>QLTV01000804.1:4634004-4688614 GCA_003457575.1 Thermophis baileyi
TAACGTTTCCTCAGACAGCCATTTTGCTTTCTTGCATTTCTTTTTCTTTGGGATGGTTTTAGTTGCTACCGCTTGTACAATGTTGCGAACCTCCATCCATAATTCTTCAGGCACTCTGTCTATCAGATCAAATTCATTAAATCTATTTGTCACCTCTACGGTATATTCATCAGGGATATGATTTAGTTCATACCTGAGTGGCCTAGTGCTTTTCCCTACTTTCTTCAAATTTTGCAACGAGAAGCTCATGATCTGAGCCACAGTCAGCTCCTGGTCTTGTTTTTACTGACTGTATAGAGCTTCTCCATCTTTGGCTGCAGAGCACATAGTCAATCTGATTTCTGTGTTGACCGTCTGGTGATGTCCATGTGTACAGTTGTCTCTTGAGTTGTTGGAAAAGAGTGCTTGCTATGACCATCGTATTCTCTTGACAAAATTCTACCAGCCTGTGCCCTGGTTCATTTTGTACTCCAAGGCCAAACAAGTTCCTACTCTGTTTCAACATCCAATTTGAAATTTATGCTGTGACAGTCAGAAGCATGTTACAGCTGTTTTCATTTACATGAGATTGTCAAAAGAAAAAGGAGTTAAAACAAAAGGAAGAAGGCAAGAGCTCTTTAAAAAGGTTGCCAAGCAGATAAAAATTGCTATTTTTAATAGCAGTATAAATTGAAGTATAAGTATAAGTGAAGTATAAATTAACAACCACACATAAAAAGCAATTCAGGAATTAGCTACAACCAAGTAAGCTATAATCCTTGGCAAATGGTGTTTCCAATCTCTTAATTTGCTTGTAGCCAAAGCATGCAAGTTTCTGTTTGTTCATCACTGCACAAAGAAACAACCCTTTTGGGAACGATCTTCAAATCTATAATTCAAAAGTGCAGCTTTTTCATTTACACCTTATTGTTGTAAATATAACTACTTTAACTAAGCTTTGTTTGCACTAAAATGTTATTCTTCATGTTTTTGTCTGTCATAGTCTTCTTCCCTAGGATTAATCTTCAGTATATTGTTGATATAATCAATTAATCCTTTGCCTCTGAAAATAAAAGTATCTATTCTAACATCTTCACTTCTTATTGACGTGAGTTTATTAAAAATGCTAATTCATATTAGCTTTAACTTCACTTTCCATTTTTATTTTCCTAGTGAATTCTTTTCTGTATTCTTTACTTTCAGCTAACAAAGTTGTGTAATCTGCATGTTAAATTGGTCTGTATTTCAACCTCCAGTTTTGATTCTAGCTGTCATTGCTTCTAATCTTTCTTATATTTAACTTAACAAATTGTACTTCTTAAAATGGTGTTCCTTTTAGATGGATTGCATTGCAAGTGCCACATTCCAAATGTATATGGAAGTCATTACAGTACTTCAATCTCCCATTTGTTTGTTTATTCTCCAAGGATTTCAATATTATGAAATAACTATTGCCCCTACAGGAAAAACCTCCAGTTAGCTCGGTCAATGAAAGTATATATTCATGATGAGATCAATGGTTTCATGCCTCTTGATGCTTAGATTCTAGATATTTTATAGGGGATTATAAAATACCTTTTAAAACATTGTTATACTTAGATGAGTAAAATAGTTACTTGTAAAAAGAAATTTCTGCGAGAGCACATTTGAACTGAATAGTCTTGGATCAATTTTAGAATTTAGAGCCAAATTATATATTACCTGTAAATCCATGCAGTGGTAATCTGATTTTCCCACTTGGAAAAGGTATTTAAGGAAGGGATTATTTCAATTTGCAGCTGATTGTTTCAGACTACAAAAAGACAAACCGACCGAATTCATATAGGATAGTGTTCTACTTAAAGAGTCTCTGTAATAAACTAAGTATGTAGGCTGTTGTTTAGAAACAACCTCCTTTTTCTTTGGCAGGAAAGTGAGATTGAACTAATGACTGTATTTTTCCGCCTTTCCTTTGTGTTAAACATTAAAAAATAAATTATATGTTAAATTCTGTTTTTTTCACTGTGATTTGGAACACATATCCTACAATTACTTATTTTCTAAAATATCTATAGTCTTTTTGCCATAATTATGCTCTGAACTGTTTGCTTAAAATAATCTTGAAATTAGTCAAAAGATTACAGTATTACTTTGTTTTTAGAAGACAATGCTAAATCAGAGTGCTAGTACAATTGTCACAGGATTACAAAAATGCATACAAACTTAATGTTCTTGAAAATACACTAGTCTTATTAGAGATTTCACCCTTTTTCTATCACACACACACACACACACACACACACACACACAGACAGACAGACAGACAGACAGACAGACAGATAGATAGATACACGCATACATACACACACACACACACACCCGGTTATGGTTAGTTATAGTTACATATTTAGCCACAGCACCAGAGAAGTTGACTTTGTCAACTACTACATATGTCCAAGAAGTTGTGATGGAAAGTGAACTACATTCCCTAACCACATGCTTGTGAAAAGAAGAATATTTCAGTTCTCTATTTCTCATGAAACTGCCAATTTATTTAATGGTTGAGTTGCCGCTGCAGGTGGGCCTCACCATTACTGCATGAAGACATTACCTCTGTGGCCACATATAAGCCATTATTAGGATCACCAAGACTCCATTTTCTCTTTTCCTCACAATGTATACATGTATAAACTGAGGCAAAGAAAAAATGGAGTCTTCTATTTTTATTTGTGATATTTCTATGCCACTCTATTCTAAAATAAGTTTGATCAGTGTACAACTGCATAATATAATCAGCAGAGGTTGGTCATAAATAAAAACATAACATCCCCCAAATGCTGTTTTCAAGAATTAAAATGTCATCTATTTTTGTAACTTAGTAAAGAGGAGATCTGGTTCTTTTATGTGTGGGCAAGCTATGTCATAGGAGAAGTACCATATTTGAGAAAACCCTGCTACAGAGTCCCTGTAAATGGAACTCCTTTGGAGATGGGATCCTCCACAAAATTTCCCTTTCTGCAGCCCCATGCAGAATGTCTTGCAGTAGACAAGTTGAGAATTGTAAAAAGCCTGAGTGACTATCCATAATACCTCCTGGCCCAGGAAAGGTTGCAATTGGTATATACAAGTTAATTATGAAAAGGATATCCAGGCTATGATCTCTACTTGCTGTTCAAGCAGGAGCTATGAGTTCCAAAGAACTGCCAAATTATGAGCCTATTCAGCCAGTGGTGAAATCCAAATTTTTTTTACTACCTGTTCTGTGGGCGT
This sequence comes from Thermophis baileyi, assembly GCA_003457575.1. Taxonomy (NCBI): domain Eukaryota; kingdom Metazoa; phylum Chordata; class Lepidosauria; order Squamata; family Dipsadidae; genus Thermophis; species Thermophis baileyi. The sequence continues at coordinate 4,637,233 of QLTV01000804.1, forward strand.
GGCTTGGTGGGCGTGGCTTGGTAGGCGTGGCAGGGGAAGGATACTGCAAAATCTCCATTCCCACCCCACTCCAGGGGAAGGATACTACAAAATCCCCATTCCCTCCGCTCTCCTGGGGGAAGGATATTGCAAAATCTCCATTCCCACCCCACTCTGGGGCCAGTCAGAGGTGGTATTTGCCGGTTCTCCGAACTACTCAAAATTTCCGCTACCGGTTCTCCGAACTACTCAAAATTTCCGCTACCAGTTCTCCAGAACCTGTCAGAACCTGCTGGATTTCACCCCTGTATTCAGCCCAAGGGAACATGACCCCATTCAGAACTAAAGAAGCTATATCTCTGGTCAAAAGGTATCTATCCACAGCCATTCTGTCTTGCTGGGATTTCCTGTTCCTCCTCATCCAAACCCTAACAGCCTCTGGGCACCAAGTCAGGTATCTCAATTGCAAGATATCTCGAACCAGAGGTAAAGAGATTTTTATCTGCACATTGATACGGTATTTACCTAGCAACTCCATGTAGACACTGAAAAGTAGGGGTAGAAAGGATTGAACCCTGTTGTAGTCATAAAACAGCAAAGTGGACTTGTTTTCTCTTCACCCACCATCTCAGACTGTTATCAATTGCTTAGGAAAGGGGTAAAACAGTGATGCATGGTGACCCCTACTCCAAATCTTTGTATACAGAAGGTTATCATGGTCAACATAACTGAAGATCAGGACAATGACTCTTCCATCCTAGTTTTGCCAAAGATCACCTCAGTTCCCTGCCACACTGTTGAATGTGATAAGTTTCTCCTATATTAAATTACTTTTATTTACCTGTTTTTGCTAGCTCGTGCCACATCCGCAAAATTTTTGTATAAGCTGCACATCTTGGCAGGGGGAAGAATTCAGGCTGAGAAAAATGTTGTTCAGTGAAAGCCAGGAGCAGCAATTCTGAATTGCAAAAAAAAATCTGAACAACTTTAAGGCTGCAGCCAATTTTGCAGCCCAAGAGGCTCATTCTGAGTTCCCCTTATTGTCACAACACTAGAAATGGTTAGGTTTTGTTTCAACAAAACAATGAAAGGGCAAATGTTTTTTGTTTTGTCAAGCTGCAGCCAATTCAACTGAACTTTTGGGATGCAATATTTTTTTTCATAGGCGAAAGGAAACAGATACCCAATTTGTAGCCCTCAGATTCATATCCATCAGGAAATTCTGGTTACAGCTGTCTTGGCTGACTGTTCACGGTGAAGAGTATGAAAAGAACACATCATACTATATATGTTTATGCCTTCATCACAGTGAATATAAAATTATGTATAAATATATACCTATACCTCATTGCACAAGAACCAATTTACATCTAGTGCATAACTTGCACAAGAACGTAGTACAGTATTACACGGCTACATAAGAACTGGCTCAGGAACCGGTTCATATATATATTCTGTGACTATAAAATCTATACTAGCTGCAATCTGTATATCAATATAGATTCTATGCAGACATGCATCTTTGATATATTTAAATGATTGAATGGGCAACCCTACATATGCCTAGGTCAGTATACTCCAAGTTTATGAGACTTCAAGCACTTACAATTATACACCGCATAGCCAGTCCATAGTCCAATAATAGTGTGAAACTTGAAACATTGTCCCTGGAATATACACTATGCATAGAGGGAACAAAGATAAGAAGTCACTTCATGCTTCACATTTAGTATGGTACTCCCACCAGCAACATAATTCTAACAGAATGGCCATCTGAAGTACGTTGTGTTGTTATTGTTGAAGTGCATTTCCTTTCTTACTGTTTCATAGCAAGATGAAATTTATTTATCTGGCTGCATACTGACTAGAAAGAGAGATCACTGTGTGCTGTTTCTAGTGATATCTGTTTGCATGGTGTACCATGCAGAGACAATAGGGCACCTCATCCTAAAGTGGACAAATATAGCTATAGGACAATGGGCTGAGAATTAGGCTCTGAGCGACTTAAATACTTAGGAGCATTGCTGAGATCAAATTTTCAAATATGTACTGTCAAATAAGTAATAGAGATAATGTTTGATCCCTGGATGTATTTGTAGATTCATCACAACACAGCAGCCAAAAACTGATGGGAGAAAAAGAGGACACTTTAAAGTAAAGAATGAGCATATTCCCGTGTCTCATCTTCCTATCATTACCTCTACTGCTTCGACAGAGCTAAACTGGCCTAGGGTAACAATATTATCAGATGTATTTATTTACTGCATAAAAATAAGCTGTTTTAAAACCAGGATTCCCCCAAAATCTGGATTATTAAAGGGATCTTCCTTATATCTATTATCCAACTGTTTCACTATATACACAGGGAGAGAGATATAAACCATAGCTTTTAGCATAGCTTTGAAACCCATCATAAATAACAATTTCAATATCATACAAAGTTTTAGCGTGATGAAATACTAACAGTTGAGTAGAATCCAAGTGGATCTGGATTCTACAATTCCTGACTCTAAAACACATATTTAGTAGGTATACGTAGGAAACTTTTTCCAGCAGGCAAGCACGTTTTAAAACAGTGAAAATCTCAAAGAATTTCACATTACATCTTTGGAATATGCAGAAGCCGTGCAACTGTCAGCACCGTTTCTGCTTGTCATATTTCCCAATACAAACTGAAGAAACCCCCTTACTCGATCCTGTTAGTTACTTTTAAGCCAGCTCTTTAAAACACCCTTCTAGCATCCAGCAAACACTTCTTTTCCCTTTACTCCACGTTATGGTGGAAAAATAAAAAAATAAAAACGACAGCGCCTGCTTTAACGCCTTTTGCAAAGGGAAACCCTTATTTTCAGGTAGCGTTGAAACCCAACATTTTAAAATCAAGACAGCTGGACTGGAGGCGATGGGCGTTGTAATCCGATATATTTGGAAAGCACCGATTCGGGGAAATCGGTTGGCATACAAGGCACCAGAATCGTAACAGGGAAAGAAGCAACGGCGCTTTAGCCGGCAGGTGCGGAAAAAGCTTTCTCTCTCTCTAGTTTCTCTCTTCCAGGGAAGAAAATAGAAATACCCAGGCACGGCTTCTTCTAAAGGGCCCAACTTCTCCGCATGAGACCCCTTTCTCTCTCCTCCCGCTTCCCCCTTTAGGGAGCCCTTCTGCGCACCCCCCCCCCCCGACCGCCGCCCTCCCCTGTTCCCCCCACCTGATCCCCCAAAGCGGGCTGCAAAAACGCAGCGGCTTCGGCCTCAGGAACTTCAGAAGGGCAGCGGAGAACATTCCCCCAGAAAGTCAGCCAAAGAGACTCCGCCTCCGGCCGCCCAGGCGAGAAATCCAAGCCGAGGATTTAAGAGAAGCGGCCAAGGCCACGAGGGGGCGTCGTCGTCGCTCCTCCCACTGCTTGTGGGTGAAGGGGGGGTGGAGCTGGGGGAAGAGAAGGGCGGGGCTTCTTCCGGGGAGTCCATGGCGGTTCTCCCGGACAATTGCGCGAGCGCCCTCTAGAGGGAAAACGGCACGGAACAGGGGGCGGGAAACGGCGGCGGCGGCGGATGAGGCGGGGAGATAAACGTGTAGCTCTATGTTAATCTGGACAGGTGACGTGGTTCGCTTTTTCCTAAAGGCTTCGTATTTATTCTGTCAGTTCGGATGTCCTGACTTCATCTACTGGTCCTGTCCACGCGTAACATTCATCTGCCCACTTGAGAGAAGCGCTCTAGAAATGTGGAATCGTTGGTGCTCTCTGGAGCTTGGTTGTTGCTGGCAGCTGTTTCATTACCCAACTAGGTAATTGCCATCAATACTAGCTGGGTAAATGAAACGTCTGTAAATAAACAGCCAGGTGCAAGAGAGCGCCAAGGACTCTGCAGCTCAGCCCTGAGTTATATATATTCTCTTCCATGGACTCCTTAGAAGAAGTCTTGACGAATTGCATACACCGCAGACTACAGGTAGTCCTTGACTTACAACAGTTTGCTTAGTGACCATTCGAAGTTACAACGGCACAGAAAAAAGTGACTTATGACCATTTTCCACACTTAACGACCATTGCAGCATCCCCATGGTCATGTGATTTACATTCAGATGCTTGACAATTGACTCACTTTTCTGACGGTTGCAGCGTCCCTGGTTAAGAGATCACCTTGGGCAACCTTCTGACAAGCAAAGTCAATGGGGAAACCAGATTCACTTAACCGCTGTTACTAATTTAACAACCACAGTGATTCACTTAACCAATGCGGCAAGAAAAGTCGTAAAATGGGGCAAAACTCACTCAACAAATTTCTCACTTAGCAACATAAATTTCGGGCTCAATTGTGATTGTAAGTTGAGGACCACCTGTATCCTTCCAAACACTGTAGAGCAGTGGTCCCTAAGTTGGCGCTCTCCAGATGTATTGGGGTTCAGTTCTGATAATCACCTGCTGGCCTGATCTGAAGATTAGGGGACAAAAGATCAGCATTTGGAGCAGACACCGGTTGAGAATTGAGCGTCCTACTCAATAGACTACTGTAGACTGAGAATTTAATAGTCCATTGAGTAGACAGCTTCGAGACAACCTGCTGTAACATTTATTCCAGTAAAAGTATACATATGATTATATATTAAGATGATGCAAGCCCTTTCCTGGCTTCTCTGTAGAAAGTCCAATTGAGTTAGAGGGGAGATGGGTAGTAGTGGTGATTTTAGTAGCTGGTATGGGCACATAATTGCATATTGGTAAGATAGGAATGGGAGTCTAGTATGATTCTATGCATTTGGAAAGTTGCACAGGAAAGAGCTTTAGATGTGAACCATCATTAGATGGGTAAATGAGATGTAGCATATAGATTTTAATCTTAAAGAGTTAGGCAGCCACATAAATACACAAAGTCAAATCGTATTAATTAGAGAGTCCCTTTGGTGTAGTGGTTAAGGCACCAGGCTTGAAACTGGAAGTCTGTGAGTTCTGGTCCTTCCTTAGGTGCAAAGCCAGCTGAGTGACCTTGGCCCTTGGAAGAAGGCAGTGGCAAACCATTTCTGAAAAAACATGCCAAGAAAACTTCAGAGACTTGTCCAGGCAGATACTAAGAGTTAAGACTGAGTTGGAGGCATACATATTCCAACATATTAATTAATTAAAATGTTTAATAATTGAGTTTTGGCCCTGTAGCAAATTAATGAAACCCAAATGATAACACCTGCTTGGGCTATATAAGATGCAGAGTTTGGTTGGTGGCATCAGTATTTACCCTGCCACCTTTCCCGTCCTCCTCTGGATGCTCACATTTTGATTTTTAGGCATTTTATTTAAAATATGGACTAGCATCTCTTCCTTTTGGTATAGGTAACTCATAGGCTCTAGTGTGGAATGATGGAAGAAAATCACCATTTAAAGCCTTTTTTGCATATACTTTTAAATGGACAGTATTGATAATGTCTGCATACATGTTTATCCATGATTAATTCTACCACAGTTTACTAAATAAAGCAACTATTAGGTTGATATAACATTGAGAAACTAAGACATTGATAGATTTGGCACAATATGCTAATATAAAGGGATTTTGGCTTCTTTATGGAGTAACATGTTGTGTTAACTCAAGAAAACTAAAAGGTTAGGCAGGAACTGACTTTAGCTACAGAGCACAATAATGTCTTTGTGTCCATCCCATTAGAAAAAGTCAAGTGCTATTTTTAATGTCATAGCTTTTTCAAAAGGGTTTCAATTCATAAATAAATAAAATAACAAGACTAGCCTTAGCTGAGGGAGATTCTGTGCTTCTTTGGCAATCAATCTCTCAAACTCTTTGGCCATCCAGGTTCCAAACTCTGAAGGTCAGAACCAGCATTTTGAATTGCTTTCTTTTCACTATACTTCTAAGTGGGTCAATGGGTTTATGTGTTGTGGGAACACCAAATAGGGTTCAATTGACCCAATCAAGCAACCTCCAGGAGGTTAAATGTAATGGCAAAGCTATTTGATTGAACTGATTCCACATAGCATGCTGTGATATGGGATCGCCTAGACTGAGTTTTCATAAAATGTTTTCAGATGAAAGAGCTAGGAAGAAACACCAGCTGAAAAGAAAAACAATTCAATTATAGAACTTAATTCCAAGATTTGATAGCATTGGATACAGTTTCCAACATAATTGGCTGTTGTAGCTAAATCTCATTTTGTCCTGCTTGTCTGGAAGAGGCAACCGATATCAGGAAACTTTGTCAATATAGCTGCAGGAGCTCATGAAGTTTTAAGCATTTTGCAGAGAAAATTAGGGGAGGTGTCAGTCTGTATTGCCAGAATGGTGGGTTTTGACCATCAATATGATTATCTGTTGCAAGAATATGCAATATATACTTACTACAGCTGTAATTAAATGGATTAAGCCTGTGGTGGGAACAGAAATCCAGAAAGCAATATTCAAACCCTGCTCAGGGATTGGAAAATACACCTAGGTGAACAATGTGCGCTCTTCATATAGCATGTATCTCTTCTGTGATGTGAATAAGTGACTCATCCAGGTATAGATTGCTTCAGTGAAACAGAGTGTTACCTATGAGTTAGAACATGGGAGTTTGCAGCAACTATCAGTTTCATCAGAATGATAAACTACATTTTGATGAAAATATGAAATGGATAGAATTTGTCCCTTGTCCTCCCCCCCCCCAAACTCATATGTTGGGGAATATTTACATCTCACTGTCAGCTATATTTGGATGGTGAGTTGTCTAGAATTCCCCTCCAATGGCAGGTTGGAGAAATCCAGCAAGAGAAAACTTAGAAGAGAATATTTGTAGCTCAGGATTGAAATATAGGGTCCTTGGTGCTCTCTCAGCTTGGTTGTTTAATTGCAGACATTTTATTATCAAACTAGGTAACATCATCAGAGCATTGATGAAACAACCAAGCTCAGAGAGCACCAAGGACCCCACAAAAGGAAAGAAAGAGAGGCATGGGCTTGTGACAGTGTTTTATCTCATCAAACAATCCACAAAGACCTAATTAGTTCTTAGCATTACCTTGCTTCTTCCCGTAGAATTAACACACTTCAAAAAGGAGCACAGCTTTATTCACAATTCAGTTAAACTCTCTAGAGTCTAACATAATGACAAAAATATGAGTTAATACTGTATATGGGTTTTTGTATTGCAGAAATGTGTGATAATCACTGTTTTCATCCATCACTGGAAATGTTGAAACAGTGAATTGTTGTTCGTTTATAAGAAAAATAATAATAATCAGGAACGACCTTATTAAATAGAGAGAGAAGAAAAACCTATATAACTACAGAAAAAGTATCACTTTAAACAGGTTAAAAGCTATGTATAATTTTTTATAATTTGTCAACATCTAGTATTTCATAACATTTTGCAAACCTTTTTTAATATTTATTTTATTCATACCCTACTTTTCTGGCTGTACCAGACGGTTCATAAAACACAGTAACATTTCTTATGCTTAGGAAGTAGAATATTAGCTTATTAAGGCTATAGTCTTAAATACAATTTAGAATAAGTAAGACCCATTGAACATGGTAGCAGTATGGAACTGCTGTGTTTGTTTGCAACTTTCTATGAGCCATCTGGTGATATCTTTTTGCATTTACTACCAATTTCTCCGACCTTTCTAAAACTTCAAATAATCTGCCTTATTTTATGATTAAGACTGGATGCTGAAAGTTTGGGTAAATTTTGAATGCTGTTTTTTAAATTGTTCAAGACATACAGCTTGTTACATTTATACCTTGCCGCAAGCAAGCTACTCTTGGCAGAAAAAAATGGTTATAACTATCTGAATTTTCACGGTAGAAACAAAATAAATTAAAATAAAATAAATAAAAAACAAGACAATGTAACAATAAAATAACTAAAAATACCCTCAGAAAAAAATATTATTTTTGTGGCATAATAAGTTTTTGAATGTCCATATGAGTTACTGGAGGCTACTCTGGAATTAATGCCCTCTAATACTAGAATGTTTGAGATACAAATTCTGAGTAAGTGAAAACACCCTTTGAAAATACCTGTAGTAAGTGTCAAAGAAGATTGAATTAATATTGTTACCTTGTTTTGTGTTAAGTGAAGTATTAGCTTAACTTCTCTCTCATAGGAGTAGAACTCATTGGTGGAAAGTGCCCTCTTTTAGGTTTGCATTATCTGGGTTTTTTAACCAAGCACATTCTTTATTGAACCACGGTTTAGATATCCTAATTCAGTGGCTCCCAACCTTTTGGGCACCAGGGACTGGTTCCGTGGAGAGAGGTTTTTTCACAGACTGGAGGAGATGTGGTTTCAGAGATGGGTTCTTCCTGGTTCGGACCGGTTCTCCCGAACCAGTAGCGACCCGCTGGTGACGCCACGATGATGTCACCGATCCAGTTTGGTCGGTGCGGGTCCATGGTGCCGCCATCTTTTTTTTTGAATTTTTATTTTATTTTATTTTTTTGAAAAAAAATTTTTGGATTTTTTTTCTTCTGCGCATGCGCAGAAGCCAAGTTTCCGGCAATGCATATGCGTCGCCATCTTGTTTTTGGTGGGGTTGTTTATGAATTTTTTTAAAAAAATTTGGACTGCGTATGCGCGCGCCCATGAGGAGCGCGCGTGCCCACAAGGCACGGCCACGCGGCGTGGGAGGAAGCAAACCGGCAGCGAGGTAAGTTAGAACCCACCCCTGCGTGGTTTCATGTGCTGCCTGCATCCCACGGATGGGGCTTCGCTTGTTTGCGTGGCCTGGTTTCTGGCATGCTACGGATGGGAGGGTTGGGGATCCTTGTCATAATTGGTCAATGCATAGACAGTATAACTGTAGGCTGGATATAATTTGGAATAATATTAATTACCCCAGTCTAGAAATACTAATGCTAATATTAATATAGTAAAATACTAATTGCAACAGTCTAAAAACCGGGAGACTGTGGGTTCTAGTCCTGGCTTAGCCATGAAAGCCGACTGGGTGACTTTGGACCAGTCACTCTTTCAGCAATCAGAGGATTGTTGTTATTGGGAAAATAGAAGGAGGAACGTATGTTGAATATGTTCGCCATCTTAAATTATTTGTAAAGATAATAAAGGAAGGATGCAAATAAATAAAACAAATTTGAAAGACAGAGACTATTTCATAATTATTCAAAATCAATAGAGACTGATGAAAAAGGGCAATTTAGAACTGGGATATAACAGAGGATAGCTTGTTCGTCTATTTTAACCTGATAACTGCCATTGGCAGAAAACGGCTTGGGGCCTTGTTGCTTGATACTAGGCAGAGTAACAAGGCGCAGTATTTGGAGATGGTCACTGTCTTTGTAAAATACCATTCTATAATCTTCTCACAAAAATATGTTGGTTTTATGTATACAATATGTATATATTAACGTATAATCCAGGGTAAAAACTCCTCAGGATCCCTAGAAAGTGAACTCACCAGAAATACAGCTATTTAATATATTTAAATCAAATGTTAATGTCAATAAATATAGTCTCCAACCTACAGTAATAATGCCAGTATTATTTCTTTTACTTCTGTGAGATCTCCCCATAATATGAAGAATATGGAGCATCAAATTGTAGTAATAAAGCCTTATCATTTGGTCCCATTCTGGCATTAAAATCACAAATCATAGCAAAGTAAAATTGGGATGCTGCACTATTGGGTCACTAAACCAAATTTCAAAACATCCCCAACAATTAGTAGTTTGAGCTGTTCAGGGTTTAAGAAAAATAGTCATTTGTCAAAAGAAATGTAACTAAATTAATTACTATAGAGACTGTTGTCCCTAGAAGGTCACATCTACAGATAGAGACTACTTGAATGAACCAGATAATAAGATACTAATACCCCTAACGATTGGCCTCTCTTCAGACTTGTATGGGACGATAATGAATGATATGAGAAACCTCTTAAGTTGTAAGGATTCAGTATCCCATGTTTGCTGTAGAAATATTGTTGAAATTTGATTTATAAATTCTTCAAAACCCAAGCTAGAGTACTTGACATGCTATCCAGCAATGTTCCAGGAGATTATACATGTGGGAGAGTTTGAAGATGATGTTAGAACCGTGATGGCGAACCTATGGCACACGTGCCACAGGTGGCACGCAGAGCCCTCCCTGCGGGCTCGTGAGCTGTCACCCCAGATCAGCTCCACCACGCATGCGCGTGCGCCTCCCGCTGGCCAGCTGCTTTTCGGGTCTCTGCCACACATCCCCCCTCGAACGGAACTCCTGTAACCCAGCGTCCTATTTGATGATTGCCCGGAACCAGTCTTGCAGCCGGTGCGGAAGGGCCCGATAAACACAGGTTTGACGGATATCACGGTCCAGCCCCACCCTAAACTGATGGACCAGCAGACGCTCCGGCCACGACCGCAGCTTACCAGCGACCCAGCGAAACTCCTGGACATACTCTTTCACTGACCGGCCTCGTTGTTTTAGCGACAGGAGCTCCCCCTCCACCTGTTGTGTCTGGAACCCAGCCTCGAACCAGGCCCTCAGTGCCTCCAGGAAGAGGCCCACATTTGCCAACTGCCTGGCATGCTTGCTGTGTAAATCCGCCACCCACTCAGCGGCCTCACCGTCCAACACTGCCGTCACTGCCACGACCATTGCCCACTGCGAGGGGTAGAACCGTGCGTAGAGGTCCAGATGGCTTATGGCCTGGCTGAGGAATAAAGCCATGCAGTCGGGGTTCCTGTCAAAAGAGGCCTGCAGTGGCGGGGGGCCAATGTCACCTGCTGGGGCCAATATCCCGGTGGCCACATGGGCCCCTGATCTACTGAGCGTACGACGGGCTGGCTGTTGGGCTCCTGGATGGTGCCTCTGTCCATTGGGCCCTACGTCCCCTGCCGTGGAAGCACCGTGCGTGGACCGTTCCGGGTGCCGCATGAGGTCAACCAGTGAGGACCCCTGTTCCCAGGGTCCTGGCTGTGCCACTTCGCGGGAGCGGCTGGATGCCTGGTCTAAGCACAGTTTCGGGCTGGCCAGATGGAATTGGGTCTCCACTTGAGGTCCTGGTCTTCGCGCTTGCCATGTTGCCGCCTGCTCTGCTCCCATCTCCCATGGTTACCAGGATGGAGCATCTCTGAAACTGGCCTCCCCGAACCACTCCCGCAGCATGTCCATGGTACAGCTACCAGGGGTGGTTGAATAACTCTACTCCCCATCCTCGTCCTCCATCAAGCATCTCTCCTGCCATTCATTCAATGGAGCCCCAAGGCGAGGGGGAGTTGGCATTCGCAGGCCAGAAGTCACAGCGGAACTATGCCACCACTCCCCCGATGGGCCCGGCCCCTGTCCAACGCCTGGGACCACTTGGCCGTCCACCGGCTGCACCCCTGTACGTGTCTCTCGCTCCTTCAGCCGCACAACTGGCTGGGCAATGTCTTCCAGAACCTCCGGTTTGGCTCCTCCTCCTCCACCGCGGCCTCCACCTCAAGCACCTCTGGCACCGTTCCTTCCACCATCATCTTGACTAACGACCACCCACCTAGGCCACTCCAACAAGGGATTGAAGGAAGAAAAAAGAAAAGTGCAGCGCTAACTTTCTCTCAGCCGGTCTAGGCCGGACCTGGGAGGAATAAAGGGAGCCAGGAGCATGCACTCAAAAGCGGCAAAACTCAGCTTTAACCACAAACAGGCTGGAGCCTCAGAACGCGACGAGTAGGAAATCCCTTGTAAAGTTAGCTTTTTCAAATCTCTGGACCCCACCCTATGTCCATCCGGTTGCCTACGCCCACCGGTAACCACCATCTGGTGGCCGACGACGTTGGGGCTGCGCATATCTGGCCATCACGGTAGCCGCCTGTCCCAACAACCAGCTGGCAGCAATGGTTCTCCTTGCCGCCTGGCACGTACTGCCGGGTGGCGCGTGGCCACTGTGGAAGGCCACCAGGACCGATCAGCTGGGTGGTGCGGGTTCGGCAAGGAACAACTCGGCTGGTTGGCGCCGTCAGCTGTTGGGCTGCTGCCGGCGAGCCGCCGCCTCGCTCATTGCTCCCGCTGTGTGGGTTCGGCAGGGAACGCCTTGGCTGTTCGGCGCCATTAGAAGTCGGGCTGCCGCTGGCGAGCCACCACGGCGCTTGGTGCTCCTATTGCATTCCCCCCCCAGGTATGGTGAGCCCTGGGCTGGGGCTCGACAGTCATTCTTAATGTCCAGTATAGAGGCACTGGCCAGAGACTGGGCATATGGACTATAGTGGCCCTGTAAGTTAGAGTCAACCAAATAGTTCTGTGCAGCTTTGGGGCCCATACCCTGTATTGGATATGAATCATCTACCTGTGAGAGAGAGGTACAAGATTTCAGTGGGGTGTTGTTCCTGACTATACACTTGGCTCTACATTATAATCTTCATTAAGGAGCTTAAAAGAGTACTATTCATTAGAGCAGAGAACCGCATTTGAGTGGGACATGCGGCACCGTTGTGGCAGCTTGACTGGTAATAGAATGAGATCGATCAATGTGAACAAGAATTCATATGACAGGTAGTCCTCGATTTACATCAGTTCATTTAGTGACCATTCACAGTTACGTTAGCACTGAAAAGAGTGACTTATGGCCACACTCACAACAGTTGCAGTAATCCCCGTGGTCACATGATCAAAATTCAGATGCTTGGCAACTGGTTCATTTTTATGACGGTTGCAATATCCCAAGGTCATGTGATCACCTTTTGTGACCTTCTGACAAGCAAGTTCAATGGGGAAGCCAGATTCACTTAACAACTTTGTCACTAATTTAACAACTGCAGTGATTCACTGAACAACTGTGACAGGAAAGGTCGTAAAACGAGGCAAAACTCACTTAACAAATGTTTCACTTAGCAGAAATTTTGGACCCAATTGTGGTCGTAAGTCGAGGACTTAGTGCAGCTAGATCAGGATGTGCTTTGCGTTTATTAGGGATCTCAGCAGAAACAGCAGTATCATGTCCACTGCTGAGTAAAGTAGCAAGATCTTTTAGCTCCTCCAATCTCTAAAGAACAGTGACTTGTTTATTCTCAGACAGAAAGGCAGAAGAATCCACGATATCCGTTTCTTCCATTAAAACTGAAGAAAGTGAAGGGTTAAGTCATTCACAAAAGCATTCTGCTCTCAGCTGTCCAAGGACATCATCTCCAGGCAGAAAGGCCAACTCTTACCCAAGTTTTGTTTTGCAAGATTACAGTTGGCAACATGCCCGGACTTGGAAAGACTCAGCTGAGGTGTTATTAGTATGTCTGAGAACTTGATTGGAAAAAATTGAAATAAAGCTAAATAATTTCTCATTTTAAGTAGCAGAGATAGAATTGTGGATGTATTAAATGAAAGCCAGCTGGTTGACCTTGGGCCAGTCTCAGCCCAACAGGGTGGTTGTTGTGGGGAAAACAGGAGGAGGAAGTTGTGTTAGATATGTTTGCTGCCTTGAGTTATTTGTAAAAATAATAAAGACCGGCTATAAATAAATAACATGTAAGTAAAACTGCACTCAATCCATGGTTTTCAAGTTCACCTGAGAGAGAAATATACAACAATAAGCTGAGGGAAAGGATTATTTTTCTGTCACTATCCCATTTATCAGCATTCAGTCTATTATTACAAACAATGAAGTCATTTGGGATGGTGGAGAAAGTATTCAAGGTCTCTCAAATTGTTTGTAGGAGTATGTTTGATGTTTCTTAGTCATTGTCATTCTTAGTCATTCTTAGTCACTTTTGCATGGCTGTAGTAGACCTAGAGTCCAGTTTATCATTAATTATATTCAATTCCTTATAAATTAAATAGACAGTATCTGCTGTTACCATACATTGCCTAGCCCGTAATCAGGCAGTTGAGAAGGACTTTCTTATCCTGATTTTTAATACAAGGTTTTAATACGACAGGAGATGTTGAATCATTCTCACTTTCTGTGTTCTCTCCCTCCCACTCCAGTACTAACTCATCTTGTAAAATGACCAGGCAGTCATAATAATTACTTAATGTGAATGAATCAGTGACATCTACAGCCCTACTGCTTTGTTCATGGAGCAAGACATCAATCTTCAGCTGCTTCAGACTTTTCCTGGTGCTTGTGTTGAACCACAATCTCTTCTTCTTCCTCGTCTCCTCCTGTTATGAAAACCAATATTCAGGAAATTATAAATTTCCTTTCAAGTGCTCACTGAGAATTGGGTTAATTTATTTAGTCTAAAATACAGAGACTTATAAAGTCTTTTGAGCAACTTCATACTTCTTATTTGAGCTTATGTAGACTTTAATGCAAGAGTGGATGCTTCAACTCTTTGAGCAGAGTTTCAACATTGAATACGTTTCTTAAAGGGCACAATGCACGTTATAGTTTCTCTTCAGATCATACAAATCTTTCACTTTCTATTAACTAAGAAGATCAAGAAAAGCGCATTCTCCTCCTCCAGATCTTGATAGAAATCATCACTGAGAGTGATCAATGTCATCTCCATCCCCTATCAAGGCATGAACCCTGACTGAAAAGGGTTCAGATAATCTACTTCAGAGGTGTCAAACTCAAGGCCGGTGGGTCGGATCCAGCCCGCAGGGTGCTTAAATCTGGCACACGGTGCCTCTGCCGGCCAAAACGGGCCACGGCGGGGCTGCGCACAGGCCCCCCATGCCCCATTTTTGGCCTGGACGGCCTCCTACAGCACTCTGCCAGCCAAAACGTGACACGGGGAGGGGGGGCGGCCTGCGGAGGACTACAATGCTGATCCGGCCCTTGAAGAAATCCAGTTTGACACCCTGATCTACTTCATCTAGGGTGCTCTACAGATGATCTATGACTGCCATCTCAATAACTTTTCCCAAAAAGGAAAGGTTGGAGATCAGATGATAATTATATGCAACCTGTGTGTCGGAGAATGGGTATTCATCAGGAGGCGATATATTATTGTGGGAAAAATTCCCTCACCTAAAGAGATGTTGACATTGTCCCAGATCCACATTACCAGTCTGAGCCAGGATAGGCATGGATCAAGCCTGCTACTGGCAGATGATAATCTAGAGAGCACCCTGTCTGCTTCCTCAGAGTTCAAAGCCAGAAGGAGTCCCAGGAATGTAACAAGAGAACCCAGTAATCACTAAATTTCCTGCCCATGAGGAATCAAGATTCTGCTGAATCCGAGTGATTTTTGCAAAATGCTGTGCAAATTGAGCAGAATGGCTCGGCAAGAAATCTTGGTATTGATTTTTCCCTAACAGAACATTAGTTACTTCAAACAAGACTGCTGGACGATAGCCTGTTGATTTTTATATTTTTACACAGTGTATATATCCTGTGTGGTGTTTTAATTTATACTGGCCACCAAGAGGCAATGTATGATTGGTTATTGGAAATCATCAGACCTATATGTCTTATTTATGGCATACATGTTTTTCTGCTTTAAAAAAATATCTAAAATCATAGAATTAAAGTTTAAAATAAAGCATGTAAACCTTAACATTACAGTGCCAATTTAAAAAAAATGCCTTTAATCCTGTTTCTGGTCACTGCTTTTTAGCAACATATTTTGATAGTCTAATTAAATGCTTCCAGGCTAAAATGTTTAATAACTTTATTGATTTGACATTTTAAGGCTATCATGACAATCACAATGAAATTAATAAGCATTTGGTATAATTAAATAATTAGGGTAATGTTCAGACTTATTTTTTCCCTGCTCAAGGTAATGAACATTTTAAAGCACACACACATACAGACACACTCTAACAGGCATTATCTAATGGTGTAGAAAATCACTTAGAGCAGAACAAATGACTACTATTTCTGACTAGGCATGTATGATTCAGCATGTATACTACTATACTACTAAAACTCTCTTTTCTCTAAACTTTAACTGGGTGAAATGGTGCATCACAGGGGAAAACTTTTTCAATCAAGTTACCTCAAATGGGTTAATTTAGAGAATGCATCCATAATCCAAGACCTGTGGAATTTAATTTTTTGGCAAATTTTATAAAATATTTTATAACAGAAAAAATAGTTATAAAACATTTTATGACATAATATAAAATGTCATAAAACAATTCCTGTGGCCAATTATTGATGTTTGATGTGCTATACACTTCAACACGGGCTACTTTCAAGCCAGATATATCTCTGAATAATGATCATCATCATCATCATCATCATCATCATATCATCATCAGTGGTGGGCTGCAACCGGTTTAACAACCGGTTTGGTGATCGCGTGCGCCTAATGCGCTTGCGCACAGCATTCAAAATACAGCAATTTGAAGCTCCGCTGCTAACCTTCTAAGGCAGCCCCGGTAAGTAGAACAGCGGAGGCACGGAGATCAGCTGTGCCACGTGAATCAGCTGAGCCAGAAAGAAGGAAATATAGGACAGGATAGCGCAGGGGCGGGTGGGCGGGGCCAGCTGATTGTCGGAACTACCGGTTCACCCGAACTGGTCCGAACCGGCAGCAGCCCACCACTGATCATCATCATCCTAGCCATTGTCTGTCCACTGCAGAATGAAGGCCTCTTCCTCATGTTTCCAACCAATACGGTCTTGAGCTTTCTTTTGCCAATTGGGTCCTCAATACTTGCTGATCTTGTTGATCCATCTTGTTTTAGGTCTCTCTTGTGGACGATTTTTTTATCAAGTGGGATCCATTCTATGACTGCCTTGGTCCAGTCATAGAATGGATCAGTCCTCCTTGCTATGTGACCAAGCCATTTCCATTTCAATGGAAATATCTCTGAATATCTCCCTGAATGTTTAAGAACTTTTCCAATACATTAGAACAGGGGTGTCAACTCGCAGGCCGTGGGCTGGATGCATCACGCACTGGCCATGCCTGCCCCCATTTTAGCAAAGGGAAAAAAGTCGCAATACGTCATGTGACGATGTGACGACGCGAGTTTGACACCCCTGCATTAGAAGCTCAGCCATCACTGAAGATATTGAGCAATCTGGTAATGAAATATCTGAAATTATGACTCAGTGGTCATCTCCCCATACACACCTTCCCTGACCCACATGGCATCTCTCACACACACATGTGCTACCTTTTGTGACGCTGCCCACCCACATGCCCTCTCCAACCCCTATGGCATCTCTTGTACATACCTATGTACCCTTTTCACCCAGTGTGGTACCTCTCACTCATCCCTACGTACCATTCACAACCTGCACCTCCACATACCCCATCATTCACTCCCACAACCAACAGCAGACATTCACCTGCCTGCTGGCCTTGGACCTATGATTTCCTGCTGGCTACTCCGCCATCTTTCTCTCTGCAAGCTTCTCACAAGCAAAGTAAATAGCTGGCATATATGAACAGTGATTCTATTTTGGATGATGTTTTCCCATACAGCTTCATGTAAAGGAAATGGGATAGCCTGGCAGATGTTTTTGATGTTTGATAGCCATGGCCTGGCTTGTTCAGTATTGTTGAAGAATCAGTGCAACAATGAACAGTAGTCCTGAGAGTGAGTCTCCTTGAAAGTAGCCTCTCCCAGTCTATCACCATTGACCAGCAACTGGGTCTTCTATTATGCCCTTGATTTTTCCACAAAGCTTCTGATGCTTCTGACTCCTGTTATTCCTAGGCATTTGATCACGGGTGTCAAACCCGATCGCGTCACATGATGTATTGTGACGTATGCAAGGGGCGTGCATAAGCGCACCAGCGTGCCTACCGTCCCTGTCCTACTGTCCTATTGTCTTCATCTATCTGTATTCACTTTGATTATGTTTATGTTTATACCTATACCTGCTATCTTGTACATGTTTGACAAATAAATAAATAAATAAATAAATAAAATAAAGTATCGCGATGTTTTTTGCCTTTGCGGAGCTGGGGTGGGCGTGGCCTGCGTGTGACGCATCCGGCCCATGGGCTGCCAGTTTGACAGGCCTGCATTTGATTATTCAATCATGTGACAAGGAGTCAAATGCTTTCTTGCAATGAATCCAAGTTACAGTCAAGTTGGTTTTCCTTCTCTTGCAGTTTTGTAGAATCATCTTGCCAATTAGGAGTTTGTTCCCTGCTGTTTGGGCAGTCTTCTTTCTATTCAGGTGGAAAGAGTATTAATATTATATACTTTATTCATTAAACATGAAACTCAGTCAACTGAACATTCAAAAATGCATCACAAATACCATTGACTGGTGCTAATGGTTGATACGGGTTGCTGCCAGAATCCTAGGTATCAACCAAGTACCTTCTTAAGATGTACGATTATGATGATGATGATGATGATGATGATGATGATGATGATGATTTGCACAGTCAGCCAGATGTTCAAACTGGATGTGGCCTGCTTGTAATCAGTTTACGCTACATTCAAGTTGGTCTTCCTTTTCTTGCAGTTTTCCAGAATCATCTTGCCAGTTAGGAGTTCATCTTTTGCTCTTCTGCTGTTTAGGCAGTCTCCTTTCTGGTGGAAAGGGCTTGTTTTCAACTAAGTGCTGTTGGACTGCATTAGCTACTATACCCGTTACCAATTTGAAAGTTGTTCGTTAGTAGGTACCAGTAATTGGCCTGTAATTGCCTGGTGCTGCCCCTTTTGCTGGAACTTTCATTATCAGGTAGGTTTTGCCAGATGTTAGCCATTCTTCAATTTCACTTCCTTGCAGTTTGTTGTTAAACTGCTTGGCAACAAATGAGTATAGACTAGTCAGATTTTATTATTATTATTTCTTCTTCCTCTTCCTCCTTAGCACTTACAACATAATAAAACATCCATGATAAAATTAACTCACAGCCTCAGCATGTTAAACAATATAAAATTCATAAAGAATTAAAAAAAAAATCCCAATATATGACAGTTATAGTACACAGTACAACAATTACAGTTATAATATGCAACATTACTCATCCGTTTTAAAGATACAACTAGGAATTATAAGAGAATATTTTTCTTAAATCATTATCCATAAAAACTGACAATGACAGCTGACAAGGTGATTGTCATATACTTTGTAACATAGCATTCTTTTCTGTGAATTATACTAATTGAAGAAGATTAATGTTACCATTAATTTTCCTATGCTGGAACAGCTCCAAAATATTTGTTTGGAAGTAGCACTCCAGAAATTAACTTGCTACTCCAAAGTTATTTTTCTTTTCAAAGGCACATATTCCTGGAACAAGACATGAATCTACCTCTGTCTCATTGCAGCATACTAATGTTGCAAAAGTGTCATACAGATAGTCCTCGCTTAGTGACCACTGGCTCAGCAACCATTCAAAGTTACGAGAGCTCTGAATGAGACTTACAACCAGTCCTCAAACTTGTGGCACTTGCAATCCTCCAGTCACATGATTGTGCTTTGTGTACTTGGCAGTCAGTGCACACATATGACAATTGTAAAATCCCAGTCACATGATCACCATGTGACATTCACAGCTGGCTTCTGACAAGGAAAATCAATGGGGAAGCTGGCAAGAAGTCGTAAGTCACATTCATGTGGAGTTACACTCAACAACCACACATGATTTGCTTAACAACTGCAACTGGGGACTGCCAGAACTGCCCTTATAAGTTGGTGCAGTCATGTGATTTTTGTTTTGTTTTGTTTACAACCACCTTACTTAGCAACAAGGTTGCTGGTCCCAATTACAGTCATTAACTGGGGACTACCTATAAATAAATTTTAAAAAGCGAATTTTTCTGTTCCATAATCATCAGTACTAGTCTATGCAGTTATAGACTGTCAAATACTCAAACATTATCTCCATAAACAGAAAGTTTATAGACTAAATAAAAAAAGTTACTAAATAAAAAAGCTACTAAGGATATTATAAATTTTAGGTGTGACATGCATAGCATCAGATGCTATGTACTGTGGGCTATATTTAGAAAAAGCAATGTTTGTCTATTAAGCTATGTCATTTTAAAGAAAGGTCTTAATTGTCAATTTAAGACCATCTCATGATTATGCTTGGAAGAGAAATACATCACATGTTATTTATTGCTATTTATTTGCTTTAGAAATAAATAAATTTGCTTTAGATATAAAAAATAAAACAAAAACGTACCAAAACTCAAGGGAAAATGAAGAAAAAAGAGCATGATCCAAAACCAGGCATATAAAAACAGCTCAGTTGTGAACACAGCATTAAACCTTGACCATGCAGAGTATTATTGATCAGTCTTTTCATTCCTTCGGTAGAGAGTCAGTTCATAAGCTGAGAGCAAACACATATGATCAATCTACGTTTGCCTTTTATTGTAAAAATGTAATTGCTCTTTGTTCAATAAATCTATACTTCTTCGCATAAAGATAAATTCCAAATGTTTGATACATTATTCAGAATCATGCTCATCTCTTTAAAACAGATTGCTCTCCAAAGTGGCCTTCGAGAAGCTGCTAGTGGAAAGAGCTTTTTTGAAGAATATTTTGAGGATGGAAGGTAAGTACAAATTGAGCTATTGTAACTTTAACTTTGATTTTTAATGCAATATTTTTATTGTTCTATTGTAAGACAGCAGGAATTGGTACAAAATAAACCTGTACTGTATAGGAATATTTAAAAAGTCTAATGTGTGAAATTGAATAAATAGTATACTCTTGCTGTAAAAGATATGAAAATTAGCATGCATCCAACAAATTAAATTCCAACATTTAAAGTTTTCCAAATACAAGAATTAAATTTAGCTGGAACAGTATTGTATTAGATGTCCCAAAGGTGCATCCAGGACAACCCTGACCTGGATGACTGAGAATCTCCATAGACATTTACTGTATTAGATCTAACAAAGGTTCTAAAACTGATTATCACACACACACACACACACACACACACACACACACACACACACACTAAAAACTAATTAAAAACTGTTATGTAAAACCTCTGGAAGATCCTTAGTTGGATCATAGTACAATTCTGTTCTGAGAACTGTGTTGCAGTTTTTTCTGTTACAATCATATAATAAAATATTCCTAAAACAGTCTATGCAGTAAAAAAAAAAACACCACTCAACGTTTTATACAAATGAAACATTACATACAGGCAGTGGAATATATTTTGGGGGAGGGAGGGAGGGAGATTGAGGTCATAATTTTGATTTTATTTTTCAGGGAGAAACTTTAATGCCTTTTATCTACTCATCCAATATTATTATTCTTCAAACTGGTCACACTGTAGTAAACTGATTGTATGCAGGATTTGTTTTTCCACACTATTTGGACAACAGAAAAGACAGGTTGAAAATAAAATAGAAAAATGTATTTTTTTTAAAAAACAAACAAACTATTTAATGTGTTGGAAGAAATGTCCATCTGGGTTCAGTTCCAAGTGGGAGAAAGACACTGGAAACATGGAAGCTGATTGGAAAGATGGTTTAATGGTGAAGCAGAACCACCAAACACGTGTGCTTCTGGGTAGCTGACCACATGGAGTGGAGAGAGAGAGGTATTTATACCCTCTCTTGGGCTTTGAACTTGAGCTTCCTGTTCCTGTACCAAGAGCATGTATTCTATTGGTTGCTGTCAGACTTCCATGGGGCCATGTGGGGTCATGTTTGTCTTGAAGTCAAGTTTGGTTGAACCTTGGGCTGATTTAATGTAGGGGCTTGGTTGTGTCATGTGGTGAGCTCTGCTGATAGATAATCCTATTATGATCTGGAGGGTCATGTCTTAATCCCATCACCCTGGAGCTGGAGGCCTTTTGTCTTGTTTTTAGGCTGGCCCAGTCTTTCTCAATGGGCACCAAATATCTGCTGGGGGCAGGGAGCTGTAGGGTGCTGCTCTTTGTGTTTAAAAACATGTTTCTCCTTTCTCATCCAGGGAAATATAATATTCTGCCTTTATTCCTCAAAATATTTTATTCTTCTAGGAGGGGGGTGGGTGCTAACTTTCTACAAATGTATACATATTTTAGTTAGTAATAACAAAAAAGCAAAACCCACTATATATTTTGCTGGAAAGTATTTCAGAGAAAACATTATTAAAATAAATGGAAACTGTGCAAGAATTTGGTGCACTGTGCACAAAACGACAACTTCCCACAGCATTTGACTCTTCAACAAAATTGTTCACAGGATGACATTCTGCATATTGTATTTATTTGTCGGTAGGCTTGTTTTATTCATTTAGTATTCAACTGAGAGCAAAGTTTTTTTTATTACAAGTTTAATTAGTCGATATAGTGAAGACTGTTTAAACCTCAGCGAAGATGCTTATTTTGTATACATTGTTATAAAATGTACTTGCATAAAACCAAAATAGTAAACTAGAGTTAATTTATTCTTTAACAAGAACAACTAAAAGCTTAATTTTAAATATGCTTAAAACTCAGTTCCTTATGCTGTTTTTAGAAACAAGGATTTTTGTTAATTCTTGAATACTTTATTGCTGCAACTCAAAAGTCTAATTGGAATCCTATAACACCCTATTTCCCTTGCAACAATTGTTGAAAGGTTTATTGCCTGTGAAGCTGGTGATAATTGCCACTAGTTACAATGGTTATATATTGTCATTCACAACTTTCTTCCTCTTACAGCTGTCCAAGTTGGGCTGATGACTACCTTTCATAATTACGCTCTCTCCCGCCCACACACAAACCACCATTTCATGATCAGGAGAAGGAAAAGTTCTCTTGTGGCAGCTGCTCCTTTAACAAATGTGTTGCATCTCCCTAAGGTTGCCTAGAGACGGTGTTTAATGGTCAGGGATGACTTTGATATGGCCTGCTTTCTAAAGATTCCAAAATAGAACTACTTTATTCAACATGTTCACAGGAAACATAAACTATAGTATGGATGAATTTGTTTTGGGTTGTTTTCTGTCAAAATAGTTTAGTGCTTTAACTGGGGCTGAATTAGAGGAGAAATGCCTTCTTGGGTTTAAGGCTGCAAGTGGTAAGTGCTGGTGCCAAGAAATAAACATTGATTCAGTGGGGTTTATGTATTAGTGAATGTGCACAAGATTACACCATAACAGCTAATGGTATTTGCACAACATTCCCCAACTGATTGCTAGTGTATATATTTGAACTTTACTCAAACTTCTAAAAAGTATGGTAATAAAAAAATCACAAATCCATGGGAGCTTGCTTCAGGTGCATTTTTATTTATTTGTTTGTTTGTTTATTACCATTTTACTTGCTTAAGTGCAAAATAAAACCATTTAGTAGCAGTAAAAAGTGATATTTTCTTCATTTGACAGTATGAAAGACCGCAGAAGACAGATGTGGTTTATAATAACTGAGAACATGTTGGTCAGGAATTTTCCAATCTGCTCAAAAGAGATTCAAATTAATTCCTCTGTGAAAAGTTTTTTAAAAAGGAAACCTAAATATTGAATCTATCAGGGACTAAAATATGAGTGACAGAAGAGTAATCAAGAGCGGTAATAAAACTAGTATAATGTTCATGCATGAAATATGGAGAACATGAGAATTGTATGCGTATGTATGTATGTATGTATGTATGTATGTATGTATGTATGTATGTATGTATGTATGTATGTATGTATGTATTCTTTGGAGACTAAGCTGCTTCTCCCGCATAAGATTTCATAAGATTTGAAAGATACTAAAGATAAATACCAGGTACTC
The DNA here is from genome assembly GCA_003457575.1 of Thermophis baileyi. Classification (NCBI taxonomy): domain Eukaryota; kingdom Metazoa; phylum Chordata; class Lepidosauria; order Squamata; family Dipsadidae; genus Thermophis; species Thermophis baileyi. Next base: position 4,660,693 of record QLTV01000804.1, read on the forward strand.
AGATACCATGGGTTGCATTTGTTGATAACCTCTGGTGAGATTGGAATGGAGTAGTGCTCTCCTTGATCTCAAATTTTAGTCTCTTGGCTAAAATATTAAACTCTGCACTCATACACACCCACTATATGGAGATAATGAGCTTAGATTGCATTGCTGTTGCCTTGCAATCTGATAATCCCTTTCACAAACTAAACGTAGAGATTACAGGTGCTCCTCACTTACCAACCACTCATTCAGTGACCATTCCTCATTCTTATGATGGTTGCAGTGTCCTTGTGATCATGTAATCACAATCTGGGTACTCAGCACCTGGCTTGCAATTAACGATGTTGCAGTATCCCACAGTCACAGAATTGCTGTTTATGCCATTGTGACCTTCTTTGCCAGTTTCCTACAAGAAAAGTCAATGGGGAAGCCAGCGGGAGGTTGCAAATGGCAACCATGTCAATCTTCACTTAACGACAGCATGAGGTTCACTTAACAATGGCAACTGAAAAGGGAATGGGACAACTTGCCACAGCTAACTTGCTGCGGCAAACTCACCCTGGCCAACTTGCCACAGCCAACTCACCACGGGCAACTTGGCGCAGGGCAACTCACCACGGCCAACGTGACACAAGACAACTCGTTGTGGCACAATTTAACAATTCTATTTAATTATTTAAAATAAATAAAAATTATTTTAATTTCTGCCATTCACATTTCATTCTGTCCTTTTGCTTCTTTTCTTTAATGATTCTATTCCACCATTTCTTTGATATTAGTGTAACTCTTGTCCTGCAGTGAGTTGTCCTGCAGCGAGTTGGCCGTGGCGAGTTGGCCATGGAGAATTGTCATAAACCCACTGGAAGTGCCATGCCATTTCACATGGTCATATGACATGTTTTACAACTACATCATTTAGTGACAGAAATTAGGTCCCAACCACCATTGTTAAGTGAGAAGGTAATTAAGTTGTACATAATAAAGTTTCAAGAAGAGAAAGACTCACTGTACATATGTGATACCATTTTATTAATCCTTTCTTTAGGGAAACAAAACAGCAACAACAAATGAATTCCATCAGCTCCACAATGCATCCCATGGGTTTAAAAGTGCACGAAAGTGACAGTCGTGAAAAATAACTTGCACATTCTCATGTCAGCCTTGTTTTTAGAAATCTAGCAGAGTTACGTTTGATTTGGGTATCTACTTTGCCCAGATTTTTATCAGTACTCTGGCATGCCTAACAGACCCTAAGAAGCAGTGACAATCTTGGTGAGTTACGGAAGAGACGATACTGGAGTACAAAATTACAGAGAGAAAGCAGAGAGGCAGAATTTTTATTCCTCTCTCTTAGAGCCATCATCAAATGAAGCTAAACTGTCAATGATCCGCACAGGGTATAATTAAACTATGAAATCTACTGCCGCACTTGTTAGGAAGGTCACCGATTTTTGTCGCTTTAAAAGAGATTAGACAAATCAATACTGGATGAAACCGTTAGTGGCTTCTAATCATCCTAACAGTAACCTTCAGACTCAGAAACAGCACACTTCTCTGTATAAACGAATGGGAGGGCAGTTGTAATAGCAATCTTGTCAGGGCCTTGCTGGCTACTAAGGAACAGAATGCCGCTGGATTCATTAGTAGGGCTATACCTGTTTTGAAAATGACTAAGAAGAGCTGCTTTGGAAGATGCAGAAGAGCAAGTGTAGCAACTTTTTAAAGAAGATGTAACCTTTTTTTTTTTTTTTTTTACCACTTGGTTTTATTTAACGGCTCCATTTGTAAAAGCAGCTACATCTTTAACGTGATCCTTAATCACAAAAGCAGCTGCATTTTTTTTGAAGCTCATCAGGAAGTCTGTGAAACACACACACACACACACACACACACACACACACAAACCTCATCCCCTGCTTTTGGGAGCTCCTCTTCTCAATTGTTTCTGAAAGACTCATAGCTTTATTAGTCAGTAGATCCTTATAAAATATGCTCAACATAGTTTGCAACGCATATTTGCATGAATGCCCCTTCTTGGGGGGTTGAGAGAGCTACATCCTTTGGAAGAATAATTTCACAGGCTTTCCCAAACTATATATACAGAGACAGACAGACAGAAAGACAGAGGGGAGGAAGGGAGGGACGGACAGACAGACAAAAAACATTAGGTGGAACTACCAGAAAAGCAACATAGCTATGCATGGAATCCCACTTAAGTACAACATGAGAGCCTTCAAAGGAACTTTATCCGTCTCCTTTGAGAGTGTGCCTCCTCAGTGCTTTGATGCCACTGCACATTGCAAAGCAGCCCTTTAAATGCTTTGCAAAACCCTACAATTTTATTACGTAGCTATATTCCAAAATCAAGTTTTTTTATTGAAGAAACCAACAGCATAATTTTAACTGAGAGAAAGGGATGGTATTTGAACATTTCGGTCCTGGGTTAGGTAGGCAGGGATTAGGTGAGTCAGGTAGATAAGCAAAAAGAGATGACACAAAGTTGCTTCCATCCAAGCAGCTGGTCAAACAGGGGAGAGGCAGCTGAGAAATGCAAACAGGTCATAGGCAGAGCAAGATTATGCTCTGGCATCTCTAATTAGGACTGCAAAAAACACTCCCCCAGTGTACAATTCGTGTATTATTTGAAATTCACAGTCCTTACTTGAAAAACATGTAGAATCCATGACTCAGAAGGCTGTTGCACACATCCATCATGTCTGCCAACTTCACCAGGTGAGAAAGCCCAACTGATGGTCATTCATTCCATACCTCCCTCTTGTCTGGATTTTTGCAGTGCACTCCACGTGGAAGGTCCTAGAGAGCCACTCTAAAGTGACATCTGGTCCAGAATGCAACACCATGGCTAATTAGGGACATACTACACTACACACATGTAACATTTCATGAGCTGCATTGGATGCCAGTGGTCTTCCAGGTACAGCCCATACAACGCAAAGGATGCCATCCTAATATGCATTGCCATGGTAAAATGATTGACAGGAACTCTGATGTTTTTAAATATATCGAACTGGTTTTCTCCAAATAACAAGAACTTGGGTGTAATCGTGGTTATTTTTGTGCTCTTTTGTGAATTTCCAGTATCTCCTGTATGTCATTTCACAACAATGTTCTTATGATGTTTACCTTCCTACATTGCCTGCAAACAGTGGTGGGATTCAAATTTTTTTTTACTACCGGTTCTGTGGGCGTGGCTTTGGGGCGTGGCGTGGCTTGGTGGCTGTGGCAGGGGAAGGATACTGCAAAATCTCCATTTCCTCCCGATCAGCTGGGACTCGGGAGGCAGAGAATAGATGGAGGCGGGGCCAGTCAGAGGTGGTATTTACCAGTTCTCTGAACTACTCAAAATTTCCGCTACCGGTTCTCCGAACTACTCAAAATTTCCACTACCGGTTCTCCAGAACTGGTCAGAACCTGCTGAAACCCACCTCTGCCTGCAGAACAGATACAGATTAGGCTGTATATCTGATTTTTTTTTTTTTGCTCTTGTCAGAGCTTGTAAATATAGCTGAACTCATGAGTATCTGAATCATGAATGTGATCTTTCCAAGCCACAAGCTGGGGAACTATTACATGAACTTCAGAAAATTCAATCTGGCAGCCTTGAAAAAGAATAATCAAGATGATGAAAGGGAGACATGCTGTTAGGAACAGAGTTCAAATATTTTGCATTGCTAGGCTGAAAGAAGTCTTTCAATTACTTTTCACACATATAATTAGATGTCTTTAATATAGAATTCACTGGCCAGTGCTGTTCTAGCAAAATGTTCAGGAAATATAGGGGAAAAAACACCTTAAAATCTGCTGTACAAAAATAGAATTTGTCTTAGTACAGACTGGAACTTTAATATTTAAATTATAGCCAAATACATTTTTAACAGAAAATTAATGTTTTAAATAATATTTTGTACCAATTTTATTCAGTAGCTTAATCTAAAGCTTCTGTTTGATGAAAATATACTCAAAGTTTGTGCCATAATAAGCTCTATAATAATAATTTGTGGTTTTATTCTGTATGTATCTATGTTAACATAGTTAAATTTAATCTAATCTCAGGAAATTTCATCAAGATTTCCTTGTTTCCTAGCCTTACTGGTTTGATCAATTTCTAATGTTAATAGTCACATCTGCTGTGTAAAAATTTTTGTGGTTTTTTTTTTTATTGTCTTCTGAAATGGTAGATTTCTGTTTCTAGAAACTGTCTGGAAAGAACAAAGCTTCATATATCATAGATACCATTGTGACAAAATGAGATAGTGGATTTTGATAGATGTGTCTATTCAAAAGTAATTGCAATAATGAGATCCAGATAAACACATACATATATACATATGTATACACATACATATACATACATATATAGGTTAACAATCTTTTGGAGACCTCATTAGATGTTCTTCATTAGAACCAGAAATTACTAATTTATTTATTCAAATTTACTGGCTGCCCAACTCAATGGACTCTTAAGAGCCGGCCTATTAAGTGTAGTAGTACATACTTTTGAATAGTCAGGCATTGGATTCCTCTCAAAGATCCAAAAATGTATAATAGCAGCCCATTTACATAAAATGTAGTCAATCTGTGCCCATCTAGATGATGTTGAATTACAATTTCAAGCATCCCTAAATACATTATATTGGCTAAACTTATGAAGATGTCCTGCTTTTGTTAAAATGTAAGTTTTCTCTTGCTTATATATTGTGTTAATGGCAGCCAGTTAGAAGATAGTGAGTTCTTTAGGAGTCTTGGATAACAAGCTAAGACCAGAATAAAATGTCAAAAAGGATTTCATTGAGAGTTACAGAGAAATATGTACCCCATTCCTGTCTTTTCAGTTTATCAGTAATCCCCAATGTGCTACCAGACAGGTTCCTGGAACTGGCCAACAGTTATGCAATTCCTTTTCTTCCAGGATTTTAGGTCTATTCTAAGGTTCAAGCTACCTGGGGGCTTTTGCCTCCATTCCTAAGAGACAGGAGGTACAGACAATAATGTGAAGATGGCTTGATATCACATCTTATCAGAGACTTGTTCATAACTTCAGACAGTAGACTTTTTAAGAGATATTTTTAAGCAAGATGGTATCCCTAGAAACCAATGCAATATCTCTGGTCGATAACTTGGAAACACAAATAATTGACTTTCTGCCAAAAATAAGGCATCATTTCTAGCAGACGAAACCTAGGGATAGTTTGGTATCTCCAATCAATAATCTGGGAACCCAGATAAGTGATCCTTTGCTAAAAATATTTTTATGGGAATCATTGTTTTTTAGTGTGTGGTCATTGCTCTTGTACCTAGCTCCCCCCAAGATGTTAAATTAGATTACATGCTGGTTTTATTTTAATTATTATAACTAGGTATACACATAAAAGGCTCACAGGTAAGAGTGAGTTACAATACAATGATGTAATCTGCAAAGCTTGCTAAGTAACTTTTTCTAAGCATGCGTGATGTCACGATTTTAAAGCAGACCAGATCAGGAGACACACCAATACCATAGGCTACAGCAGTGCTTCTCAATTATTTTCTGTTACGCCCCCCCCAGGAAGAAGTAAACATTTCGCGCCCCCCAACTCTTCGCCGCGACTGTTCTTCCTTTCCTTTCCTTTCCTTTCCTTTCCTTTCCTTTCCTTTCCTTTCCTTTCCTTTCCTTTCCTTTCCTTTCCTTTCCTTTCCTTTCCTTTCCTTTCCTTTCCTCTCTCTTCCTTCTTTCCTTTCCTTTCTCTCTATCTTAGTCTCTTTCTGTCTGTCTTTCTTTCTTTCTTTCTTGTCTCTGTCTCCCTTCCTCTTTCTTTCTTTCTTTCTCTTTCTCTCTTCTCGGTGGCAGGAGAAGGAAGAAAGTGCTCTGGGACTGGGAGGGCGGGTGGCCCGGCCCGGCAGCAGTGCGTCCCCTGTAGTGTGCCGTTCTGGAGCACTGTTCCCGCCACCGTTGCCCCTCTCACCTTCCTGGCTTCAGCACCGGGACCAGCAAAGAAGTGCGGTTGAGCGGGGCCGGGGTGTTAGTCCGGGAGCGGCAAGGAGTTCAAGGCAAGCGGCGGTTCATCTTCGTACGCGGAGCGCAGCTCAGCTCTGTTTGGCTTGGGCTGCTCCTGTGCTGGGGCTAGAAGGGGCTTGTGGGCTGGACCCTGCCGGCCCGCCAGCTTTTTGCTCACTGGGGAGGAGAAAAAGCGAAGGGCGCCGTGAGGTGTTTTTCCCCCACCCGGGCACGGGAAGAGGTGAAGGGCAGGGGTGGGTTCTAACTTACCTCGCTGCCGGTTGCTTCCTCCCACGCCACGTGGCCGCGCCTCATGGAAAAAAAAGTTGAAAACTGTTCCCCGGGGTCACACGCGCCCCCCTGGCATCGCTCTGAGCCCCCCCGAGGGGGCACTATTTGAGAAGGACTGGGCTACAGTAACAGACTTCTGCAAATCTGAGACCAAGTGATTCTGGGATGAGTCATCCTGAGTCTCTTATTAATGTTACTTCCTTTTTCAAAGAAAAGACATTTTAAAAATGCTTCGGTCCTCTTTGTTTACATAATTGTTTCTGAATATTTATTTCAAGGCTATCTCCCTGGCTATCTATGTAAGTACTGTAGAAGGGTTAAAATTAAAGATGTATTGCCTATGCTGGCTAAATAACTCTTGTTATACAAATATTTCTTATGTATGCCAGGGCGGGAAATGGTTTATATAGCTAAGCCCATCAGTCTTCTGTAGTACGACTTGCCACATTTGTTTTTCTAATTTGGTTTACTTTTAAGAATAAGTGACAATAGAGGATATTGGGGCCAGTGATCTAGGGCAGTGGTGGGTTGCTCCCGGTTCGGACCAGTTCTTAGAACCGGTAGCGCCGGCAGTGGGAGGCTCCACCCACCCGTCCGGGACGCTTCTGTGCATGCGCAGAAGCATCGCGCGCGAACCGGTAGCAAAATCATTTACAACCCACCACTGATCTAGGGATATCCTTGCCAGGTGCCTTTTCCTATAAAGAAGAATCAACTACTTACCTTGGTCTGGGTTCTACTTATTTATATAGAGCTATGACCAAGAGGTGATTGATTATTAGATAGAGAGATCACAATGCTCAGTTGACTACAGAATTTTTAGCTGGAATAATAGTTTGAGGAACGTTTATGCAAGATTTTTCTTAGCGGGATAACAGAATCATATCTGGACATGCGAGATGTAAATCAAAGACCGTTAGGAAGATTATTGTAAGTCAAAGTGGTGGGTGCCTTTTGATTGAGGATGACGAAGGGATTGTTAGATTTGTTAAGAGAGAGAGGGAGAGAGACGGAGGGAGAGGGGGAGGGAGGGTGGAATGGAACGGAACGGAATGGAACGGAATGGAATGGAATGGAATGGAATGGAATGGAATGGAATGGAATGGAATAGAGAGACAGAGAGAACACCCACAACACACACACAAACAAACACACACACAGAGAGAGAGAGAGAGAGAGAGAGAGAGAGAGAGAGAGAGAGAGAGAGAGAGAGAGACAGAGAGAGAGAGAGAGAGACAGACAGACAGACAGAAACAGAGACACACACACACACACACACACACACACACACAGAGAGAGGGAGGGAGGGAGGGAGGGAGAGAGAGAGATTTTTTTTTATTTGGCCAACTAGTCAAATTGTTAGATTTGAAGTTGTCATTTGGTCTCTCTAGTCATCGTTCACAAGTGATTCTATTTTCCTGAGAAACTGTGGAAGAGATAGTTGAAAAGATGGCTAAAATGGTAATAGTGGGAAAAATAATGAATACAATCAAGCACTCTTGACCAAACCTACTCAGTGGCAATAAGAGTAGTGAAGCATCAGTACTTCTCCTGGTTCATGACCAGGTGCTCCACTCAGAGTGAGTTAAATCCTTAAAAGGAAAAACAGGTGTACCAAGGTGCCTGCAAGTTATTACATTGCCTTGCAAATTTTCATGTGGATGATATTTACTTTTGTTTGGATGCTACTTTGCCAGTGTAAAGTGAGGTGAGCAAGGAGATTATGATTGCATTATGATTTGGGATTCCTTTGAGCAAAGAGATAGGGTTCTCTCTGGTATGAGCTCTGCCATCTGTAAGCTTGATCCATGTCCCTCATAACTCCTTCAGGCAACTGGACAGACCATCAGCAGCTATATTTAGGACATGCTCAATGCTTATTTGAGGGAGAGTGTTAAACCAATGTCTCTGAAAAACATTATTTATCCTGTCCTGAAGAACTCATTTCTTGATTTGGCCATCTTTGTTGACTTTCATCCTGTCCTAACTTCCCCTTTGGCATTTAGAGGAACTGATAGCCAGTATACTTTACAGGTAGTCCTCAACTTACGACCACAATTCAGCCCAAAATTTATGTTGCTAAGTGAGAAATTCATTGTGAGTTTTGCCTCATTTTACGACTTTTCTTGCCACATTTGTTAAATGAATCACTGCAGTTGTTAAATAAGTAACGCAGTTGTTAAGGGAATCTGGTATCCCCATTGACTTTGCTTGTCAGAAGGTCACAAAAGGAGATTACATGACTGCAGGACACTGCAACGGTCATAAATGTGAGTCAGTTGTCAAGCATCTGAATGTAAATCACGTGACCATGGGGATGCTGCAATGGTCATAAGTGTGAAAAATGATCATAAGTCACTTTTTCTAGTGCTGTTGTAACTTTGAACGGTCACTAAAAGAACTGTTGTAAAACGAGGACTACTGTGCGTTATTTAAAAATGAAGATTATTGATAGAATTGCAGGAAGGTTATCATCATTTTTAATTTTAATAATATATTCTTCAGTTACTAATATAAAGAGGAAAGATTTCAGCAAGCCTGGTAGAGCATGGGGATACTTCAGTATGAAAAACAGAACAGCTACAATATATAGTCAAAGGTGCTCTATTTTTTTAAATGTTAGGCAATCTCTAGTAATACTGTTGCCATAAGAAAGCATGCATTAAGGTGCATTTAACCAATACGTTTGGGCTGAAATATTTCATTTATGTAATTATGAGTTATTATTTCTGCTTTCTTGCTCTAAACAGACTTTTTGTTTAATTCTTCACCTTTTATAATTAATAACATTTTTTCAAGGTTTCTTTAGATAAGCCGGATTACCTAAATGTCATATTTAAACAGAAGGTGTAATTAGGTGACACAAACACTGGACTTGCAAGAGTGTGAAATCAAACTGTAATGTTATGATTATGCTTACATAAAATATGAAAAGGCAAAAGTGAAATACTGTGGGTGAAAAAAATTGCAGCTAGGCAATATTGCCCTGATCAGATGCCAACAAGCTGCAGTTAGCTCAATTTAGCAAAATCGGGAGGAGGGTGTAATGCAAATTGGAAGAGCTTTGATAAAGTAATAAGAGAAACAAACAACCTCAGGTGATTTGGAATTTCACAAAAAATAAAACCCATCCAAGCTGAAACCAATATAACTGTTGTTGCATATTCTTGGGAGAGTTCTGGTTTTAACCCAGATGCTTGACAAAAACATGGCTACCAGTTTGACATCTGGAGAGACATTCACTCAGAGGTATGACCGAGTTAGCACTACAATTCAACTCATTTCTATTAAGGGATTAAAGGAGACAAAATCGCGCAGAGCAACCAAAGATAAAAATAAGTTAATATGTTAAGTGAGCATAACAGAACATCGTATTAGTTCCAATGTTTCACTTGAGACAAGGAGATAGAATTCAACAATACTGTAATTATATTGCTCATTGAAGTAACTCACTTAGTCCACCAGTGATAGTTTTCCTGAAAACCCTGGAGGGGCTACCAAGAGCTACTTTTGACAGATATTGCAGTTGTAACAAGAGTTCTTGGCAGTGCTACTGAATTATATCTTTTCCATTTTGCGGTGAAATGTCTATGTCCAAAGTAAATCTAATTAATCTTGGCATTAATCTGTGGCATCTTTTACAAAATTCGTTGATGTGATGATCTTGAGAAAGTCACTAACCATAAGCCTTCCCATGAATTTGGTACTACACATATGTATGCAATTGGCATTGTTAAGATCATTAAACGAGCGTCTGAGGGATCTTCTTTATGGCCATTTTAATGTGCATTCCTCTAGTCTTTAAGTTGCCAGAAAAATATACAGGCATATTTTGTGCTGCTCTGACAGCTGAGTCTAATCTGCCTTAGTAACAATGCCTGTGAGGGGTCTTATCTTTATAGTTTCACTCCTAAACAATTTAAGAGCAGCAACTTCCTTCACTTGGCAAAAAGAGGAAATTGGCAGTTCCCCACTATACTCTATAAATGTGGTGAATGGTGTAGCTGGCTGTGAGTAGCCAAAGTGAATAGTAGTCAGAAGTAGCCCATGAAATGTATCTAATGGTACTAGAGTAGGCAAAATTGAATTGTTTCCCTCCCAAAGTAATAAATACAACCAGACAACCCATGCACCATTGGGTCATTGTTTTAAGATATTTCCTTACATAAACAAAGAAACAGAATGCCACAGGTGGGCAAAAAAACCTGTGGGAGCGGGAGCGGGAGCAGTTTCTGACTTCCTGCTGGCTTCCCCATTGAGTTTTCTTGTGGAACACTAGCACGAAGCATCAGAAATCTTCCTTCCTTCCTTTCTCCCTCCCTCCTTTCCTTCCTTCCCCCCCTTTTTTTCTTCTTTCCCTTCTGGCAACTGAGTGGCTGCTGCTGGATGGGGGAGGGAGTGAGGGATTGTGAGAGGGGCTGGGCAACTGTCATGATATGTTCAAAATGAACATCATGTGACCGCAGCAGCACCCCAAAGCAGCCACAACTTCCCCAAATTTCATTCCCTTGGGAATCATGGATCCCAGATTCTGCCAGTTAGCTATCTGAGGTACCTTGGTTCAAAATTGTTGCTCTGTCAGTCATCATTTTGCCAAGATAAAGATCACAATAACGAGAGTTTTAGTAGTACATAGATAGAAAGCATGGCCATGCAAATCCACTTGTTGGAAAAATCAGCAGAAATCCTATAACACACTCAATTGGGATGAAACTACCAATACATCTTTTAAATTGACTGACCCATCCCTTTTTTGTTTTAGTTATCAGACAGATGTACAGGCCTTTTGAAAGACTACTAAACACATGTTCAATAACAAATCTAGTAGATGTCCAGTGTATTCGAGGAGCTCACTTAATATCTGAATGGTGCTTTGGTGTGGTTGTTGTAGTTAACAGGTCTCTTTAGGACTACAGTTAGCAAGAGAGATGATAACTCCATCATGTGCCACAGAAGATTTAAGACATCCAGAAGGGAAGCCAATAAAAAACATACCAAATAACTGTTTTTGAAAAACAAAGGCAGGTGAAATATTTGTGTAATGTTTAAAAACTAAACAAGCAATGAATATATCTCCACTTGTAATTTTTAATGTCACCCAGACATTGCTATGGCAATATAAAACCTGTCTCTATTAATGATGTATTGCCATAAAAATGCTCTATAAATTCCTAGTGTGGAAATATTTAGTGATTAATACAATTATTAGGTATACGGGTACAAATTCTGGACAAAATGAAATGGAGGAAGAGGAAGGTCATATATTCCTTTACAGGAATTGAGGAATTGCCACTATTGCTAAATGCAGGCGAAAAAGAAAAGGGGGGGAAGAAGAAAGTGAAGCAGGTTGGATTAGGTTAAGAAAAGAATCTGAAACATAAATCATATCCAAGGTGACACTGATAACTTTTCAGCAAGTTAAGTAAACAAAGAAAGAAAAATCTTTTCACGCTGATCTTTTTCACCCCTTCACTTGTGCTGTACTGAGTAGTGAGTCCTGAAGTAGACATTTTAATTGTGTTTGCTCAAGCATGAGTTTAATTCTCCCCCCCACCCCCCATGCAGCCAGGATCCTGATAAATCAGAATTCTTGGTCATAGAGAATATTCTACTTGGATGAATGCATGTGCAATCCTGTTTCAAATCTTCCGATTTCACAGAAATGAAAGACTGAGTGAGACCACACATTTCTCCCTCTATGCCCAATTTGGATTGAAAGTATTGAGCTTGTGGTAAAGCTGAGTTTATTTGGTCAGGAGTGTCATAATTTCATATTCATTTATTTTGTAAAAAAGGAAATACAATTTAAAACAGTTTAAAATGCCTCACTAACAATAACCTGCTACAGGTAGTCCTCGACTTAACAGTTCATTTAGTGACCGAAGTTACAACGGCACTGAAAAAAAAGACTTATGACCATTTTTCACACTTATGACCTTTGCAGCATCCCCCCCCCATAGTCATGTGATTTACATTCATATGCTGGTTCATATTTATGACAGTTGCAGTGTCCCGGGATCATGTGATCCCCTTTTGCAACCTTCTGACAAGTAAAGTCAATGGGGAAGCCAGATTCATTTAACAACCATGTTACTAACTTAACAATTGCAGTGATTCACTTAACAACTGTGGCAACAAAGATCGTAAAATGGAGCAAAACTCACTTAGCAAATGTTTCACTTAGCAACATAAATTTTGGACTCAATTGTGGTCGTAAGTCGAGGACTACCTGTGTAAACATTTAGAAGAAGAGTTGTGATCAAAGAGGGCAGGCTAGGTTGAATTCTTGGTTTGTTCTTGAACACTTCAGGGAGACTGCTTACTGAAATGAACACTGAAACTGAAAAGTTTTCTCATAGCCATTACTGGTAGTTCCTCTTTCTTAGATTCAGTTGAGGTATCTCCTACTACTTGGACTGGGGGAAAAAAAATCTGATTTTAAACTTCAGAGGGTCATAGCTTCATTAGGTCATTTTGTAGCAGAAAAATTTCTCGTGTGCCTGGCTTTTTAAGCCTTATCATTTGCATTCATGACTCTTGTTCCATCCGTTTGTTGCATGTAATAGAAAGGGGATGTTGAGCAGAATTTAGAGGTTGTCAAATCCTGTTTGAAAGAATGGGAGTTGGCAACTTCTTCTAACAGCTGCTGGGTTCAACCTTTTGTGCAAACATAACACTGGACCCAGAAGATGAAAACAGTTATAGGGTAATTACTAACATTTTCTTTCTCAGTAAGAAGCCTAAATGGTTCCTTAGTAGCTTCGGGTCCATTTAGATGAAACTACAGCCATTTCAATCCAATTTCAGGCCTAGCTTTGGAAAAGAAACTGCCTTGATCACATTCTGAAATGAAACTGTCTTTGAGAAGAGAACGAGAGTGCTATCCTGTTGATTCTTTTGGGCCTATCTGTGGGCTTTCAGAACCCATCAACAATAGTTTCTTCTGGATAAATGAATGGAAAAATGGGAGAAATATGGTTCCATTCCTATTTGGAGAGCATACTTGGATGTCTCTTGATTTTTCCCTTATTAGGATTTCTCCCAGTAGACCAGACAGCGTAACTGTCAAAGATGCGAGGAATTATAGTTTAGCATTTGGAGGGCCACAATTTCCCCTACTGTAAGGCCTTCCTTGCATCTAGAAACTATAAAGAAAGATCTGAAGTCCTGAGTTCAGGTACTTTCAGCATACTTTTTAAGTGTTGCTCTACAAAAGTGGAAGAATAATTTAAAAACAACAACAACAACAACAACCCTAGCAGACCAAACACAGGTAAGAAATCTGTATGGGTCCTTCTTGCGGATATACGGTTCAGACTCTGAGAAGAAGCTGTAAGTCAGGACCAACTGAGAAGCAGAGGGCCTCCCCCCTTATGTTTCATCAGGTGGATTAAGAAGGTAAGGTTTGGTTTGCTTAATGACACATTTCTCAGAGTGTCTGTGATTCAGTCCTATCAGGGTAGAATCCAGAGGTGGGCTTCAGCAGGTTCTGACCAGTTCTGGGGAACTGGTAGTGGAAATTTTGAGTAGTTCGGGGAATCGGTAAATACCATTTCTGACTGGCCCCACCCCCATCTATTCTCTGCCTCCCGAGTCCCAGCTGATCGGGAGGAAATGGGGATTTTGCAGTATCCTTCCCCTGGAGTGGGGTGGGAATGGAGATTTTACAGTATTCTTCCCCTGCCACGCCCACCAAGCCATGCCCACCAAGCCACGCCACGCCCACCAAGCCACGCCCACAGAACTGTTAGTAAAAAAGTTTGAAACCCACCACTGATCAGGTGGATTCAGAAGGTAAGGTTTGGTTTGCTTAATGACACATTTCTCAGAGTGTCTGTGATTCAGTCCTATCAGGGTAGAATCATCTCTGGATGATTCTGTAAGGACTTTCATAATTTGTCCATAAAAAAGAAGAGTGGTCATATAGAACTATTGAACAGTACAATTATGCAACTTATGGAACAGAGAAAAGCAAAAACTTTATTATGCTTTACATAGCGTAAGGAAAAATATCAATAATTTCACATAAGCATGTTAAGAAATAAATCAATGGTTTTTATAGTTGGGCTTGCTAATACGCTAAATCTTAAGCATGTTTTATATGCCCCAGTGGCTGGTTTATATATCATACTAACCAAGCGAATTAAAGTATGGCCTAGTATGTTGTGTGAAGCCAGGCAATAGGTGCCTTCAGAGAGCCCCCATGTTATCATTCAGAAGCCATTGTGAGCTATTTTGCTTGGCTTCCTAAACTAAATATTTGAAGAGAAGCTACAAAGACAGTAAAAGCAGTGGCAAAACACAGGTAGGTTCCAAACAAAAGATAAAGATATCAGGAATCTTTCAGCCCTCATAAATTTCTATGATTGATTGGAGGCAAGGAAACTGCACAGTAAAAGCCTTTTAGGAAGTGCCCTTAAGCATTCCACACAGTAATAAATGTCCTCGCTCTTGTTCTCATGTATTGTTAAAATGTATTGGCTTTATTCTAGTTCAACAGCTGTTTTTAATTTGAGTTCTGTATTTTGCCTTGAGTACAGAGTTGGTAGTGTTCTATAAATACAGCAAATAAAAAATTCAGAAGTTTCAGTAGTAAAATGCCTTTGTTCTCTAGTCTGGGAGCATTTTCTGTTGACTAGCTTTTCCATTCAACATTTTCAAATTCTGTTGAAAACACAGCTGTAATTGATGTAGACAGTTTTGACTGTTTTCATATCTATTCAGACATGAGGATGCTATATGCCTGGACATGTTTATCACTTTGCAAGTCTTGAGGTCACACAGAAGAATTGCCAGCCAATCAGCACTGTCTTGAACAATTGCTGAGATTGATCAACCAATCCGTGTCCACTTGTCTTCCAGCAACTGAGTGATTTATCCTATCTACTTGTTGTTAGATTTAAATCTTGCCTTTTGTTCAGAATCTCAAGGCAGAGTAAATTGAGCCCCTCCAATTATTTGTCTGATAAACAGGGCTGAGAGTGATTGGCCTGAATTCACTATGGGAACTTTTATGCTTGAGGGTGGAGTTGTCTGGGTCTCCCCGGAGGAACATCTCAAGTCTACACCTTGCTGGCTCTTATCCTCTCTATGTGGATCTGTGCCTAAAAATGCACTTATTTCCCTTTTTCCAGTGGTGGGCTACTGCTGGTTCGGACTGGTTCAGGCAAACCGGTAGTTCCAACCAGCGGTTGGGCCTGCCCACCCACCCTGGCGCTATCACATCCTATATAATCGCCATTTTTTTGATGCTGCATGCATGCGCGCGCGCTCACATTTTCGGTTCTCGGCGAACCGGTTGTTACAGTATGTGACGCCCACCTCTGCCATTTTCAGAACAATAACGTCATCCATTGCCGGCATTTTGTTGTGTGGTTTTGAAGTAGCAAATTTACCTAGCTTTCTGGGCTCCTAAAGCTCTGGTGCTGGTAGTTCTGCATTTAGTAAAAAAAAAATTATTCACTAAGCGGGGTCTACGATGGCTCAGGGGTTAAAGACACTGAGCTTGTCAGCTGACACCCCAGGTTCGAGACTCATATGCCGCACAATGTGGTGAGCTCCTGTTACTTGCCCCAGCTCCTGTCCACCTAGCAGTTCGAAAGCATGCAAATGTAAGTAGATAAATAGGTACCACTTCTGTGGGAAGAAAACAGTGTTCCATGTGCCTTGGCATATAGTTATGCTGGCCATGTGACCACGGAAATGTCCTTGGACAACGCTGGCTCCCTCAGCTAAGAAACGGAAATGGGTACCATCCTGCAGAGTCAGAAACGACTGGACAGGGGAAACCTTTACCTTTACTTTTATTCACTGAGCAAACCAACTGCTGCAAAATCACAGAACACAGGAGGCAGAAAAGTCAGAAATCCTCTTCCATGAGTATATACCTCACCTCATCAAGGACAAGGCTTGTGTCCTTGCTATCTCTAGAAACAACCTTGGAATGCTATTTTCAAATCCACGCAGATATTGCTGATACCCTGGGGTTATACAGAAAATATTTGTAATTAGAAGCCCCAGTTATGACATGTGATCACTTCATCATGCCTCACTGTTGAGATGGAACCTTTTTAAACAAATTCGATAGGTTTATACTGCACAAATTTGGCTGATTCCAGATTGTCATATAAGTTCTTTTAAAGGATCCTTAGAATTATTTTTTGGAAGAACATTTTCTGTCAGGAATTTTTATTCCCCCCCCCCTCAGCAGGATTTAGTTGTACTGTAAAGATTTTCTGGAAAGAGATTCATCTGGTTAAATCCATGATTGTGTGTCCTTTGTGAAATGTTTTCTATATCCCAATAAAATTAAGTCCACAAGCAGCGGTCTCCACAGACTGTGGTCAAAAAAAGTCAAGATGGAGGTTATGATGGTATGATTGAAGGCTTGCCTCTTTGGGATGTGTGTGCAAAGTGCATAAAAAAATAGGCAAAGCTTTGAAGAAAAAACCAACCTAGTGTTGTAAGAAATGTCCTTCTGGGTTCAGTTCCAAGTGGGGAAAAAGACACTGGAAACATGGAGACTGCTTGGAAAGATGGTTTAATGGTGGACAGAAGGACCACATGGTTTGAGGTCCTTGGGGAAAAGGGGATCACATGCCTCGAAGATGTTGAAGAAGAAAAGAAGGGCTGAGATGCTGAGAGTGCCTGAGTTTTATACCCTCTGTTGGGCCCCACCTTAAGAGTTTCCTGTTCCTGTACAAGAAAAATGTATCCCATTGGCTGTCAGACTCCCAGGGGGCGGGGGTCTTAGCTAACTTTGTAGGCTTTTGTCTGTGTCCCACCAGGCTTGGCTGATGTAATCTTCTCAGGTGCCATGTGGTGAGATGGCTTTGGGATTCCTATTATGGTTCTTCCTATAGATCTTTGTTATGTAGAATAGACTGCCCATTGACAAAGGTGGGGGGAATGAGTGAGTTTGCTCTGGTCTTAATGGTCCATTGACAAAGGTGGGGGCTATTAAGAGTGAGTCTATTTCCTGCCTAAAAACATGTTTCTCAATTTTCTCATCCAGGGAAATATAATATTCTGCCTTTTTAATATTTCCTAAAAAAATTCATTTTCTAGGAGAGGGGTGGGTGTTAACTTCCTACACTAGAACTAAGGAAAAATGTCCTGACAGTGAGAGCAATTAATCAGTGGAACAACCTGCCTCCAGAAGTTGTGGGTGCTCCAACACTAGAGGTTTTTAAGAGATTTGGATAACTATTTGACTGAAATCATATAGGGTTTCCTTCTTGAGCAGGGGGGTTGGACTAGAAGACCTCCAAGGTCCCATCCAAACCTGTTATTTACTTCTGATTAAACATTCTGACCGTCATCTTGGCTTTTTCTACACACCCTGCAGACACCCTGGGGAGTGTTGGAATAGCACAGTAGCCAAGTCTTAAGGGCCACAGTTATTTGCATTCATAAAGCATAGCATAAATTCTTGCAGTGGCAGATAAGGCTTGGTTGACTGTACAAGCCTGGATGCATGAATGATGTAACACAGATGGTTTGCATAGCACATCAAGGCAAAATGCCTGATTTATGTGCATTGCTATTTTACCCACTGAAATATGCAACTCTCTAGCCAAAGTCTTATGCTTAACACTAATTATCTTTATGTATCAGATAAAGTGAAGTACAGTTTACAAAAATGGAGGTCATGTAATACTTTGTTTCCTCTGTTTTCATGAAAATAAGCGAAAGTGTCAATACAAAATAACAAGCCAACACATTAAAAAAATGAATTGGAAAATGCATATACACAATCTTGAGATTTAATTACTGCAAATATCTATATTCAATATGCCCAAAACAATATTTGTACAGATAAGACAATATATTAGGGTATACATTATTTATATAGTTAACAAATGGTGGTTAACCCTCATTGAAATTGTTATTCATTTTAGAATTTTGAGGGTTCTTTGTTAATTTTCTAGCTAGAACAATTTCTCAAACTTATAAATACCACTGATCTAACATAATATACTTGAATTTTCTAGAAATCAACTTAATTAATTGTGTTGTTTTGGATTATTTTTATGCATTAGGAAATATAAATAGTAAATTGAAAGGATTAATGATCAATTTATAATTTTCCCATTTTTTCAGCAATTTTTAACTGAAACCACTGAGTAAGTGGGCATTCTTTCCAAAGGTAATATGTCAGTATTTTCAGATGTTAAAAGAAATGCAAAAAAGATGCCTAAACCATAGGTTTGGAACTGTGTTGTATAAGTATACAAATCTATTTGTTTATTTTTTTAGTTATCAAGGTGCATGTGCATGCCTTCACGTCACATGGACAAAGCACTGTAATTTATCAGGATAGCGTACAGCAATTAAAGAAAAAACAAGACAATTTCAACCAAGGAAAAGTTAAAATTAGAATTTATTTTATTTTATTTTAATTTATTTTAAATCTATTTTATTTTATTTGCCGCCCAGCTCGTTTCAAAGCGACTTTGGATGGCTTATAGCATAAAAACATCAACATCATAAAAAATAAATATTCCAAACCTAATAAAATGACAATAAAACCAAGTAAAATCATGATCACAAGATATATTTCAAATTTCTAGACCACTCAATCCAATGATTCTGGGGGTTTAGAAATATATCATTGACATCCATTAAATAAACAATAAAAAGTTTGATAAAAAGTACTCCCTCAATCCTCATACATAAATATAAACAAGGTGACCCATCTCAAGTGCCCCTCAAAAGTACATACACAGCCCCATGGAGTCACCCAACTAGCATCAACCTCTCATGCCAAACCATTTTTTTTAAAATCCCGGAAGTAAAATGATGCAATCTATGAGCACAAAGGCTTCATTGGGTAAAATCTATTACAGTTATAATCCTTCAAAGAGAGCTAGCAGCAGGTGTTATCTTTACATCTCTTTTTCCCAAATGTGCTGGTGTGGTTTGGCACAGGATACATTTGTTTTACACCCAGGGAGATGATGACTCAATGTCTATATACTGTACAGAGATTGCACCCAGGCAAGTTTGAAGCTGTCTTGGTGTTGCAAAGACAGCTGATCCTGGAGGCAACTACTACCTTTGCAACTGTTCCCCCAATGTCTGCTGATGTGATTTGGGATTAACAAAGCATTCCCGTGCTTATTTTAACTAGTCAGTGGTAGGATTCAATTTTTTTTACTACCGGTTCTATGGGTGTGGCTTGGTGGGGTGTGGCAGGAGAAGGATACTGCAAAATCTCCATTCCCACCCCACTCCAGGGGAAGGTTACTGCAAAATCCCCATTTCCTCCCGATCAGCTGGGAATCGGGAGGCAGAGAATAGATGGGGGAGGGGGCAGTCAGAGGTGGTATTTACCGGTTCTCCGAACTACTCAAAATTTACGCTACCGGTTCTCCAAACTACTCAAAATTTCCACTACCGGTTCTCCAGAACTGGTCAGAACCTGCTTAAACCCACCTCTGGGCTGTACTGAACTGAGAAGAAAGATTTTTCATCTTTTTCACTCTCCCAAAAATTATTGCAAAAACATTTTTAAAGAGAAAATTGGAGAAGCTGCAATTATGTCTTTCTCCTCTAGTCAGTATTTTTGAAAAGTGCAGTGTTAAAGGCTTCTCAAAGAGCAGTTAATATTCAAAACTAGCCAGTTAAAATATAATAAATAAATACATCTAATGAATAAATAAATCTAATAAATAAATAGTAAGAGAATACCATTCCATACATCGGTATCTTAATATCAGAAATGCTAAGGAATTCTTTTTATTAGAGTCAGGTTTCTTTGCCCAAAGATGTTTGTTTAAAAGCACTCTAATAATTCAAAAAGTGCTGCTTGCCACAAGAGGGAATAAAACATTAACCAGCATTCTGGGTTAAACATGAAGGATATTGAGAGCATCAATTAACAGAAAGTTGACAAAACCTCTCAAAGAGTTGAGAATGTTTCAGGTAGGACAGAAATAGGACAGTATGGCTGATATAGCAACAGGAATATAAGGAATATTTATTGAATCCTTCAGTGCTCAACAAACCTTAATGATCTTACATTGGAAACACATGGCAGGAATTTGAAGTGTATAGATTTGAAACCAAAGACAGGATTTGCCTCATTTAAATCTCTGAAATGACCTCATATTAAACTTGCTATGTGATCAAATGATATTATTGGTCTCCGTGCATCTAGATTTGAAATTAAGGTGCCCTCAAGTGTAGTCAGATGTGATAACCACCACCTTATCTAATTCTTATAACTTCCCTTTACAGAGACTACAAGAGTAGAATTTGTGAAGACAAAATTATCCAGGGATTTATTCCTAAATCAGAAGCTAAAAAGACAAGTCATATGGATAGCAGATAAATTTCCCTTGCTTGGATAGTCTTCGGATTGCTCCTGGTTGAAAATGATAATATATTTCTGATTCTTTTCCAGTACTGTATGGAATACATAATAATGGTTAGGGGGATTTTATGCCCTTTATTTGTCCTTGAATTCCCTCTTCTTTCTCTGTATTTTAGTCAGATCTTCACATTTTGCTGTTTCTAGTTAGACAAATATTTTGAATCAGTTCTGTGGAATGAAACAGACTTATTACTTATCAGGTATGAGTAAACATTTATTGTTTTGTTCTCATTGAGTTAAAATGTTTCTTTTTTCTGGTCCATTCTGATTATAAATTTATCTTATTCATTTTAACTTTAACTTTCCAGTAACTGCTGTTGTCATCATTTTTAATAAAACAATTTAACAATCAAACAGTAATATAATACTAATATAATTACTAATTAGTTAATCACTAAATAGTTAATCATAATTGAGTATTTAGTTCTTGTTACATTTTCTGATATGTGAAGTTAGAAATTAAATTCAGTGAGTCAGAGAATTATTCTCACTAGCATAGACTGATTTTTAGCATACATTGATTTTTATACCAAGTGTTCAGATGTACTTAATTTCCAATTTTGAATCTTTCTAGAAAATGACTGTGTTACATCAGTAAACAAAGATGCACGTGCCATTCATACATTTATTTAACAAATCAACAGAAAATAACTTTATAAGACACATATTGATTTTATTTTGGAGTGGGAGACAATTGTTCATGTGCAGAATTAAAGTCAGTGAGGGGTCATAAAATTGTTTCAAAACTCTTCAATAATTAGGTTTACACAGGTGTAGAATTCCAATCTGCTTAATTCACAATGATTGGAACAAGATCCCACAGGGATTACTTCTGCCCAGACCCTGTTGCAGATAAAAATATCTTCTGTTTATATATTAACAAGATTTAATAAATAATCTAATAATTAATTTAATAATTAATTAATAATTATTAAATTAATAATTTAATTTAAAATAATTAAATTAAAGATTTAATTTAATAATTATCTTAAGATTTATGAAAATACAGTTTTAATTAACAAGCAACAATGAAACAAAAATATTAAATACATTTATGTGTATTATTATTTTACTCTATTGACATGATTACTCCAACAGATCAGAGCATCTTTCTTCTAGTCATTGATCAGAATAGCATACAGTTTTGTAATATGATTTATAGAACTCAGATGGCAATGCATAAAGAAATTATTAAATTGGGAAAAATAAAGCAGTAATAAAGTACAAGTGCTAGAATGCTGCAACATGAAATACCTAAGATTGAATCATTAGGCTATAAAACTACATTGCCAAGATATAAAAGGAAAACATACTCAGTAGAAAAATATAAAATAACTTCAGTATAAAATAATATCAAAATTTGGCTATAATTACATCATTTGTGTCTAGCCAGAGTATCACAATCTGTTTCATTATCTGTGAATGTGATAACATCTGTGAAATAAAATCTAGCAGTTTAAAGATCACATAATGATGGTCTGAGAGAAAAAATAAACTGCAAATATAGGATTTATCTCTCCAACAGGGAACTTACTTAGAAGTGGGGTTAGAAATAGGTGAAGAATTTCGTTATAAAATTGGTAGTAGGCTGACATTAGACCCACAGTTTCAACAAAGCCTCTCTGTGAAATGAAATGAATACAGGCCTCTTCCTTCCAATAAGGCTGAAGATAGTGTGCTAAAATATGTTAGGATAAAAGCCCTGTGAGAAAATAAAATGGTAATAATAAATGCTTTGTAGCAATAGCAATAGCATTTAGACATATACCGCTTTACAGTGCTTTAAAGCCCTCTCTAAGTGGTTTACAGAGTCAGCATATTGCCTCCAACAATCTGGGTCCTCATCTTACCCACCTCGGAAGGATGGAAGGCTGAGTCAACCTTTAGCCTGGTGAGATTTGAACTGCCAAATTGCAGGCAGCCGGCAGGCAGCAGAAGTAGCCTGCAGTACTGCACTCTAACCACTGTGCCACCGTGGCTCTGTAACTGTTCTAGTTATAATTGTCACTCTCACAGACAAATACCACCACCAATGACAATACATACAATCTTTTGTCACTAGTTTTCCATGTAACATCAGTACTGTGCAAAACACCAAACATTTGGGCCACTTCGAATATATGGATTCTTTCTCTCAACAAGGCATCGCATTCCCTGGGAAGTTGAGGCTGTTATGGGAAGTAACAATGACATAAGGCAATGTGTCTCAATCTGGACAGCTTGAAAATGCATAGACCTTAACTACTAGAATTCCGTAGCCAGCATGCTGATAGCGGAAGTCCACACATCATCAAGTAGCCAAGATTTAGAAATATTTTCTATGTGATCATACGTTTTTGATGTTCCAGTGCAACATGGAAGCCTTATTGAGATAACTCATTTTTCAATTGTACTCTGGATATGGATCTATTGCATTAACATAAACTTGTCATTCTCCCACATGGAAAGTAACAGTAGCCTGTGAGAGCAACTTGGGGATATCTGACTAAAAATTCTGGGCTTTAATGATAAATGTTTATGCAGCCATTTATCTTGACATGAAAGGACATGAAAGAAAGACAAACAAGGCCTTGCCGGATCCCTAGAATATTTTTTCCTGAGTTTCTATCCATTTCAGCTTCTAATTAACCTCCTGATCATAAACATGAATCAGGGATTGAAAGCCATTAGCAGGTTCTTATTTTAAGATAATAGCTTACTTATAAAGCCTTGATAGATGCAATTTGTAGGAAAAAGGGCTAAAAACTACATTTGCTTTGATGAATGTCTTGATTAAAAAGCCATGTAACATACAACATCTTTGAGCGACCATTGCCTCCTAGATCAGGGATGTGTCAAATCTTTCTTGTCTACATTTTTCACTTTGGCTAATTTAAATGGAACAAAATGACTGTTGTTAATTCAAATTTTGGTGTGTATACATTACTACTATTTACAAAGCAATGGGTCAGGATTCTGCAATGTAGACATTGCTTTATACTCAACACAAGGTTGATAACATATTTTAAAATTTGTTAATTTGGTTAGGGGAGGAAGAATCTGAGCAGCTCAACATTTGATCTTGGCCTTGTGATGATTACAAGGATTTTATACTTGATTTTGCAGCAATTTTTTTTATAAAGCAAAAAAAGTGACTTCACTAAAAGAAATTAATAAAACATTGTCCTCCATTTTGAAAAACAATTATTACTAGAGTGTTCTCTCTATCCAAACTAAGTGTTGTATCACACCCAGGGTTAAAATAGAAACAAAACATTAAAAATTGAATACAATTAATGAAAATCACCAATAAAAAGGGTGATTTTTATCACAGGGATCCCAAGTTAAACTAATTTAAAACAGTCCATACCACTAGGAGAACAGTGTTCCATTATATGGGGTCAATCTGTTATATCACGGGTGTCAAACTCGCGACGTCATGTCATCACATGATGTATTGTGACTTTTTTCCCCTTCGCTAAACCGGGGGTGGGCGTGGCCAGTGCGTGACACATCCGGCCCGCGGACTGTGTGTTTGACACCCCTGTGTTATATGATCCATGCTCCATGAATCTTGGGAGAAGGATGGACTAGTAAGAGTCTTTTTAATGACTCTTGTACCTTTCTAATGTACAAGCAAATTTAATGCATTGTTTTAAAAATAATAACCAGCATATTGAACCAAAAGCCTTTTAGCAATTAAAGAAACAACTTCAAAATAACTATTATGATCATCTGATAGGAATGGTCCATCACAAGTCCAGCTATTGTATTTCATACTGCCTGTAATTTCTAAGTTGCCTAAGGCTGTCCCACATAAATTCATTGCAGTAGTTCAGGTGTTCAAGGCATCTTTGTCCAGATGGCATTGAAATTGTTAATATCAGCTGAACCTGGGCAAAAGTTCCTCTGTCCTTGGCTTCCACCAAATGCTTAAGCAGGAGCCAAAAATTCAAGTGAACATGAAAGTTATAAACCAACTCCTTTTGTGGAGCACAACCCTACCCAGAATAACTACCAGAACAGATGTCACCAAATGCCTGTTGCCTACCAATGACAAAGTGCTGTGTCTTGATGGTATTAATCGTTTTTGCAAGGAAAGGAACTTTAGACACTAAGCGAAAGTCATCAAAAACAACTTGATCCAGGAGGACCTCTTCAGGAGTGGATGCACTACTGTGTCCTTTAAGTGAGCGTCATTATGCCTTCCTTCAAAGAAATATTGACTATCTTGTGTTGCCAGCTGCTCACAAATTGAATCCAAACCAGAATGAATATGAGCAGTCACCAAAGGTAACATTCATGATAGTGGTGGGTTGCTACCGGTTTGCCCCGGTTCGGGCGAACCGGTAGCGGTGGCGGTGGGAGGCTCCGCCCACCTGCCCAGACGTCATCACAGACCATCTGCGGATGCGCAGAAGCAAGCGCGCACGCGCGCACGTTCACAGTTCTGAACCGGTAGCAAAGGTAAGTGAAACCCACTACTGATTCATGATGTTACCACCAAGGTCTGGTGGTGCAGTGGTTAGAATGCTGTATTGCAGGCTAACTGCCCACAGCCTGGAGTTTGATCTTGACCAGCTCCATCCTTCCAAGGTTGGTAAAATTAGGACCCAGATTGTTAGGGGTAATATGTTGACATTGTAAACTGTCCAGAGAGTACTGTAAAGCAGTATGGGGCAGCATATAAATCTAAGTGCTATTACTAATGCTATCACTATTTTGCCCAACTTTCCCTAGGAGGCTGTGGGCTATTCTAAACAGGCAATTGGGCACTACATTTCCCCCCCAAACATGATCCACTTCTTTGCCATAAGCATATTTTATTGAACGAATTTAAATGTTTTGTAAAACAGATGTACAACTTTATAAAAACTCATTTCAAATTGATGTTCTGTAGCTTAAATAATTGATAGAATATAATATTGTTGGCAGGACCCTTGTCCCTCTGCTAATAATAAAAAAGCAGTTGGAAGACTAATTCATGAGCAATATTTTAATGTCTGAGCTCAAGTAGTCCAAATGAGGCAATTTCAAAATATTAAAATAAACTGGGTTTTTAAAAATTTTTTAAATCCACTTTACTATAAACCAGAAAGAAAGGGGGAAAAACCAGAAAAAGGCAGAAAAAAGAATTACCCTAATGGGGAGGGGGGAGGAAACAAGGGAAAGAAGAAAAGTATTCTGTTACATACGGAGAATATAATTCTGCCTAATTTGGAAACGCTTCATGAAACACTGATTGCACTGAATAATATTGACCTGCCTTTCCATTTCACTGATAGGAAATGAGCTTATGAAAATCAAAAATGCACGTGCTGTTGATCTTCCAGGATTGTATATCCGGAGTTACAATGCCTTTTCAACAATGAATAGCTCATGATTCTCAGGGATAACCCATTGTTTGATCCTGCACTCCCACCTCCTAAATTTACTGCTGATTTTCATTTAACAGTGTAGTGTGGAGGGGAAATTATTTTGTTGTTGCTTATTAGTAACAATTTGGTAATCAGAAAACCTTGCTTGTTTGCTGCAAATTAACCAGAGATGTTTCAAGAGATTCAATTTACCCTCTTCCTCCCTCACACAACATCCCTCCATACCCTGTTTTAGCTCATGGTAACAATCTTTGATATTATGCAGAGCGCTAGCCTCTTTAGCTAGTGCAGATCAGTACTTTTCTTAAACTGATCACAGAACTGAAATCTGACTGATCCTAGTATACAATTTTATTCTGACACAGAACTGAGATTAATAAATGGTTCAGCATCCAGCACTCCTTTTTCTCTCCAAACCACAAAGCAGAGAAGATTTCTACCATGTAAGAACAAAGGTTTGTCATCGACTGTAGAGATGAGCAGAAAGTGTTTTGACAGCTGTAGGATTAATTTCCATTGACACCCTAACATAGGGGGAGGGGCAGACCTAGGAAAAAATAGGTACTCGGTGAAGGGAGGCATTTTCTAATTCAAGCATTTGTGCACTGGGGAAAAAACAGCTTCCATGGGTTTGAATCTAATGCAAACTTGCTGCAAGGATTTTAAAAAGGCAACTGAATGAACTCTTAATAATCACGTATCTCTCCTAGAAAACATTTTACTATATTACCATCAATGTCTTCTTACTGATGAGCTATTTAAAATAAAATGAATAGAAAATGTGTTGTGTGTTTAAAACATAATCTCATGTAATGTTTTCCAGTATATATTCTACAAGACAATTCACATGTTTAAAAATCAGAAAATACTATATAACCTGTGCCTTGTTGGGTCATAATTTTAGATATATTTCCTTACCTAAACAGAGAAACAGAATTATGATGGTGGGCAAAAAAGCTGTAGAAGCAGGAGCGACTTCCTACTGGCTTCCCCATTCCTCCCTCCCTCCTTTCTTCTCTGCCACCCTTCCTGAACTGCTGCCAGCTTCCCCATTTACTTTGCTTGTAGGAAGCTTGAGGGGAAAATCAATGGTGGAGACAGCAGGATATTGCAAATTCAAGACCAGTATGCAAGTAAGTGACTGTGGCTGTGTGAGGGAGAGAGCAAGGGATTGAGAGACTGGCTGGGAAACTTTTACAGAATATTGAAAATTAAGATCATATGACCTCAGCAGTAGCACAGCAGGATCCCCTAGCCCAGGGGTCTGCAACCTTAAACACTCAAAGAGCCATTTGGACCCGTTTCCCACAGAAAAGAAAACACTGGGAGCCACAAAACCTGGGTGGGCATGGCCAACTCAACATCACTCCCACCCAGCCACATGACCCACCCCGCCCACACCTACCCGGGTTTTGTGGCTCTGGGTGTTTTCTGTGGGAAATGGGTCTCTCTCTCTCTCCCTATCTCTCTCCTCTCTTTCTCTCTTTCTTTCTCTCTTTCTTTCTCTCTTTCTTTCTTTCTTTCTTTCTTTCTTTCTCTCTCTCCCTTCCTTCCTTCCTTTCTCTCTTTCTTTCTTTTTCTTTCTTTCTTTCTTTCTTTCTCTCTCTCTCTCCCCTTCTCTCTCAATTTTTTCCCTCTTTTCCCTCTTTCATTTCTCTCTCCCTCTCCCTCTCTTTCTCTCTCATTTGTTTCTCTTTTTCCTCTCTTATTCTCTACATCATTTTCTCATTTCTCTTTTTCTCCCCTTTTCTCTACCTCATTTTTCTCTCTTTCTCTCCCTTTCATTTGTTTTCTCTGTTTTCCCTCTCCCTCTCTCCCTTTCTTTCTTTATCTTCCCCTTCTCTCTCTGTTTCCCTCTCTTTTCCCTCTCTCTCATTCTTTCCCTCCAGCTCTCTCTCATTTCTCTCTCCCTCTCTA
>QLTV01000804.1:4696948-4746717 GCA_003457575.1 Thermophis baileyi
GTACTTTTCTTCCAACAAAGTCAAGACTTGGCTTTGTTTTCTTTTTCTTTATTTTTTTTTTTTTTTTACTGTATCTCCCTGAGGAGATATAAAAATGTTCTTCAGTCATTCAGCAAGAGAAGAAGAGATTCTGATTCACCTGAACAAATTCTCTTCTCCCTCTTGTTTCCCCATCAAAGAAGAACAAACATCCTTTCTACTCCCTTCCCCCCTCTCTTTCTCTCATTTGTTTTCATTCAGGGAAAGAAATTGTATTCCTGCAATCATGCCTCCTCTCCCCTCTTTTTCTTTTCATCTAAAGCAAAGTAGAACTGCTGCTCAAATGAGCAATTTTCATTTCTCCTCACTTCTCCCCCCCCCTTTTTTTTTATCCAAAAGAAGTTAAGCCAGCTTCTATCTCCATCTATTTGTATCTCAGTCCAAGCCAGCAGGCAAGAATAAGTAACTCCTTGTTATTTTTCCTAAACAAATTGATCCAGAAATAACGTTATTTTTCTCTGAATAACCTTTTATTCACTTTTCTCCACCAATTCAACTTCTGCAAAATCTCCTACCTTTTCTTTTTCTTAAGCTAACATTATTTACTTGATTCTCTCCTTTTCTGCAGTCAGTCATTTTAGCTTAAGGTTTCTCTGTTAAACTTTAATATTTAATATTTCTGTGTTAGCTGTTAACTGCTCATTCTCTGAATTACCCTTGCTAACCAATCAAGGCATCTGTTTTAGCCTTGGGGCTGTTAAATGAATGTTGATGCCATTAGACTCAAATATTCTTTAATAAATGGTATTGTTTGGTTATCATATTTCAATTTCTGGACCCCTGGAATGCTTAAGCTTATTTAAAAGCCTATGATGTTCATGTCATGTCAGAATTGGTCTTGTGGGAGGCCCAGGTTACTACAATAAAGAAATCAATGAGAAACAAAAATGAATTCTTATTACTTCTGAGGAAATAGGAAAATCCCATGTCCAAGTTGGCTTTTTCTGTAGGAAAGCCAAGTGAACTAACCCCCTGTCCTTGCTGGGTAGCTTTGAGTCAATGTTTTTCAACCTTGGCAACTTTAAGATCAGTGGCTTTCTTGAAATTCCCCATTCTGGCTGGGGGGCTCTGGGACCCAAGGTCCACACATCATGGAGTTGCCAAAATTGAGAAACATTGCTCTAAATCAGGGATGTCAAACTCAAGGCCTGAGGACCGTATCCGGAACCGCGGGGTGCTTAGATCTGGCCTGTGGGACCGCCCTAGAAACAGCAAAGGACCAGCCCCCGGTGCCTCCGCCAGCGAAAACGGAGCTCGGGAGGCCCACATGCGGCCCTCCCAGGCTCCGTTTTCGGCTGCGACAGCCTCCTCCCGCCCTCTGCCAGCGAAAACAGAGCTTGGGAGGGCCACGTGCGCCCCCCCCAAGCTCCATTTTTCCTGGCAGAGGGCGGCAGGAGGCCGTCGCAGCTGAAAATGGAGCTCTGAAGCCCGTTTTCGTTGGCAGAGCGCTTGGGCCACCACAGATGCCCCTGACACGAGTGACGTCAAGCTGGCCATGCCCACCCTGGCCACGCCCACCCCTGATGCAGCCCTCAATGAAATCGAGTTTGACATCCCTGCTCTAAATTATAACATGCCAGCAATTCATCATTTTTTATTTTTAGAAGATAAAATTAGATTCCACCACTGTCTCTCTTCTTTTTCATTAATGTTTTATAGTATTTTTATTTGCTTTTTTGGTAAGTATTCAGAACAGAGTACCAATTAACGTACCTACTCAGCCTGCAGCTTTTCATTAAATAATTTCTGGGTTCTGTATATATTCCTGGTTGTATTAGAGCTTTGACTGAATTATTTCCCCTAAGATGGCTTACATCTTTTAGATTACTTTATGTTATATTTTTAAAGCTGATTCAAAATAAATTCTCCAGGACAAGAGGTAATGGTTAGAAATGAAGTTAGCATCCCACCCTATAGTTGACCAGTGCCAATTGTTTCCAGTTAAAAGGCCGCATGACAGCACTATGACACAACAACCAAGAGCATATCTTTAATCAAATCCCTCATTCAAAAAGAGAAATGTAACTTGCTGCCATACTATTTATTATTAATGTTTATGCAATGATGCAAAGCCTTACCAAGAGGGTGTTTCATTCCCTGAAGTTGTAAGACAGGCCTCAGTTGTTCTCCCTTGTGTGGATGACACTTCTGCTATCTAACTCTAAAGAAACTGAGAAGAGACCTTCCTAGATATGAGTGGCAAAGGATTACCTAATAACAAGTAATAACAATGAGCCAGTCAAGTCCTTTAAACATCTAGAGCAGGGGTGTCAAACTCGAGTCGTCACGGCGTTGTCACATGACGTATTGGGACTTTCCCCCCTTCACTAAACCAGGCGGGGGCGGGGCCAGCACGTGACGCATCCGGCCCGCGGGCCGCGAGTTTGACACCCCTGATCTAGAGATTGTCTTGTACAACTAGCATAAACAAGTTAAATGAGTGGCAAAGAATACCCAAACGTATTACAGTCATTCAAAATGTGCCTGACACACTTGGGTGGGAATTACATACAACTATTCTTCAAGTTTTTAAAATTATGGTCACTTTGCCAAAATATTACATGGGTCACAAATTTCTGTTTATAAAAATTATTGACCTTTGAGAATTATTTAATCACAGTCATTTTTTTTAGGCAGCCTAGTGTATTTGTAACCTTTCCATGTATTTGGAAGACCAGATTATCCCTGTTGAGGCTTATGCATGGATTTATTACCTCAATTATGGGCTGAAATATAATATTTATATCTGGATCCCTCACGTATATGATTCTGTTGGATAATATAAATCATCTTGAAAGAAAGAAATAGAAGACCAACTTCATTAATGTAGCGTTTCTACTAAATAGCTGATTTCTCTGTGGTTAGAGGGGATCATGGCTGCAGTGAAAAGTATTTACCAGTGAATTTTAGAAAGAACTGAGTGTGGCAACACCTGCCTGAGCTTGAGGAGAGCCTGGAAAGGTTATATTCCATCCAATTATTTGTTTAATAATTTATTGTACAAATTTAGAGGAAAAAATTCATTGACATAGTTCAATGTTTTTACTTTGCTTACTTTTACTTACTTTTATGTTACTTACTTTTACTTTACTCGAGCAGAGGGTTGTACTAGAAGACCTCCAAGGTCCCTTCCAGCTCTATTCTGATTGATTGATTGATTGATTGATTGATTGACTTTTGGTGTCAATCAATTGAAAGAAATGCAGCCTTACTCCTAATTCTGAATATATTTGTTCAAAGTTGCAGGGTCCTTCTTGTAAGGATTTTTGAGATGTTTGCATAACATTTGAAATGATGGGTAGGACAGAGAAAAATTATCTTTCTTATCCTTTATTTAATCAATGCACAGGTTTACAGAAAATATTACGTTTGTCCTGCTATTTTGATATGAAGCAATTGTTTCACCTTATTAGGAGCACTGACTGAGAATGAAATATGTGATATAGAGGTGTAAGCCCTTATTTGTACGCTGGTCTCTGACATTGGTGAACTTTAATATAAAATTACCTGCCCATCTAATGTTATTTGAAATCAAATACGCCTTATCATACATTACTGCAACCTCCTCTAATTCTTCATATGTGGTGGAACTATTGCAGCCAGAATTTCAAGCTATTGGTCAAAATTCTAGAAAATGTAAGTCAAACATTCCCATACAATACTATATTAAAGATAAACCTAGCACTACATTTCTACATTGCTAGCTTTGTAGACAATTTGCCTTTATCAACTCCACAAATCCCCACACGAAGGGAACATTGGAAATAGAGTAAAAGTTGTCAAAAGCTTGATCCAAGGAGGCCTTCTTCAGGAGGGAGATACTACCATCTCCTTTAAGACAGGCAGCTTTTTGCCATCCTCCAGTCCACCACTATCCCTCCATTTGTGTCTTTAATTGTTCATTATCCCCAGCTGCTTAGTAAATGGGTTGTGCACCAGTTACGTCCTTTCCCGGACCAACAATCCCTACTTATGGTCACTCATGCCCTAGTCACCTCCCGCCTTGACTATTGCAATGCGCTCTACATGGGCTGCCTTGAAAAGCATCCGGAAGCTTCAGTTGGTCCAGAATTCAGTGGCCCACATGGTTTTGTGCAGACCTCAGTGTGCACATGTGTTACCTCTCCTGTGGGAGCTGCATTGGTTGCTGATTTGCTTCCGGATGCAATTCATGGTGCTAGTTGTTACCTTTAAAGCCCTTCATGGCTTTGGACCAGGTTATCTGAGGGACCATCTCTTGTCAGTCTAATCCACCTGACCCACTAGAGCGGGGAGGCAAGGAATGTTGTGGGTCCCGTCTCCTAAGGTGGTACATCTGGCAGTACCCAGAAGAAGGGCCTTCTCCATGGTGGCTCCCTCAGGAAATTAGACTGCCCCCCAATCAGACACTGTTTCGGAAGGCCCTGAAGACATGGTTCTGCCAGTGGGCCTGAGGAACCCAGAGCAGGATGGAGCCCATTAAATGGCTGGTATGTTGTCGAGGAGGTGGGGCTTATTATTTTATTATTTATTTTATTACTTCTTTTATATTGTGTTTTTATTTGCTGTAAGCCTTGAGTCACCGTGAGCAAGTAGGTGGCAATATAAATTTTCCAAATAAATAAATTTCCAAATAAACAAAGGAGATATTTGGAATCAGTCTCATCTGAAGTTCTGGTTGTTTCCATATTTCGGTGGTCAGCCAGATATGTTACACAAAATGAGACAGAATTGCCTGCCAAATTGTCTGAACATCCCCCAAATGCCTTCTGGAAAGTCAGTACATCCATTAGATACATGAATTGACCAATGTAAAAGGTCCACCATCATGACCACATTAATAACCACATGTTCTGCACCTTGACAAACAAACTATACATTAAATTAGGAACAAATGGGGGTGGGAGGGAATTTTTCCTCTCTTTTTTGCCAGTTAACATTCTTTTTCAGATCTATCTGATCTCCTAGGACAGCGGTTCTCAACCTGTGGGTCGCGACCCCTTTGGGGGTCGAACGACCCTTTCACAGGGGTCGCCTAAGACCATCGGAAAACACATATTTCCGATGGTCTTAGGAACTGAGACACCTCTCCTCTATTCGTCCACATACGAGTACCCGGGGACGGTGCGACGCACGGGTGGCCCTCGAATGCATAGGCGCCGACAGAAGGGCCGTGCGTGCTAGCCCGCCATCTTGGTGCCACGTCCCCTTTGTCACCTCATCGCTTCTCGCCTGGCAACGCGCATGCGTGGGGAGGGGGCGGGGTGGGGGTCGCGGCGGCGGGGCAGGGGTCATGGCATTAGGAAGGTTGAGAACCACTGTCCTAGGACATGTCCAGATTGATCTCTGTCCTGCTCAAACAGTTAGCAGCAACTGTTCTGCAAAGAGTGGCTAAGTTTAAACCACAGCAATTTAACTACAATTCCTTTTGTCTTGCTCTCTAATTGCTGGCTACTTCCAGAACTGGCTGATTTGCCTAAATCAGCTATGATTATAATATTCCCATCTGCCAGCAACACAGCATCCAAGAATCCAACATCTAGCATCCAAGAATCCAAATTATAGCTTCGTAAATAAGGATTTGATAAATGAAATTTGAATTAGGAGGAGGAGGGGTGGCAAAAGTCTTAGAAGGAACCCTTCCTAGTTTTTAGGAGAGTAAAGCAAGGAATGGCAGGGGTACTTTAAAACTACAATATTCTTTTAATGTTTTTTCCCTTCTTTTCAGTCATTTCTAGGTTGAATCTCTTCTTGATCAGTTTCTATCCATTATTCCTTGTCTGGCCTTCAGGTGCCTTAGAAAATAGCTTGACCCCTTCCTCTCTGTGGCAGCCCCTCAAATATTGCAACACTGCTATCATGTCTCCCCTGGTCCTTCTCTTCACTAGATTAGCCATGCCAAGTACTTGCAACCATTCACCATATGTTTTAGCCTCCAGTCCCCTAATCATCTTGGTTGCTCTTCTCTGCACTCTTTCTAGAGTCTGAACATCTTTTTTATAGTGTGGTGACCAAAACTGGATGCAGTATTCTAGGTGTGGTCTTACTAAGGATTTGTTTGTTTATTTGTTTGTTTGTTTATAATCACGTCCAATTCTTGGAGCCTGTCTGGACAAGTCCTTGCAGTTTTCTTGGCAAGGTTTTCCAGAAGTAGTTTGCCATTGCCTCCTTCCTAGGGCTGAAAGAAAGTGACTGGCTCAAGGTCACTTAGCTGGCTTTCTGCCTAAAACAGGACTAGAACCTATGGTCTCCCCATTTCTAGCTTGATGCCTTATCCACTATGCTAAACTCATTCTGTCTTCTAATGTAACTTTGCAATAAATATAGAGCTGGTACTCGTGGTTGTTCTTCTAGTCTGTACTACCTCGCAAGGCTGACGTTGCAAGTCTGAAAGTATTCTCCTAGCAATAGCACTTAGACTTATATACTGCTTCATAATGCTTTATGGTACTCTCTAAGCAGTTTATAGAGTCAGCATATTTCTCCCAGCGATCTGGGTCTTTGGAAGGATGGAAGGCTAAGTCAACCTTGAGCTGGTCAGGATCAAACTCCAGGCTGTGGGCAGAATTTGCCTGCAATACTTCATTCTAACCACTGCGCCACGTTTTACTAGGAATTGAAAACTAGGGAGGGTCCCTTCTGAGATTCTTTCACCACTTCCTTCTCTGGACTAATATTTCGTTTATGAGGCTCTTGTCTATGCTGTGATTCTTCCTCGGGTCTCCCAGTCATTCCCACATTCTCATTATACTTACCTACAGAAACACTTCTATGCCTTCATATTTCTATCTCCATCTCTCTGTTGGCTGGTCCCTGGCAATATGAATACTGTAATTCTTCTACTGCAAGTTGCTCCTCAGCTGCCAGTTTTGACAGGGCTGTCATTTTGGTTTCCATTCCTCAACAGCATGGCTGAAGAAGCAAGTCAATCTACTATCTTTGTAAATGCATGCCTGTCATCTCTTCCTGCCTCTGAGAAATCCATTTCCTTTCCCACTTACAGATACAGTTATATGGCACAGAAGGCATGCACACTGTCTTAGTGGTGTCAACTGCCAATCCTGCTCAAATTAAATGATATAAAGATACAGATAAGGTTAAGAACTTTTATCTAGTTGTCAGATGTTGAAGGAAAATCAATGACCAAGAAAACAGATGTTGCTTGTCAACAATTGTTTATTATATTGGCCAAAAAATGTGCATACAATTAAAATATAGTTTCAGAGAATTATAAAGAGCATGAGGGGGAAAAATATGGTTGAATAACAAATGTTTAATTCATTAAAGCCACAAATCTTCAAATGTTTCCAAGGAAAAAAGAGATGCAGAGACCTCAGTGAGATTTCGAAACAGAAACATATAGATTTGTGCTATACAGTATTTGTAAGTTATGAACAAACTGTATTTGTATCGCATTGCTTATTGTAAGGGACATTCCTAGCCTTTCCATCTCCCAGCCTTTCTGAAGCCAATTTGAAAGGCACTCAAGAGTGATCTTGGCCATTTTCAGATCTATGTGAAGCTAATGGAGCTTGCTGAAAACTTCCAGACAATCTGTGTTTCCCATTTTGGGAAGAATAGCTAAAGCTTAGTAATCTAATTGTTATGTACTGACAGTTATGCATGGTTTCACCCAGGTCCAGCATTTGAGCGGGAGAATGCTCAAACACTATTGGTTGAAGCATCTGACAGCTCCCTATAAAAGGGCTAGCTGTCAGATTGCAAGTTGCTGGTTGTACAGAGAAGTTGCCTAGTAAAAAAGTTCCTTCTGAAGTCTGTCTCCCGTCATTATTCCCACAACTCAACACTAATCATGCTAGTTAGTAGTACAGCTTCTTTTCTCACACTTGTAAGCGTGTGACTATTTCTTCTCTTCCTCTTCACGATCAATTACTGGTACTTCCGTGCGCTTTTGTGCCCTTCCCAATTGCAAACCTCTGTTGCCTTTAAAAATTTTAAAGTTGGCATAGTGTCAGTGTTCTTTTGACTTCTTTAAAAAAAACAACATGTCAGCAGAATCTCAGAGCTGGGAGACAATGTGGGGGGAAAAGTGAAGAGCATTCAGAAGCTACAGTTGGTGCAGAGTATGGCAGCACGGGTAGTTTTGGGCCCCCCAAGAATGGTCCCTGTAACATCAGTGTTCCGCAATCTGCATTGGTTACTAGTCTGCTTCTGTGTGCAATTCAAGGTATTGGCGATCGTCTTTAAAGGCCGTCATGGCATGGGTCCAGGTTACTTAAGAGACCATCTCACTCCATTGGGATTGGTCCGTACCACTTATGCTGGCAGAGGAGGCATGCTGTGGGTCCAATCAGCCCAATTTCTCTCGATGGTGGGATCCAGGAGGAGGGCCTTCTCTGCTGTTTCTCCTACCCTCTGCAACACCTTGCCCCCCAGTGTGAGGTTGGCCCCAACCCTCCTGTCTTTTCCTAAGAGCCTAAAGACATGGCTCTGCCAGTTGGCTTTGGGCCCCAGTGAGGGAACAGCACAATGGAGGTGGCTGAGTGAGTAATAACATATCCCTCCGTCCCCCCTTCTGCCCCCGCCTTCCTCATGTGTCCTTGGTTTTAATGACTGATTTTAACTTTTTTATGATTTAACTGTATATGTAACTGTAAGGCATCCAGTTACCCTATGGTAAGGTGGCAGCCAATAAATTTTATAAACAAACAATAATAAAATGCCTCCCAATAAGGACACAGATGATGCTTAAAACTTAAGGTTATGAGATGTGCCCATTTCTGAAGTAGTATTTGCTGAGTTGAAAAAGCATTTGAAATAGCGTTTCCTCATTCACAGGTATACTGGGGCAGGGGTATAGCACAACTATTCACGGCTGCTGGCCCTCTGTATAATGGCATGTCTTCAGAAGAACACTCAGTCCACCTGATTATCAGGTGTGAAGCTTCATCTGGAAGACCAAAGCATCAAGATCTACATATAATTTATAGGAAAGACACCTTCCATCTCTTGTGAAAGACTGAGAGCACTTTCTTTGCACCATTTCATTTCTATGCTATGTTGAAATCCAACCATTTGAGAAATGTTCACATTGAGTCTTTTGCTTGCACTGACAGTATCAGTCTTTCAGGGTAGGCTAGGTCATGAAACAGGGAACCCAGGAATGCTCTTTATTAGTAAGATAGAATTACACAACCTTGAAAACTGTCCAAGCTTACCTCAGTGTGGGGTTATTTTGAATGTCTTTCTCAGGCATCCCTTTTTCTTAAGTAATATTTTCTGCAAGTCCCCCATTGACAGCTTGCTCACTCCTTCCCAAAAGTCAGTTCTGCATTCCTTTACCCACACCTTAACAGGAAAGTTGATTATTACCTAAGTTCAAAATTCATCTTCAACAGTCAAGTCAGTGACGATCTTGGGCAAGTTATGCTCTCTCAAATCTCAATTCCCATTCTGAAAACATAAATCATACAGGTCTATCTTTTGGGAGTAGGTATGAAAAACAGTGAACCATGACAGATTGGCAATTCCCAATCTTAGGAATTGTTCGTAGGATCACTCGCTTCAGAAAGATGAACAGCAAGCGTGACATCTCAAAAGCTGTGCCTTAATTAGTGAATCATCTTGATTCAGCTCTAAGAATATTTTGATGTCTTGGATCACCACTTCTCAGTTGTCAGGGTAATGAGAGAAATATGTCCAAATCATGTAAATGAAGCACAAATGACAACAAACAGTTCAGCAGCCAATACTTTCTCTCTTCCAGTTCTGAGATGTCCTAAAAATAAAACCGGGGAGTGATATTAATGCCCTAAACATATATCACTGAAAATGATGAAAAGTATAAAATGTACAGGATTCAGAGATAGAAACCTCTTTCCAAATCAGAACAAAATGTGAAGACTGAGAGATGAGGAATGAGAAACTTCTAGATAGACAGAAAAGAAGAAGGACAGTGCAGCTATCTGCAGTTTACCAAGCAGAGGCTGAAGGAATTGAGCTTCATTTATTTATTTAATTAAATAATTTATATGGGTGGCAAGTGGAAAACAATACAAAAAGCATAACAACACAAACAAACAATAATGCAATGCCACTGAGATTCCTATTTTTTTTTTCTTTTTACAACCCTTTAATCCCTTTATTCGGAGTGGAATTGGGGCGTCTGAATGGAACAGAGCGTTTACTGGCCGGATGCCCTTCCCTAACACCTCTGCGGAGTTCGTAGCATATATTTTCTCTTTGCACCCTGATAAACATCTGCTGCTATCTAGGATTGAGCTCTCTCAACCTTCTGAGTGGGAGGCGAGCATCTTCACCTCTAGACCACCAATTCAGACTCCTAATAAACCATCTCAAATCTTACCACAATACATATCTAATTCCATTCATATCCTGGCCCCAGAGCCTGAGAGTAAAGCCATCTTTGGGAAGGCTAACAGGTCCATCTGAATCTCAGGGGGGATGCCTCCGCTGCTACATCTGATGAGGCTAGGAGCAATTGCATAAAAATGATTTCAAAACAAGAACAGGTGCATGATTATGTCATCACACAAACACCATAATTACATTCATGCATCATTATGTTTCATATTTAATGCATGGATGGTGACATCATCACACATGTGTCATCATATTCCTCCTGGCAGTAACTAATGCCTGGGAGAGAGAGTAATGAATTCACAGGAAATGCAATTCACCAAAGCAGTCTCAGTAAAATTCTCTAGCATTTTTCCCCCCTCATTCTTGTCCACTGAAATAAAGCAATAATCCTACTATTTTAGCTTTTTTCTTTCTAATTTAAATGACTGGCCTTTCATTTCCAGTACTTAAAAGTTTAGACTTCCTGTTTAGTTTAGAGTTTTACATCTGAGTAAAACTTAGTAAATTTTGCAATCATTGCTGCTCCAATTGCAGATTAATTGTCAGATGGACTTTACTCAGAGAAGAACTTGGACTAAATTTTGATCAGCAAAATCAAGAGCTGAGGAACAGGTACCTATATTCTTAACCAATAATAACATCCCAGAGAGAGGAAATACAGCTGCCTCGGTTGTCTCTTGACACAGAAGATCAGCTGCTTTGTATTAAGGAATATGCAAGCTCAATGCTTAGTCATAATGTTTTTTTAAAAAAATCCTTAAAAGGATTGCCCCTCTCTCCAGCATTTGCAATTCACCTCTGAGACTTGATAGAGTATTGTCAGGTTGTTTTTTTTTAACAAAAGAGAAGTATGCACCTTACTTCTTAAGTGCAGTTAAAATGCATAAAAGATGGTTCTTGAAATGGAGATGGATTGAAATATAATGTGTTTGTCTTGTGGCAGAACAGCCTATTACCGGTAGCTGGGTTGGTTCAAGTTGTTCCCTTCTCTTCATTTCCCCAAATGGCTCCTTTGAAATGTCTAATTCTGATTTGCTATACTTTTCCGGCCACAGTTGTAGTAGCAGCTTTACTGCTGCTTTTTTTTTTAAACAACAACAACAACAACAACAACAACAACAGCAACAAGATTCTGCGGGTAGCACAGTTCTGTTTTTCCAGGATGAAAACATTTACAGACTCTTGCAAATGATTGCTATTGGACATAGTTTCCCGTTTAACAAAAGGTTTACTGCACTTGGGACTGAGTAGATTACTTGGTTTTGTTGACTGCAAGACTTTCTCTGGTATTGTCTTTGTGGGTGTCATTTACAAGCTGTTGTATACAACCTCAATGGCACCCAGGCTGCAAAAGGCTTTTCTCTTATTTTCATCCTATTCATTAGCTTGCAAAGGA
The DNA here is from genome assembly GCA_003457575.1 of Thermophis baileyi. Lineage (NCBI taxonomy): Eukaryota > Metazoa > Chordata > Lepidosauria > Squamata > Dipsadidae > Thermophis > Thermophis baileyi. The sequence goes on from QLTV01000804.1 coordinate 4,708,707, forward strand.
GCACCGTGCAGTTGCAAATAGATATTAAATGAGGTTTGCGCATGAATTGATCTTTGCAAATAGACATCTCATTACAAAAGCAAATAATCAGATATCAAACAAAAGACAAGTAGACCCTTGTGAGGGCACAGCAAGAGTTACTGTCAAATACTTTTCCTGCTTTGTATATGCTATTCAGGGGTTTACAAAGGGGGGCTCCCCAATTAAATTGCTCCCCTCTTGCTACCTACCCTTCAATTTATTCTTTATCTTGCAAAACACTTTTATAGTCTTTTTTTTTTGCATCCATTACATACTTTTCCACTGTCAACATGAAACCCTGTCATTTTATGAATAAATAATTCCAGATTTCTGCATTTTAATGTGTGTGTGTATCAGGGGTGGGTTCTAACTTATCTCCCACACAGCGTGGGCACGCGCATGCGCAGTGCCGAAAACCCAGCTTCTGTGCATGCACATAAGCAAAAAACAGCTTCTGCACGTGCGCAGAAACCAAAAACAAAATGGCGCCGCCGAGAGAGCCAGTTCATGGGCGTGGCCAACCGGTGATCAGCAAACAGAGGGAAATTCCCGCTACTGGTTCTAAAGAACCGGTCCAAATCGGGAGCAACCCACCTCTGGTGTGTATGTGTGTGTGTGTGTGTAAAATGTTGCAGAAATGTTCCATATAGTCAAGACCTCTCTGGCAACAACTGATTTGACTGCTCAGAGGTCCTGAAGAAATTTGCTTCACCTCCAAGCACTAAAAAGAATTGTAATATTAGAGGCTCTGCAACAGTTCAGATAATCTAATAGTAGCATCTAGCTCTAAGGCTCATGAACAACTTTTCCTAAAATTATTTTTGTGTTGTTTCCTTGTTGTGTGAGTCCAAAGGGCACTTTGTTGGTTCGAATCAACTGAGTAGTCTTAAAAGGAAACCAGTAAGTAGCACTTGTTGTCAATATGTTTTATTTTGAGGATTCTGTCCACTGAATTTACTAATGTTATGTTCAAATCATCATCAAGAACATGCAAATTAGCAAGAATTTCCATGCTGCCTAAGCATATTCTATACAGATGGAGCTTTCAATTAAAATTGATTGCTTCTTAAAAAGGGGGGGAACTATGGTAATTTGTTCATACATAGGAGGAAGGGAATATTATGCAGCTTGCCGATATTAATATAAGAGCCAAGCCAGTCTAAATGTGTCATTTTAATCACAGAAACAGTGAAGTAGGAGGTCTGTTTTATTTGTTTGTAATAATCAGCTCTGAGTGAATAATTGATTTGAAGATGCTATAAATGTATTTTTGTATTAAGAATGGTTCATTTTGCATATGGTTTCTTGATTAATGTCTCGGTCTCAGTTTAATTATAGCTTTGTTTTTTTAAAAAAATGAACATTAAAAAAAAAAAGAAATTGGCTTGGAAGATTGGTAACAAAGTCAATCAACGATACCGTTTCGGCAATAACTTGGTTATTTATGCTACTTTTTAATAGTTGTGCTGTGACGATTTAGTGCACAATTTCGTATAACGTTATTTCCTATTCAATTCAAAAAACTGAATTATAAAACAGAGTCATGGTAATCATATCCGGAGCCCTGGTGGCACAGTGGTTAAAGTGCAGGCAAACTCTGCCTACAGCCTGGAGTTCAATCTTGACAGGGCTCAAGGTTGACTCAGCCTTCCATCCTTCCAAAGTTGGTAAAATGAGGACACAGATTGTTTGGGGCAATATGCAAATAATGCTTCTATATTGTACACCACCTTTTGGAGAGCCCTGATATCAGAGCTTCCTGGGAATTTAATGCTCTACCAGTTTGAGCCTAGCAGGATATCGGAAAGGGGGATTCCCCTCCCAGAGTTTTAGAGTCAATGGGTCCCTCTCCTTGTTTCCAGCACGTAGGCGTTTGCTTTTCCAGTGTGGCCTTTTCTGACATTTGAAAGGAAGGGAGGGAAAATGTATCTGTATTCTTGCCATCCCTCGCCATTCATAAACCAAGCCGAAACCAGAAATTGCGAAGTTGCAAGTCAGGAAATGATGCCATAAGAGAGAGCGCTTAAAGGTCTTTTTAGCTGAAACTGATAAAACAGCTCTTCTCTCTCTTTTGGAATTGCAAACAGGCAATTTAATAAAAAAAAAAACTAAAGCCCTCCAGGATACAGAGCTTTCCTGAAGTGGCCTGTTGTTGAGGAAGGTCTACGGTGTCATATCATCCTTAGCCATGTATCTATAACATCAGTGACAATGATGGATCAAGAAAGATCTCCAAATAGTAAATACCTTCAGGAATGGCCCCACCTACAGAAGTTGACAATAATTAATTTGGTCATTGTCATTAATTCAAATATACCTTATTCACAGAATTTCCATCTTGTCCAACATGAGTTTCGGTTTTATGGCCCTCATTCTTGTCCATCTGCTTAGGGGATACTTACTTAGTACCATAACTTACATCGTAACTTGAATAAGCCAAAGAGAGAGAGGAATAGATGTTACAGTTTCATCAAACTTTATCCGAAGCCTCTGGATATCTCATTGTGTGGTTTAATGGAGTCCTTCAAGAGGAAATAAAAACAGATATTGCAGATTGACATGGTGGCAGATAACATTCCACCAACCCACCCACTATATGATTTTTTTTAAAAAAACATGTCGGTATTGTATTTAGTCAGTTGTAGCTAATATAGTTAGTAGTTGGAAATAATGGGAATTGTTGTCCAAAGTATCAAAATAAGAACAATAAACCAGTGGAACGGCTTGCCTTCAGAAGTTGTGGTTGCTCCATCATTGGAGGCTTTTAAAGGGCGTGGACAGCTATTTGTTTAAAATGGTATAGGATGTCCTGCTTGAGCAGGGGGGTGGACTAGAAGACCTTCAAAGTCCCTTCCAACTCTGTTATTCTGTTCTATGATGAATGCAGTTGATTGGGGAAGGCTGCTTTAAGGCAATGTTTATTATTTAATTATCTTTTACACTTCTTAAGAATAGTTGCTTACATTATATTAACACATTACTTGTTCAAGCGTTGATCAATCCATGCCAGAATGCTACTTTAATAACTTAGTATAGCTTTGAATCTCTATATTGCCCTATGCATAATACCTATTTGTATATATGATTTTCTCACTCAATTTCAGGGTGAAAGACAATAGTTTTTCATAATAAAATCTCTATTAGGTACACATTGCAGTTCATTTCAGTCACTTTTTGACCTGATGATTTTATTTTAGCGGTGTGGTGGCCTAGTGGGGAAGATGCTTGCCTCCCACTAGGAAGATTGAGAGTTCAATCCTAAGTAGAGACAGATGTTTCTCTCCTAGGGTGCAAAGAAAAAATATCTGCTGCAAACTCTGCGTAAGCATCAGGAAGGGCATCCGGCCAGTAAACAGAGCTCCATCCTGACTCTACTCCAAATTAAGGGATTGCTGGCTTGTAAAAAGGGAGTCAGTCAGTAAGCACTTCGAGTTCTTTTAAGCTAATGCTTCTGTCAACAGTGATAGCATCTAGCCACATTGTCTTCTGTCAGACTTATTTTTTATAGCTCTCAATTTTTCCAAGCTACAGAGTCTTCTTCTTGCCTTCACGCTACATTTCCAAAGTATTTAAGCTTTATTTTCATTCTTAAGCATCCAGTGAGCAGTCTGGTTTTACTTCAACTAGTACTGAATGGCATGCAATAGTTTTAATATTTTTCTCCTGTAGCACAATTCCAAGGCAATAATTTTTCTTCATTTAGCTTTTCCAACGGTCTAGCTTTCACAGCCATGTGTTTCAACTGGGAAAAACAATGGCCTTGACAATGTGGACCTTGACATATTGCTGTACTTTAATATCTCTTTTTTATATCAGCCTTTCTCCCAAACAGCAGATATCTCTTTGCTTTGTGGCTTCCTACAGTCACCACGCCTATTACATTTTGAAACTAGGAAGATAAACTCTGTTACTACTTCAACTTCTATTTGCACTGACTGTTGACATAATGTTAGCTTTTTACATACTGAGCATTTCCACTTATTCTTTTCACTTTCAGCAACATTTTAGACCGATAGAAGTGTTTCTGACTTCCAACATTGTCAGTGTATCTGAGATGCTTGTTAATTTCCCAGCAATTTTAATTCCAATGTTTTTTTAATCTTCTGGTCCAGTTTTTCGCATGATACATTCTGCATATGGCTGACATGTGCACGTGATGCCCTAGCAATTCTTTTCTTCCTCATGGAGCTGATCTCCTGCTCCAGTAGTTTACCAACATTTAGTCGGCAGTCATTGCTTGATCTGACTGTGAGTCCTCTGGTGCATCCTGATTTGGTTCTACTCTGATCTGATAGCATCTTTCTCTGCAGCCTGCCCCCAATAAGTCAGTGTAACTCAAATTATAGTTCCTCACCTGCCTCTGTCTAAAAAGACAACAGTAATTAGGCACCGTGCTTATTACTGCTGTTGCAAATATCCAAGCCAGGCTTAGTGACTGTGTTAGCATTCCAGATGCAGGCAGGCGTTCTTCCCTGCCCTCACCTCTTCTGCCTTTTGACCTACATTGAAAAGGGCGTCATAGTCGTGAAATGGCAATAAGCTCCCTCTCTTGGTGGCTCCATGCACTCGACTGTATCCCATGTTATTGCAGAAACTGGAAAGGACAAACAATAAAACTTGCACTGAATATCATACATAACATCCTCAAAACGATATCCTCCCACAGATGCAGCAGGATATGAACCAGATAACATTTGCTTGGCTCCATTACCTTATTCTTGATGGCAGTTTTTCTTTCCATTGAAATTTTTTTTGGGGGGGGGGGGATGAAATTAAGCCACTTGCTCAGTTCTCAAGATATTATAGTGTATCATAAACTAATTGGGTGAGGGGTATAGCTTATGATTCAGTGCATTTGTTAAAGAGATAAAATGGCTCAAGCCAATAACCACATTAAAGGAATCATATGAATACAGGTTATGGGTCCCATGTTACTATAATTTGAAATTCATTATTTGTAGTTTTTGTAGCGATTTTAATAAGGAAGGTTGGGAGAGATAGCAGTATTCATTTTTCCTATTATCATTCTCTGTGGAGAAGCACAGATCCCTTTTTGTGATGTAGGAAGTTAGCACCCACCCCTCTCCTAGGAAAATGAGATATTTTAGGAAATATAAAAAGGGCAGAATATTTCCCCTAAAAGGGAGGCAGAAACTCAGCCCCCCCCTTTGTCAATGGGCCATTAAGGCCTGGGCCAGTCTATTCTACATAACAAAGATCTACCTCCTTCAGACTTTAACTTTTAAACTTTTATTTGTATTTCTATGCCGCACAACTCCCGAGGGACTCTGGGCGGCTTACAGCAAATATAAAAAACTTATTAAAATATATAAAAAGCATTATTAAAAAATATATATAATAAAAAGCATTTAAAAACAATTTAAAACCCATACACAACTTTTCATGGCCGGATCTCGCCAAATTGCAGAAGCGAGATCAACGGCCCCAAGCCTGCCGGAACAGCCAGGTCTTTACCGCTTTCCGGAAGGCCAACAGGGTGGGGGTGGTCCGGATCTCAGGAGGTAACTGGTTCCAGAGGGCTGGGGCAGCCACAGAGAAGGCCCTCCCCTGCAGGCCCGCCAGCTGACGGGACCTGGAGGAGCCCAACCCTGTGGGATCTTACCGGTCGCTGGGAGCTATGTGGCAGAAGGCGGTCTCGAAGATAACCTGGCCCTGAGCCATATAGGGCTTTAAAGGTAATAACCAACACCTTGAATTGTGCCCGGAGACCAATAGGGAGCCAGTGCAACTCGCGGAGAATTGGTGTAATATGGGTGTATCTAGGTACACCCATGACAGCTCGCGCGGCCGCATTCTGGACCAACTGTAGTCTCCGAACACTCTTCAAGGGTAGCCCCATGTAGAGCGCGTTGCAATAATCTAACCGTGAGGTGACAAGGGCATGAGTGACTGTGAGGAGAGCCTCTTGATCCAAGTAGGGTCACAATTGGTGCACCAGGCAAACCTGTGCAAAGGTCCCCCTAGCTACAGCTGCCAAATGTTGCTCTAATTTTAGCTGTGAGTCTAGGAGGACACCCAAAAGACAGAGCCATAGTAGAAATTGCCCAAAGCCCTTTCATTACATCATTATCCAGCAAGGTTCAACCAAGCCTGGGACTCAGGACAGCCTACAGAGTTGCCCCTGCATGGCCCCATGGGAGTCTGACAACCAATCAGAACGCAAGCTCAAATTCAAAACCCAACAGAGGGCATAAAACCCAGGCATGCCCAGCATCTCTTCATTTTTTTTGCCCAGGAGCCATGTGATCCTGTTCATCAATAAACCATCTTTCCAAGCAGTCTCCATGTTTCCAGTGTCTTTCTCCCCACTTGGAACTGAACCCAGATGGACATTTCTTCCAACAGTAAGCTTACAAGTTATCCTAGTGACAGAAAATCTGGCTACAAAAACCTGATAACATAAAGATTTCTTTTTTAAAAAAAAACCCATTTGATTTTCACTCTTGAAAAGTAAATAATGTTATATCATCTTTAAAACTTCCTACAATACATGCAATCTCATTTTACTGACCCATTGTGTGTAGGTAACACAAGGTATAAATAATCAGAGTTCAGAATTTATTTGGTTATGTTGCTACAAAATTAATTGAAGAAGACATTTGATTCTTAGGAACTCCTTAACTGTAGATCTTTCCTATTTAGAAATGTGAGATGGGCAGTTTTTGAAATGCTCACAATAGTCACTCTTCTCACAACTGTGTCAAGCCATCAGTGCTTACCTAGGTGGAGCTCTGAGAAATTAATTACCACTTACTGCACTGGTAATATTACAGGAAGAACTTGAAAAACAAAAGAAAAGAAACAGAAGCAACCCTTTTGAAATGGCCTTTGAAAGTTTTCCATTGAAGGTATTCTCAAAAGCGGAAGATGCACCCACTCAACCCAGATGAAAGCAGCTTATACAACACTGATGGCCTCTGAACCATAGTTCCTAGAATTCCCACAGCTAAATGACACAGCTAGGATTCCGGGAGTTTCGATCCTAATACCCTGTTCCCCCCCCCAAAATAAGACATCCCCTGATAATAAGCCCAATCGGGCTTTTGAGTGCATGGCAATAAAGCCAAGCGCTTATTTCAGGGTTCAAAAAATATAAGACAGGGTCTTATTTTCGGGGAAACACGGGTATATGTGGAAGGCACTAGGTTTGGAGCAGGTTGGATTAGACTTTGTTAGTACTTTGGGAGAGGCTCTAATATTTGCCTGAAATTACTAGCACCTTTATGTGTTTTTAGGCTTTGCTATTTCTAGTACAAACACAAGTAGTCCTCAATTTACAACAGTTCATTTAGTGACCAGTCAAAGTTACAATGACACTGAAAAAAGTGACTTATGACCATTTTTCACATTTACGACCGCTGCAGCATCCCCATGATCACTTGATCAAAATTCAGACGCTTGGCAACTGACTCATATTTACGACGGTTGCAGTGTCCCGGGGTCACGCGATCCCCTTTTGCGACCTTCTGACAAGCAAAGTCAATGGGGAAGCCAGATTCACTTAACAACCATGTCACTAACTTAACAACTGCAGGGATTCACTTAACATGTTTGGCAAAAAAAAAAAGTTGTAAAATGGGGCAAAGTTCACAACAAACATTTTTTCATTTAGCAACAGAAATTCTGGGCTCAGTTGTGGTCGTAAGCAGTGGTGGGTTGCTGCCGATTCGGACCGGTTCTCCCGTACCGGTGGCGGAAATTTACACTCGAACCGGCAGCGATGGCCGATTGTCCACGCCCCCGAACCGGTTCTCTGTTCGCGGCAACCCTGCAAAGAACGCTCTGCACATGCAAAACACGCACTTCCGTCGCAATGCGAACCGGTAGGGAAGGTAAGTAGAACCCACCCCTGGTCGTAAGTTAAGGATTATCTGTAATACATTTACAGAAATATATTTTCACATCGGGATAACACTGAAACGGGCCACTTATCTCTGAGTTTCTTACAGAAACTGATTCTATTCCTACCTCCCGATTTCAACTGACATACTGAACTACCTTGTACAGTACATACTCTTTGCTCATTGATGCAAATGGAAAATACAAACTTTAAAAAGTCATAAAGGAGCAAAGAAACAGCTTACATGAGTGGCAAACTGTACAGAGAACAACCTATGTCACCAAATGGTGGAAGCAGTAATTTAAGAAAACTGAAAACTCATTGTTATAAAGAAGTCTATTTGCATATTGGAGGACATACTAAATTTGCTTTAGATGTGCCTTAAATACTTTAAGGAACGAACAGGTGCTTATTATAGCCATAATCAAGTAAAAGTCTGGATGCTGAATTGCTGTTCTGACCTCATGAAAATGTAAATTTGCAATCTAGAATGTACATTAACATCATGTTTTCCTGAATTCCAAAATAAGCGTATTGTTTACAGTAAGTTATAATATAAAAGCTTTCATCTTATTCAAATATTGGAAATGCAGATGAAGTCCTGCATTGAAATGGAGATGAGATGACCAAATAATGGGTAGAATGAAGAACTAAAAAAGAGTTGTAGCTTACTTGGCACAGACAGCTGTTCAATCTGTGATCACATCTTAAAAATGTAGAATCTAGGGCTGTTTGGTACAAGCACTGATCTCTGGGATCTCTTTAGATCAGGTTACTTCTAGGCTTGTCTAGATGGCAGAAGACTTTAGAATTTAAGTAGCTGTGGTAATATTTGGTCACAGCTGTAATGTACATAGGACAATTGATACTAGATAGGGTAGATTAAAGAGGTTTGAGGCTAAGGCAACTTAAACAACTTAGAACTACGTCGCCTTAGAACCGATCTAAATGTAGTACATAAAATTATCTGCTACAATGTCCTACCTGTCAATGACTACTTCAGCTTCAACCACAACAATACACGAGCACACAATAGATACAAACTTAATGTAAACCGCTCCAAACTCGACTGCAGAAAATATGACTTCAGCAACAGAGTGATCAATGCCTGGAATTCACTACCTGACTCTGTGGTTTCTTCCCCAAACCCAAAAAACTTTAACCTTAGACTGTCTACTGTCGACCTCACCCCATTCCTAAGAGGTCTGTAAGGGGCGTGCATAAAAAAAAAAAAAAAAAATAAAAAAATAAGAAAGAGTAGGCTATGAGGCAATGGGGAGACAGAAGAATTGCTTTAAACACAAGTAACAAAAACAAAGCAGAAATTTAGTATTTGCAAACTAAATTTACCCTTATGGAATGAAGTTTAGAGATGATGATAATGATGATGATGATGATGATGATGACAAGACCTATGTGTGTGGGTGTGGCTATGGATATGGGGGTGTACATGCATAGAAACCAGGGGTGGGTTCTAATTTACCTCACCGCCGGTTCGCTTCCTCCCATGCCGCGTGGCTGCACGCGCATTGTGTGCTGTGTGACCACGCCACGCAGGCGCGGGTGCATTTTGCGCGCGGGGCCACGCATGTGCAGTGCTGAAAACTCGGCTTCTGCACATGCACATGCACATGCACAGAAGCAAAACAAGCAAAAAATAGCAAAAAAAAAAGCCAAAAACAAGATGGCGGTGCATACGCAGTGCCGAAAACTCGGCTTCTGCACATGTGCAGAAGCAAAAACCAGAATTCCCCCCCCCCCAAAAAAAAATTCAAAAAAAAAATCCAAAAAAAATATGGCGGCGTCCACGGACTTGCACCGACAGAACCGGCTCCGTGATGTCACCACCGGTTTACTACCGGTTCTATAGAACCTATGCAAACCGGGAGGAACCCACCTCTGGTAGAAACCCATATTTGGCAAGTCCCAGGCAGCAGGCCTTCTCTGCTGTGGCACCCGCCTTATGTTCCAGACATCCCTCAAAACATGGTTATGCTATTAAGCCTTGGGTCCCAGAGAACTGGAAACTTGTTTAGATGGCTCTACTGAGGTGGATGTACTCATTTTCTCTCTGCTTGGGGTTTGTTTTATGTTTAGTTTTAATCCTCTTCCTTTTTAATGCTGACTTTTCTATTTTTAATATCTGTTTTTATATATGTGTTCTTTTTAATTGACTATTGTATGCCGCCCAGAGTCACCTCTCATGAGATGGGTGGCTATATAAATTTGATTAATAAATAAATTAATATTTTTCTAAATAACTGATAAGCTTCCAATAGAATAGGAGTGGGTGTTGTTGGTAACAGTGGCATCCCCAGTTGGCTTCCACGAGACCCAAGTTAATATATATTTCTAAATTAAGCATTAACACAATAGATTCAATCAACACTTATGAGAATGCTAAAACAAGAATTTGGTAAGGTTGCTAACATCTCATATGTTTTCATGCTTTTGCAAGATTGTAGCTGTTTAGAAAAAAAAGGGGGGGGCTGAATGATCACTTGATCCTTGTAAACTCCTGCCATAGAAATTCTATGTAGTAATTTTAGCTGAAATCATAAGTAAACTGTATACTTATTTTATGTTTGAAACCGCGACTAAAATGGGAAGCAATTTGTATGTGAATTACCAGTTCCCTGTTGACTTTGAGCTGCAGAGGCCAAAAGGAACTGCATAAACCAGTGGTTCTCAACCTTTTTAATGCCGCGACCCCCCGCGACCCCTGCCCTGTCACCACGACCCCCTCCCCGCCCCCTCCCCACATGCAATGAGGTGACAAAGGGGGCATGGCACCAGGGGTGAAATGCTCCCAGTTCGGCCGTGCCTGCGGGTCGCCGGACAGCTGGTAGCCACGGAAGCAGGAGACTTCGCCCACCCGCTCGGATGACGCCATTTGAGTTCTTTTACCCTCTGCGCATGCGCAAAGCGTTCTGTGCATGCGCAGGAGGTAAAAGAACTCAAATGGCGGTGTCCGGGCGGGTGGGCGAAGTCTCCCGCTTTTGTGGCTACCGGCTGTCCGGCGCCCCGCAGGCACGGCCGAACTGGGAGCATTTCCAAGATGGTGGGCTAGCGCGCACGGCGACCCCTGTGAAAAGGTCGTTCGACCCCCAAAGGGGTCGCGACCCACAGGTTGAGAACCGCTGGCATAAACGTTTCCATTGCTACCTGCTGGCTGGAATCTACAGATTGTCATATTTCTTCCTGAGCTCAAATGTATATATGGTATGTAGAACTGTTAAGTTTACAACTAAGGCAGTGGACCCATAAACCCGATACATTGAACAAATTGGGGTACCCTGTAAGGGAAATTCATTTATCTGATTACTGTCTCTTTGGTATTTTACATTGGTATTTTATTACTGGTATTATTTCCTCCTATCTCATTCAGAATTTAGACTGTGTACCGTACTATATTTTAGTTTATTGATAAAGTCACAAGACTAATCAATCAATAAACTACTACTACTACTATTTCTACTACTACTACTACTACTACTGTACATAGTAGAAACTATGCTTCAGTGGAGTTAAATTTCTCATATCTATATCAAGCAAAATCAAAGAACATACAGAAGTGAGGGTTACATTATAATAACTAAAATTGTACATTTTACATTTGTTTTCACAAGATATATCCTGTCACCTTTCCATTTCTTCCAGAGTGGACATGTTCACCCTACCAAACTTTCCATGCAAAACCCTCAGCTATCTTGAACACATTTTATGTAAAATATTTCCAGATGGAATACAGTATCTGGGAAACTTTGAAGTATATGGGATCCAGTAGTGGGTTCTAAAACCCTTTACTACCGGTTTGTGCGTGTGCGACGCTTCAGCGCATGCGCAGAAGAGTCCCGGGCAGGTGGGTGGAGCCTCCAGCCGCCAGCACTACCGGTTCTTAGAACCGGGCCAAACCGGGAGCAACTCACCGCTGATGGGGTCCATTTATGCAGGGGATTCCATAGGCCAGTATTTCTTCATCAAGTTAAGAAAAGTTACCTGCCTATATTTAGTGCAACTTTATTGGTTACAACAACTGTTTTTACTCCCAGAAGCCTTTTATGTCAATGAGACCTAGCTCCATGTTCTGCCTTGGAGTAGTGACTTTGCTGGTACTACTGCCAATCTTTCAGATTAAGTCTCTAGCAAGTAAGCTTCATCTAACCATTGTCTGAAAATGAACTACTGTGCAAGCTTGTCTCAGGAAATGGGATGTAAGAGACCCTAAGACCCTAACCCTAACCTTAGATAGCATTCTTTTTTCACTTGACCAATTTAAGCTTGTATTTGTGCTCTTTATCATCTAAAATCTTTTTAAAAATTGATGGTCCCTCAATAACATATGGTATTTTATGCCATTCAGCGGTTCCTGATTTAGTGAAAATTTGAAAATAGACAAAAATTTACCCATCCACTATTGTTCCCCCCCCCCAATTTATTTATTTATTTTCTCTTTACATACAATAAGTGTTTGGTGAACAGCATACTGTCTGAGTCAGTTTGCTTACATAGTAATAATTTTTAGGATCCTAGTTTCTACCTCTGTTATCCAACCATTGATAAAACAAGTCCCAAGTTCGAAAATACTCTGTGTCTTCTTTTTTGTTTATCTTCAATGTTAATCTGTCCATTTCTGCACATTCTAATATTTTTTAAATTATATCTTCTTCTGGAAGTGTTTTCTCATTTTTCCAGCATTGTGCAAATACAATTGTTGCTGCTGTCAAAACATGTAATATCAAATATACATTTCCTTTATCATTATTATGCCTAACAAAAATAGTTCTGGCTTGTAATCTATATGCTGCCTTAACATTTTCTCTAACCACATATGCAGTTTCATCCAAAAAATTTTTGCTTTTGGGCACGTCCACCACATGTGATAGTATGTGCTCGGTATTTGATTACATTTCCAACATTTGGTGGACATGTTTTTAAACATTTTTGCTAACCTCGCAGGTGGTAGGTGCCACCTATAAAACATTTTATACAAATTTTCCTTATACGTAGTTGCCATCGTTAATTTATAGTTTCTTTCCCAAAGTTTTTGTCAATTATCTAATTCTATGTTATATCAAAAAAAAAAAAAATTGCCCAAACTATCATTGTCTCTTTCACCTGTTCATCTTCCATTTTTAGGCTTAATAAAAAATTATATAATTTCTTAATTAACTTTTCATCCACTGTTCACAATATTTGATCAAATGTTGTTTGCTCTTTATAAAAGCCATAAATCTTAACATCTTTCTCATACCTCGATCGCATTTGCATTTGCGGCCACCACGATAAATCAACACCCTGTTCCTGCAGTTCTTGTTTAGTTTTTAGTTCCCCTTCCACATTTAAAATATCTTTGTATGTTACAAATCTTTCAAGATTTACTAGATTTGGGTGAATAAATGCTTCCATTGTTGAAAGCCATTCTGGTATTTTCATGTAAATTTTAGCTTTCACCTTTTCCCATACTAAAAATAGCGCATTCCTTATATAGTGTCTTTGAAAATATCTATGAATTTTGTTCTTACCATACCATAAAAAAGCATGCCATCCTAACTGGAGATCATAACCTTCTAAATACAGTAATCTTCTAAGTCTGAGAGTTATCCATTCTTTCACCCATGTTGGTACACATGCTTGGTAATATAATTCCCAAACTGGTAGCCCAATCCACTATTGTTAAGTTGTTCGTGGAGGCATTGTTTTGCCAAATATATGACCACCAAAATCCATTTACAAGAAACAAAATCATGGGCTGCCTCTTTTCTGAAGTACACATGGGATGAGGAATAGGGGCAGGGAAATAAGTCATCAAGAGGACGTTGTGGTCTGCTATCCAGATTGAATATCTTGCAAGCTGTTGCCGAAGAGTCTCAGTCTAGATAGGACTTTTTAAAGCAAGCTTAGAGTCAAGCTGGTTTGAACCCAGGACAGGAGCAGCTTAAGAGTATGGGATGGATATATCTTTAGTCTATCTTGTCAAAGGCTATAAGTTATATAAAAGAACAATTTGAATAGTGACAAAATGAGCATCAATAAGTTGATGACAAAAAGCAAACAGATTTGATTAAAATCTTTATTGGGTTAATTTAAAACTTCACAATTTTATAATCATTTGATACTTGAGTAACACAAAAGGTTGAATACTGTTTATGTTGAAAATTGCAGTTTCCTAGGCCAATTCCAGTGGTGGGTATTGATCAGTGGTGGGTTTCAATTTTTTTTACTGCCGGTTCTGTGGGCGTGGCTTGGTGGATATGGCGTGGCTTGGTGGACGTGGCTTGGTGGGCATGGCAGGGGAAGGATACTGTAAAATCTCCATTCCCACCCCACTCCAGGGGAAGGATACTGCAAACTCTCCATTCCCACCCCACTCCAGGGGAAGGTTACTGCAAAATCCCCATTCCCTCCCGATCAGCTGGGACTTGGGAGGCAGAGAATAGATGGGGGCAGGACCAGTCAGAGGTGGTATTTACCGGTTCTCCGAAGGGGGAAGGATATTGCAAAATCTCCATTCCCACCCCACTCTGGGGCCAGCCAGAGGTAGTATTTGCTGGTTCTCGGAACTACTCAAAATTTCCGCTACCGGTTCTCCGAACTACTCAAAATTTCTGCTACCGGTTCTCCAGAACTGGTCAGAACCTGCTGAAACCCACCTCTGGTATTGATGGTATAGAACAGAATGCAGAATTTCAATGTTATACATGAACTCTTTGTAGTAGAAAAAATAGCTATTCAGATCATTTGAGGAAAGAACAATCAATAAGCTATTCTTATTTAATACAAAAGTAAAGGTTCTTCAACCTAGGTTATTGGTGCTGAGAGAATATAATGTACTTAGCTATCTTCCAGTCTGCAGGATAACATACAGGACAACATACAATAGAATGTATAATACTATATAGGGAGTCCTCACTTACTAACCAGAATTGGAACTGGCAATTCCATTACTACGTGAAGTGTTTGTAAAAAATTACATGACTGTGCCCAACTTACTACAACAGTTTATTGGTTTGGGCTGTGATCATTAAGCAAATCACCAGATGTCATTAAGCACAATGTCACAGGACCACAACTTGCAACTTCCTGCCAGCTTCCCCATTGACTTTGCTGGTCAGAAGGCAGTTGTGAGGGTTGCAAATGGCAATCACGTGATTGAAGTACGCTGCAATCATGATAAATGTGTGCTAGTTGTCGAGTGTCCAAATTTCAGTCATGTTACAGCAGGGATGTTGCGTTGGGTGCAACTTCAGGGACTGGACACCTCATTATTCAGCGCTGTCGTAACTTCTAATAGTCACTGAATGCATGGTCAGTATATACAGGCACACACATTACAGTGATGTTTATTACAGTGCTTGTACGGTAGGTAAATAATTGGTACTTATTTCTAATAAGACTTTAGCGTACACTCTTAGTTAAAAGACATTTCTTCCTCCCCAATTCATGCAGGTGTTCCTTGTCACAACTCGGTACATTCCCTATGTTAAACACTTCAGTCCTTTCACTTCTTGGGCTTGCTTTTTGCCTGCAGAAAATAGGGGGGAAATAGCACTTTTCCTGAACTTCACAGAAATCCTTCACTTTGACCTCACTGGTGTCTGTTCTGTTCTTGCTAAAAGCTGCAATCTTTGTCACCAGCCAGTTGGTTTCAAGGATATTTCTTTCAGATCCTACTTCCTCCTGCTGGGTTCTTGGCTTCAGTTATACCTGGATTCACACAACAAGTCCAGTCCACGCAGCATGCTTAAATACTACCAAGTTGTCCATTACCTAGTTTCTTCCCTTTTACTTTTTTATCCCAAAGCAGCATATCTGCTCTCAGATATTCTTAATCAGACAGGAGGCTCCTAAGTGACTATGTTAGTTTTCCTGGTGCTGACAATAATAATAATGAAAGAGTTGACCTTGAGCTTTTTGTAATGCTTATGTCCATTAGAGGATATCATCTTGTTACCAGGGGAGGACAGACTTTATTGAGGTAGACAAGCAATGTGGTTTGGTTGAGGCATTTCCTATTGCCCCAGGCCTGGTTTAAGAAAGGTGCAATGCAACACCAGTTTTTAATGCTTCCCCCAATATTCAGATTAATATTGCTGATTGATCCCTGCAAAATAAGCTGTTTTATTATTCAGAATGGATGGAATATCTATAGAACAGGGGTCTCCAAACTTGGCAACTTTAAGACTTGTGGACTTCAACTTCCAGAATTCCCCAGTCAGCATGGCTGGCTAAGGAATTCTGGGAGTTGAAGTCCATAAAATTGCCAAGTTTGGAGACCCCTGCTACAGAACTTGAACTAAAAATTAACACTATATCAGGGAGAATTGTATTGGTTATAAAAGTCCCATCCCAGTAATATCCTGCTTTGGAAAATGAACCCATCAGACCTATTTACCATTAGCTACCAAAAAGCTGTATTTATCCATGCCTGCTTGAAAAACCTTTCTATCTATCGGCTAACATAGAACTACATTTGCTAATAGTTAGGCCTATATGCAAGAATACCCCATTGACCCAAGGCAAACAAGAATCGAGCTTCTGAGGATGGAGCAAGTGAAACAAATTGGGACAAGAATTTCCATTGCTAAACCTGATAGTCGTTAAGTGAATCACGCTAAATATTACAATATTTTTTTCCATGGTAGTTAAGTGAATCATTGCAGTTGTGAATCATGAGATCGTTAAGTGAATCTGGCTTCCCCCATTGGCCTTGCCGGCTGGGAAGATCAGAAATAGCAATTACATGACTGCAAGATATTACTACAACCTTTGTAAATATATGTTGATCAAAATGCTATCCGCATTTTGGAGACGATGTGATGATCGTAAGTGTAAGAACTGGTTGTAAGTCACTTATTTCAGGGCCGTTGTAACTTCAAACAGTTACTAAATGAACGGTTGTAAGTCGAGGACTATCTATAGCCATAACCACTTCACTTTTCCATCTTTGCTCACCCATAGGCCACTTAAGCTTGCTGTTCTGTTTAGTCCCACCACTATCACTATTTTTTCTTCAGGTTCCATATGCTGCAGTACCCTTTAACTGGGTCCCGTCAAACATTCATCCAGCACTTCCATTAGGCAGAAGAAATTCTGTGCTGGAGCAGAAGCAATAGCAATAGTATTTAGACTTATACACTGCTTCATAGTGCTTTTACAGCATTTTCTGGACGGTTTATAACTTCAGCATATTGCCCCCAACAATCTGGGTCCTCATTTTACTGACCTTGGAAGGATGGAAGGCTGAGTCAACCTTGAGCCAGTCAGGATTGAACTCCTGGTAATGGGCAGAGTTAGCCTGCAACACTGCATTCTAACCACTGCGCCACCACGGCTCCTTCCCACTAATGGGACTGCCACAGAAAGCCTCAGGAATGAAGTGAAACAAAAGTAGTGTGTAACCCACTTTGTATCCCTTCACTCTTAGAAGTGGAATGTGCTGCTCTGCTTTGTAACACAATGCACTGGATACCTCCCAAAAACCTTTCCCCCAAAGCAAAGCTCCTCTTGAACTTGGCAGCAGCCTAAAATTAATATCCTGCCCCAATCATAATGGCTTAAGGCAGTCCTTCTCAAATAGTGGGGCGCGCCCCCCCTGGGGGGGCTCGGAGCGATGGCAGGGGGGGCGCATGTGACCCCGGGGAACAGAGCAGGAGATATGAAGTGCAGATAACAAACCTTTAAGAGACACAATGGAAAAATATTTTAACAGGGATGAAAAGAAAGGCAGAGAGAGACGGAGATAATGAGACAAACGTAAGTCTCCCGAAAGCTAAGACGAGGAAATATGACGAAGCGTATGTAGCGCTTGGCTTCACTGTGACTACGGTGGGAGACGAGGAAAGACCGGTATATTTACTGTGTCTAAAAATGTTGGCAGCGGACAGCATGAAGCCAAATAAATTAAGGCGTCACTTAAAGATATTACACCCCAATCACGCTGATAAGCCGCTTGAATTTTTTCAGTGAAAACATGCCGAATATTGCCAACAATCGTCCCGCTTTGTGAATGCTACTTCAGTAAACCAGCGAGCACTGTTAGCATCAATAGCAATAGCAATAGCACTTAGACTTATATACCGCTTCATAGTGCTTTACAGCCCTCTCTAAGCGGTTCACAGAGTCAGCATATTGCCCCCAACAATCTGGGTCCTCATTTTACCCACCTCAGAAGGATGGAAGGCTGAGTCAACCTTGAGCCGGTGAGATTTGAACCGCCGAACTGCAGCTAGCAGTCAGCTGAAGTAGCCTGCAGTACTGCACTCTAACCACTGCGCCACCTCGGCTCACTGCGCCATCATATAAGGTGGTGTACCAAATTGCTCAGTGCAAAAAAACCCACTCCATAGCAGAGGAGCTGATACTGATACTGAGTTGGGGCGCGCGAAATGTTTACTTCTTCCTGGGGGGGGGGGGCGTAACAGAAAATAATTGAGAAGCACTGGTTTAAGGCAAGAATCAAAGAAAATACATTAAATAGGAAGAAAAAGTCATCTGAATCAATAACATTCCTTTTTCTTGTAGAAACAATGCTTTGGGCATTAGAAATCATGCTTACGTTTGGCAGCTGAGAATAAAACCGGAGAAATGGTACTGGATTAATCTCAGTATTTATTTTGTGCAGGAGGGAAAGTTCAGATAAATCCTAAATAAACCTCAAATAATTCTTAAGTAAACTTAAGACGAGGGGAGGATAGTTTTCCTATATTTAATGTTGTCCAGAGTTGAAGTCTGTTCCCTGGTTGACTGAGACAGTTAGGTAGTTTAATCCCAATGCAACTGCAGAATCTCATACTGAGAAAAGATTTGTGGTTCCTATGTTTTCAGTAACTTAGCACATCATGTGAACTAGCCAGTGTGGTTTATAAATATGTCTGTCTCTCATTGTAGTGCATTAACTTTACCTGTTACGTTGTATTAATTCAATAAACCATGGTTAAATATAATTATTGCTTAGTATTGTATGGAAAGCAGTTTAGGAATCAGTTGCAGTGGTGGGATTCAAATTTTTTTTACTACCGGTTCTGTGGGTGTGGCTTGGTGGGCGTGGCGTGGCTTGGTGGGCGTAGCAGGGGAAGGATACTGTAAAATCTCCATTCCCTCCCCACTCCAGGGGAAGGATACTGTAAAATCTCCATTCCCTCCCCACTCCAGGGGAAGGTTACTGCAAAATCCCCATTCCCTCCCGATCAGCTGGGACTCGGGAGGCAGAGAATAGATGGGGGCTGGGCCAGTCAGAGGTGGTATTTCCCGGTTCTCCGAACTACTCAAAATTTCCACTACCAGTTCTCCAGAACTGGTCAGAACCTGCTGAATCCCACCTCTGGTTAGGGGCCATATGTGTGTAGATGCCACTGTCTGTACATTGCTCAGTTGTATGCGGAACTTGAGGATGCACACAAATCAGATACAGGTAGTCCTCAACTTATAACCATAATTGAGCTTAAAATTTCTGCTGCTAAGCAAGACAGTTAAGTGAAATTGCCCCGTTTTACAATCTTTCATGCCACAGTTGTTAAGTGAATCCAGTTTCTCCATTTCTTTGCTTGTCAGAAGGTCACAAAAGACCAGAATTTATGTTGCTAAGTGAGAAATTTGTTATGTGAGCTTTGTCCCATTTTATGACTTTTTTTGCCACAGCTGTTAAGTGAATCACTGCAGTTGTTAAGTTAGTAACACGGTTGTTAAAATGAATCCGGCTTCCCCATTGACAAGGTCACAAAAGATGATCACATGACCCTGGGACACTGCAACCGTCATAAATATGAAGCAGTTGCCAAGCATCTGAATTTTGATCACGTGACCATGGGGATGTTGCCACGGTTCTAAGTATGAAAAACGGTCATAAGTCGCTTTTTTCAGTGCCGTTGTAACTTTGAACAGTCACTAAATGAACTGTTGTAAGTTGAGGACTACCTGTATTTAGCATAAGGGCTGATTTTGTGATCAGAAGCACAAGACGAGAATGTTGTCTTTAGTTCTTATCCCATTTTTTTGACGAAATGGCTGAATTGTGTTGTTTGCTGAAGTTTCATCTGCATAATTGCAGCTGATCTTAATAATTTGGGGAAAGAGCATTGATTAATGTGGTCCGTTAATACTGATACCAGCCTTTTATATTTTTGTTTATCTGCAGTTGGTTTAAACTTAGTTGACGCCAGGCAGACTCAAATATTCATGTTTGTGATACTCACAAATAGACTTATTCTTCACATATCTGCCTAAAATTCAAATCACACTTGGTTCAAAGTGTTTCTACTATACTGCAGCTGCGAGAGAGAGAAATCTCAAAATACAATCAGTGTGCCTATTTATTTGTATATCCAGTTATTTAGAGCTCTATATAGGGCCTCTATTTGCCATGACAAGATAAGCTGAAGTGTTGTTCCTCATTCCAGAAATCTGACAGAGACAGATCTGTGATTGAGTGGCTTTGTATCAAGAGAAGGAGAAGAAAACCAAATATCTCTACTGTAAGCAATTTCCTCCTCCCACAGACTGGTAACTTGCCTCTTGCAATTTTTTTTTTTTAAAAAATAGCCAGTTACAGGATTTGTTTCTATCATTTTCCCTAGTCTAGTATCCAGAAATATTGAACTATCCTCTTCCTCTTTCTTCTCTTTCACCTCCTTCAAAAATGCTATCCCAGTTATAACCTGCCTTTTCTCTGACTTATACAGAGATGGGTATTAGTGGGTACAACAACAATCCCCTCTGTCGTTTAAGGTGAAAGGTCGGAATGGGACAACTTGCTGCGGAACAAGTCGCCACAGGACAATTCAACAATACAATTTAATTATTTAAAATAATTAAAAAAAATATTTTAATTTTTTGACATTCACATTTCATTTTGTCCCTCCTTTTGCATCCTCTCTTTAATGATTTCTATTCCACCATTTCTTCCATATTAGTGTAACTCTTGTCCCATGGTGAGTTGACCCTGGCAAGTTAGCCGTGGTGAGTTGGCTGCAAATCACAAGTCACAAATGACAAAAAGTTTGAGGCTGTTTTGAATAGCCTGAACTAAAAGCAAATGTTGCAGTTGTTTCTAAACTAATTCAGTGGCAAGCTAAGGCAGTTTAGTAATCAGATGATGTTCTATAATCTATACAATATATTTATTTATATCCCGTCTTTTATTATTTTTACAAGTAACTCAAGGTAGCGCAACAACAACTGTGTGAGGTGGTTTGGGTTGAGAAAGAGTGACTGGCCCAAGTCAACCTAACTGGTTTCCATGGCTAAGGCAGGATTTGAACTCACCATCTCTTGGTTTCTAGCCTGGTGCCTTAACCACTAGGCCAAACTGCCTGTCTAGCCTGCTACATTGCAAAGTTTCTGTTCTGTGTATCTATTACAATGAGCCTGCCAGTACATCTAGTAAAAAATCTATTGAGGGTAAATCAAAAAGGCATACTGTAGTAGATTTTATCTCAGCAGATCACATCAAACAAGAGAGTTGTAGTGTCTTTCAGCTGATGGTGGTGATTGTCAGCTACAAAATATGTGAAACATAAGAAATCCAACTAGATTTCTTTATGTATGATTCCATTTAAGGTCAGAGCGTTTCTTTGTAGCGCACAAATCTTATCTACAAATCATCCTGGCTGTTACAAAGAGTAGGTTTTGCCTTGCCGTGCACATTTGAATATTCTTTTAAAAAAATATAACTACCTGGGTTTGGAAATATTGATAGGGTAAGTGCCAAATACAACTTTGGGAAAGCTATGCTTCATAAGACGTTGCACAGAATCAGAAATCTATCATTGTAAGCAATCTGCGACACCAACATGTATTAGTGATTGTATCAGGCAAGGTGAATTGGCTCTGCTGACATCTTTAGCATTCTTGATTAAAACATTTCAGTGCCCATTATTTACAGGGCGATTCAATCAAGGGCTGGATATCAATAGCGCTGTAAACACACCCATGTAGCTATGGAAAAGACTCCATGAAAAACTCCATTGTAAACAAACCATTAAGTGGAAAGCCAAACAGAAGCGACAGTACCTTGAGCAATGTATAACTGGATTTATGCATTAGTGTAGATAACAGTCAGAAAGACACATACGTGCTCTGCAAAATCAGAATAAACATGCATTTTTAGTCTACGGAAAAAAGTATTTTTTTAAAAATGGGTTTCCTTGCAATTAAATTCAAATTCATATGAATCAATAAACCTGGAAGAGTTGATGACTCATGCTTTATAGACTGATAACTGAATTAGGGTTCAATATTCGTTTTCAGTGCAATGTAAAGATTCACCTAAATAATAATGGATCTAGAGTAATAACGGATGTAGAGTAAATTAGCCAGGGTTCCACTAAAATATTTTAAAATTATTTTCATAAAAAGTTTGTATATGCTTTCTTATCTGTGTATAGTATTAAAACTCTCCTGTCTGTTTGTAACCTTCAATTAGACAAAATGTTGCATCATAGGACAACCATTTTTGAATCAATAGCACTTAGCACGTTAGACTTATATACTGCTTCACAATGCTTTACAGCCCTCTCTAAGCGGTTTACAGAGTCAGCATATTGCCCCCAACAATCTGGGTCCTCATTTTACTAACTTCGCAAGGATGGAAGCCTGAGTCAACCTTGAGCGGGTGAGACTCAAACTGCCGAACTGCTGGCAGTCGGCAGTCAGCAAAATTAACCTGCAATACTGCATTCTAACCACTGTGCCACCAGGCTCTTCAAGGTACTTCAAATCCTCTAACTTAAAGAATCCCTAGAAAATCCAGGACCCATTACTCCTTTGCAACTGGAAATTTTAAGGCTCTTCATACCAATTGTATTCACAAACTTGTGCCATTTCAGTGCTGCTGTGGTCAGTGGGAGGTCATGTGATAGTGATTTCTAATGCTCCCTGTGTCAACCCTAACTGGCCTGACTGAGGCCATTTTGAGACTTCAGCACTGACACTCTGGAGAAGAGGGACAGGAGGGTGGGAATAGAGAAGTTTGGGTGTTGTAGCCAAAACAAAATACTTTCTCTTGGGAACCAAGGACATTCCTGCAGGTGCTCGGAAGGAGGGTACTGGAGTCACCTAGCAACCGGACAATATCTTGACTGGACTATGTGACTGATTGTTTTGAGAAAGTGAAAAACTTTTACTTTAAATTAGGTGAAAACCGTGGGAATAGTCAGAGTCAGTTTTCACCAGCCTGTGCCAATATGACATATCCAATAAACTTATTCTTTGTGGAATCTACCTGCCTCAGAGTTTTGTTTGTTATGGGTATGTTACTTGGAACCCTGACACCCTGCCAGTTTCCCACAAGCAAAGTCAATGGGGAAGCCAGCGGAAGTCGGAAGTCACTTCCACTCCCATTGCTGTTTTGCCCATCCATGACCATTCTGTTTACTCATTTGGGTAAATAAATATTGACAAAGGAAAACCCAATGGGTTCTAGGTTGTCTTTATTAAAGTTATATTTCTGTGTAGTTTAAAAGCTGATGTCAAGTTCAGCTTCTTCTCTGGAAACAGTCTTTCTCAATTGCTCTGGATTCTTCCTACCCAGACATGCTTAATCCAATCAGCCACAACCTAGGCATATTTCACATTTCCAGCAGTTCTACAACATACCAGCACATTAACAGAGTCAAGAGTTGGCATTTGGAATAATATGGAATCCCTGCCTTCAGTCCTCTCTGGTATCCTATCAAGTCTTGTGCCAGGAATGTACTGGCAAGGTTTCAGTATATCACTGATCCAAATATTGGCCAAATAGACAGTAGTAGGCATAGCTTAAGCACTGTTGCCAATCATTGTTTGAGGAATATGATCTCTGCTGCCAAGGTTTGGCAGTGAGTTCCATAATTAAGTTTTGTCTGTTTTTTTCAGTCACTCTATATTTCCAACATTTTTTCTTGGAGGATTGATTGGGCAGGATTTGGAACCACCCTTGCAGTCAAGGTTTTGTTCCTTGCACAACACAATTGACAGGGGAAAGTATTTTAATTTAGCAGATTAAATTAAATGGGGCTGTAAATACCTGGCTGTAAAAGTACAGGCAGCATTTTCCAGATTTTGGCACTTCAGATTTTATAGGTCTGATTTAACCTGTACCTTGTAGTTTTGCTGGTTTCAAACTAATTCTGTCAGTCCCTCTGCTGATTGGGTTTGAAGTTCATATCGCACACCAATTTTATTCTAGATCTAGTTCAAAGTGCTGGATATAAACCATCTAGAACAGCGGTGTCAAACTGGAGGCCTTCGGGCCAGATGCATCACGCACAGTCCATGCCCACCACAGGTCTGCAAGGCGGAAAAATGTTGTGAAACGTCACATGACAGCAACGTGACACGGTGAGTTTGACACCCATGATCTAGAATTTTAAATTCTGTTTTTTAAACTATTTATATGCCATTAGTCAAGATGTTAATCCCTTCCTTGTGTGCTTATATTTCATTTACAAATAGAATTAAGACAAAAACTAATGTGTATAGAAATATATATTGAAATGTCTAGAGTCTCACAGGATAGTTGGTGGCAAAATGGGATAATAGATAGTCTAGAACAGCCAGTTTCTATTTGTCTCTTTTTTTTTTTAGAGATCCATCTATATCAGCGGTTCTCAACCTGTGGGTCGCGACCCCTTTGGGGATCGAACGACCCTTTCACAGGGATCGCCTAAGCGTGCGCTAGCCTGCCATCTTGGTGCCATGCCCCCTTTGTCACCTCATCGCGCGCGGGGAGGGGGCGGGGAGTGGCATTAGGAAGGTTGAGAACCACTGATCTGTATAGTGCAGCAGGAGGAAGAGGTTTACACTAATGCAAATTACATCAACCTCTCCTATTCCTATAAGTAAGCTATCACATTCAAACGTTCAGAATGCATATACTTAAGAGTACTGAATTAAGATTAAGTGCCTCCAGGCCAGAATATCACAATTTTCAGCTGTACCTCTTGAGACCTGAAAAAAAAATCTGGTACTGATTTTTGGAAATTGATTTTAAAAGGTCAATTTAAAGAACATCAGGTCTGAGGACAATTTGGAGTGGCAAAATAGCACGTAGGGCTTTTCTCAACTGTTGCCATCCCTCCTTTTCACCAAAATAAGAGCCGCTTAATGGAGTATCCAATTGTTCTATTTTACAAAGTTCAGCTGGATATTTTGAAAGCTATTCTTATTTGCCCTCAGTTTGTGATAATCCACTCAGTAAATTGTGAAGTTTTATAGGCTGACCCTTGTGCAGAGACACAGAGCCTGTTCCATTTGCTGGAATGTCAGCTGCTACCAGAAACATGTACTGATAATGACATATTTTTGGTCAACAATAAAGACAAGAATTTTGATCTAGACACTGAGCAAAAAAATAGGCTGTCCCTTACTTTACAAGAGTATTCAAAATTCCAAATTATTGTGGTCCTTTGACTTCTATTTCCTGCCTGGAAGATAAAAGGCTCTCAGGTAGCAGTTCTTCAAAACTTCACCCAGGAATCATTTTGATCATCGTCTTCTTGATCTTTTAAATTGAAAAATACGAGGGATGAAACCTGGTAAATGAAAAAGAAAATAGATGGTGACACAGCGTGAATTAGAAGCATGGCAACTGCTGGAATGTTCTAATGCTCTCAACTTCAGCTTTAGAATAGAAGACATGCAAAATTTCCTGAGTTTCATGTGGGAATAACAGTGGGGAGATACAGAAGTGTCCTTTTGGAAGATCACACAGAAGTACAAAGAAGTGTAACTTGCACTTCTTGTTTCTACCCTAATTGTCCAGTAATAAGCAGAGAATTACTATTAACTGTAATTAATTCAGTTAATAAAATGTATTAACTTCAAAAACATTACAAGCTCATAAGTGTTCTAATTACCAATAGTCATGGTATAAAGGGAAAGATACAGGTTTCCCCTTTCCAGTCGTGTTTGACTCCAATGGTGGTGCTCATCTCCGTTTCTTAGCTGAGGGAGCCAGCATTGTCCAAAGACACTTCCATGGTCATGTGGCCAGCATGACTATACGTTGAGGCCAGAGGTGGGTTCCTCCCAGTTTGGACCGGTTCTATAGAACTGGTAGTAACTTGGCGGCCTGGGTTGCTAGAACCGGCAGCAACCCAGGCCTGCCACGCCCCCGAACTGGTTCTTTCGGTGGCGCCACAGGTGCCGCCATCTTGTTTTTTGCTTATGCACATGCGCAGAAGCTTTTTTTAAGCACTGTGCATGCACGAAGCACACTGCGCATGCACAAAGCACCCGCATGCCCGCACGGCGCATCACTGAGCGAACCGGCAGCGAAGAAAAGCAGAACCCACCCCTGGTTGAGGCACATGGAACGCTGTTACTTTCCCACCAAAGTGGTACCTATTTATCTACTCACATTTATGTGCTTTTGAACTGCTAGGTGGCCAGGAGCTGGGATAGGTAACAGGAACTCACCCCATCATATGGTGCTCAGGTCTCAAACCCGGGCTGTTGGCTTTCCAGCTGACAATCTCAGTATCTTTAACTGCTGAACCATTGAGCCTCTTAGTCATGGTATAGTCTGCCCCAAATTGATCTGTTTAATTTATTAATATGAAAAAAACACCATATGTCTGTCTTGTCTACATTCATAGTGTGGAGTTCTGCTTTTCTTCTCACAGTTGATGAATACACCCACCCCTATATAGAGAAATACAGATATAGAGAGTAGATTAGAATAGTAGGCATGAATATACAGTATGTATGCATAACTCTTCATAAATACCTAGATATACCTGCTGCAATAAAATCCCCAGGGTGGTAGATGGTTTATATTAATGCATTCAAAACAGGTTCTTTTCCTGAAGAGTTTACCATATAAATAACTACAAATTTAATGGTGCATATGCCCCAGTTTATCATCATGGCAGATCTCTGGGTGATTCATGATGCATCTAGGCAAAACAATTCACTTGGCATTTTGAAAAACTCACTTGAAAATGATTACTATGACAATGAACTTCTTGAGGATATTGCTCAATGGCAATTGGCTTCAAAACAGTGCAAAACGAGAAAGAGTGTGAAAATAGGAAGGTGCGTTAGATACGTCCGCCATCTTGAATTATTTGTTAAAATAATAAAGGTGAGATACAAATAAAGTCAATTTTTTAAACCATGATTCTGAACTAACTAATTTGAACTAATAAAATGTCTCATAGTTCATAAGAGGAATAGAGAATTTACATTGTGTGCAGCAAAAATTCTAATGTTTAGGGAGCAGAGTTGTCAATAAGAGGAAATTTGCAGGTGGGTGAGGAAGATCAGTTGTCCCTCAATGAATAATAATGCACAGTTTCAACCTTTAAAATCAGTGCCTAATTTTTTCCAAATGATACTGTATTTGGACGTAATTACTAATCCTCCTGTCATAAGAAAATGCTTTTTCAGTATTAGTAATGAACAGGACTGGGAATGAAAGACACACACGCTGTCTGGAAGTGGAAGAGTTTTGAGTTGTTGTTTTTTTAAAGTAACTTCTGGTGGAAAGTGATTACTGCCATTGGTGCAGAATTTAGGCAGCATTCTAATTGTGAATTTAGGCTCACGTTCTACCTGTGATCTTTGGGCCTCACAATAGCAATAGCACTTAGACTTATATACCGCTTCATAGTGCTTTACAGCCCTCTCTAAGCGGTTTACAGAGTTAGCATATTGCCCCCAACAATCTGGGTCCTCATTTTACCCACCTCAGAAGGATGGAAGGCTGAGTCAACCTTGAGCCGGTGAGATTTGAACCGCCGAACTGCAGCTAGCAGTCAGCTGAAGTAGCCTGCAGTGCTGCACTCTAACCACTGCGCCACCTCGGCTCTCACAATCCTCAGGGCCTCATAAAATTTTAAGGTTTGAGGTTTTGTTTGGATTTTTTTGGCTTTTAGAATTTACATTTAAGTATTGTTGCCAGGGTATGTTATATTGTAATCTATGAGAGAGATCATAGATTAGCCAAATGATAAATATGTAATCAGTAAATGCATTCATTTGAAAATAATTTGTATTTTTCACTTTAAATACTTTACTATTAAATAATTAAGATATATAGTATTCCAAATTAATTGTGGGATACTAGTCTTCAATATGTAGTTGAGTTTGTTTTGAGAAATAATGGGAAGAATAGCATAGAGAACATATATATATATATATATATATATCTGTTAAATCACCTGATATACCCAAATATGGGAGGGAGCATACTGCTTCCTTTTTCCTTCCTTCCATAAGGGTGTGGCTAGCTGATGAGAGCTAAATAGCTTGAAATAGATCTATACTAGTCTCCCTTTATTTATGTAAAAATATGTTTATATATATATGCTTTCAGTTTTGTTGTGGATACTCACTTCTGTTGTGGATATTATTTTAGTGTACACCCTTGTGAGACCTCCTGGTGTAACTTTAACAAGGGACTCCACACTTCATATAAGGCCTCGCCTAAATCTGACATTGGCTGCCACATTAAAAACATGAAAGAAATCCAGGGTTTTTATGAAGTACTTTTTCTGCTAAAAAACCAAGGGTAAAGAGTTTAAGAGTTTGAAATATTTCTAACACAGGCCTTACTTTAAAAAATTCTTTTTTAAAAAACAATTAGTCCCTAATTGTTTAAATAATACAGCCAAAAGACGAGCAGAGGTAGATGCAAGCATTTCGTATTGACTCATCAGTACCTACATTACAATAACACGGTTAAAATCAGCCTCAAATATAAGATCTAGCAAGAGCATTAATTAAGCGTATAACGTATGCAGGAAAGCAACCAATGGCGAGCCTTACGCCCATGGGAGGCGTAAATTGACATAAAACCATTTCTGCACACACAAGGGGGGCTTCAAACGGTTAATGGCAACCGCCTCAGCAAAACGCAGGAAACGAGAGTTCCTGTAGAACTTTAAACACAGAGTTTTGATCCACCTGGTGACCCGTAGTAAGTGTCTTGCAATGGCCGAAGAAGACATTTTATGGCCATGATTTGCTGTTGTTGTTGGATTACTCAAGGCTGAGTAATGAGTAAGTAATGAGTAATGAGTTTTCCAAAATGGGCCCAAACATCCTTGAGTAATCCAACAACAACAGCAAATCATGGCCATAAAATGCCTTTTTCGGCCATTGCAAGATACTTACTATCTACGGGTCACCAGGTGGATCAAAACTCTGCATTTAAAGTTCTACTGTGCCACAGGAACTCTCGTTTCCTGCGCTTTGCTGAGGTGGTTGCTATTAACCATTTGAAGCAACTGTGATTTGCAGTGGTGGTATTCAAATTTTTTTCCTACCGGTTCTGTGGGCATGGCTTGGTGGGGGGGTCATGTGACTGAGTGGGCATGGCCAACTCGATGTCACTCATGGCCACGCCCACTCATTCACATGACCACCACCACCAAGCCATGCCCACAGAACCCGGTAGGAAAAAATTTTGAATTTCTACCTATCTACCTATTTTCTGCCCAGGCCTGTCCTAATCTGTCAGATGCCTCCTCCTGCATGCCACCCGCTCTCCCTTCAGCAGTCCCATTTCCCCTCCTTCAGAGGCCCCGGCCCTAGCCCTGCTTCCTCCCCCACGACCGCTTCTTTCTTCAGGCTTACATTCCTCCCGCAGCAGCTGGTGGCAGAGGGGAAGGCAGGGAAGCCAGGGCTGATCCGTCGTTGCTGGGCTCCCCGCCAGCCCACATCTGCAAGTCCCTCCGCTCCAGCGCAGCAGGCAACGGGGTGCGCGGTGAAGAACAGGGTGGCGACAGCAGCGGCTTTTTTGGTGCGTTCGAGACCTCCGGTAGTTTTCAGTGCAAGAAGCCTCCAGCCAGCCACCACTGCCGGGAAGCAGCTGACAAAGAAGCGCTACTGGGAGGCTTCGAGCACCAAAAAAGAGAGCTTGCCTTCCGGAGTCCGGACTAACCACCGCGGGAGGAAGGTAAGCCCGAAGAAAGAGGCAGTCGTGGGGGAGGAAGCAGGGCTAGGACCGGGGCCTCTGAAGGAGGGGAAATGGGATGACGCATGCGACTGGTGAAGGGAGAGCGAGCGGCGAGCAGGCGGCAGCTCCAGGGCAAGGCCGGAGCCGGGGAATGGTGCATCCCCCGACCTGGCCGAGGCAGGCGGCGGCTCTGGGGCCTCGGGGAATGGCGCATCCCTGGGGTCCTGGCCCCCGACCCAAGGTGAAGGGTGAGCGGGCAGCATGCATTGCTTACCTTTGGTGAGCTGAGCAGGCGTCGGCGAGGCAACTGGCGAGGCAAGTAGCTGGGCCTCGTGGCAAAGCGAAGGCAACATATATAGGGCTGGGATGGGCAGGGCGAGCGTCGGGCAGGCGGGACAAGCGAGCATCGAGCGGGTGGTGCAGCAAGCGAGCGGCGACTGGGTGGGCGGGGCAAGCGAGCAGTGACCGGGTGGGGGGCGTGGCCAGCCAGAAGTTGCTACCGGTTCAGCAACCCAGGCCAAATTTTCCCTATTGGTTCGCCTGAACCGGTGCGAACCGGCTGAATACCACTTCTGGTGATTTGCAGATTTTGATATGCCCTTGTGTGTGCAGAAACGGCTTTATGTCAATCTACGCCTCCCATGGGCGTAAGGCTCACCATTGGTTGCTTTCCTGAATACGTTATAGGCTTAATTAATGCCCTTGCTAGATCTTATATTTGAGGCTGATTTTAACCGTGTTATTGCAATGTAGGTACTGATGAGTCAATTCGAAATACTTGCATCTACCTCTGTTCATCTTTTGGCTGTATTGTTTAAATTCTTTTTTTCCCTTTTTTTTGAGTTTTTAAACTTTATTTTTAAAATTATCATGCTGATAAAGTTGATAAAGACATTGCAAAAAACAAAAGTGGAGGTAGGGGACTAAATTGCCATTTTTGCCAATACTGCCAGAATTGTTATGCCTCAGATCAGGAAGAGTAGCAAATGACAACTTTGCACAGCAGTTGACATTCTTATTCAACATTCCAATGGATTGATTATAGTAATATATTAAGGACTTGAAGGATTTATGATGCATTTAAATACAGTATGGTGTTAAGCTCTCTTAGAGCACATCTCAGTGTTGAGTGTTTCTCAAGAATAAGAATTTATGCTGTGAAGATACCTGACTCTCTTTTGTGTTACCTACACAGCCAGGCACTGTCTCAGACTGGATTCTGTAGCATTACCCAGAGCATTGTGTGCCTTTTTAAAAAAACAATTATTTAGTAGTTGTGATTGTTTTTGTGCATTTTTTAAAATTAAATGTTGTATGTTGCTCAGAGTTACTCTCATGAGAAATGGGTGGTTATACAAATATGACAAATAACAATTATGTAATAATTACTACATACATATACATGCACACACAGATATATATAAAATGTAGGCAGCCTTTGAATTTGGAGAGCATATGGCAAACAGGTGTACTCATAAAATGGCTGCCAAGGATGATTTGCCTAATTCATAAAGGGCTGGTCTCCAAATTCCTGTTTATCAGAAGGTGAACAGGTTAGCAAGTTGCTCCCTTATAAGAGCCGGGGTGGCGCAGTGGTTAGAGTGCAGCACTGCAGGCTACTTCAGCTGACTGCTAGCTGCAGTTCGGCAGTTCAAATCTCACTGGCTCAAGGTTGACTCAGCCTTCCATCCTTCCGAGGTGGGTAAAATGAGGACCCAGATTGTTGGGGGCAGTATGCTGACTCTGTGAACCGCTTAGAGAGGGCTGTAAAGCACTGTAAAGCGGTATATAAGTCTAAGTGCTATTGCTATTGCTATTGCTATTCTAGTAACAATTCCATGAACCCTAAAAAAATAAGTCTGATAATAGAAGCTGGTGGGATACATCGCTGCATGCTTGTTTTTAAATAACTTCTGAAAAATTAATGTGGGTCAAGGAATCTAGGGGGGGGTGTCACACTGAATGCGTATGGAGGTCACACTGCATAGTCTGTCAATGCTGCATTCCCCCTCCCCCGTTTATTTAAAACAGTGTTTAAATAACTATCAAAAACTCCAAGACCAGGGGTGGGCTGCTGGGGGTTCGCAGGGGTTCGGGAGAACCTCTAGCTAAGATTCTGTGCAGTTCAGAGAACCCCAAATCCCACTCCTGGCTGGCCCCGCTCACCCCACCCTGCTCCTCCCAGGAGTCCCCATGCAGCCCATTTTGGATGCAGGTAAGTGCAGGGCGCGCGTGGAGGCTCGGGGAGGGCGAAAAACGGGCCTACCGGAAATTCGGGAAGGCCGGAAACGGGCCTGTTTCTGGCCTCCAGATGGCCTCCGGAGCCTGGGGAGGCTGTTTTCGCCCTCCCGGAGGCTCAAGGAAAGCCTCCGGAGCCTGGGAAGGGCAAAAATGCCCCACCCCCGCTGTGGTGCAGGAGGCCACGCCCACCCAGCAACTGGGCAGAGAACCCCTTGCTAAAAATTTTGAAGCCCACCCCTGTCCAAGACCATCCTATAACACAGTTGAAGCATTTCAATGTTTTTATTATCTAAACCACCCTGAAAATATTAGGAGGTGTGTTGAATTTGAAGGATGCTTATCAGTCATGTCTGCTGGGAGATTTGTGTACTCTGTATGCCTCATTCACCTGCAATAGCAGCAGATGAAAATAATGAGTTTGTGTACTAAGCTGCAATGTTACAGAAACAGTTGTTTTTCCCTGACAATCTGAGCCAAAAGACTAACTGTTATCTATTCCCTTGCTAAACAAGCTGGCTTCATTGCGAGATACCACAAAAATAGCATTTACAGCCTTTTGTGAAGCAGCCGACTTCACTTTCCAGAATCCCTTTGCTGAATAGCACATGAACAACACCCTACTATACAGGTTTTCCACTTTTAAGCAGCTAGCTAACAGCTGACTCCAGTGCATGACAGGATGCTATCAGCTGATGCCTGTTTCATGAAAAGCGGCTTGCATGAATCACAGGGAACTTTTTCCAGAGTCTAAATAACTCAGTTGGGTAGAAAAGTCTCTTGACAGCCTAATCTGGAAAGGGAAAGCCTGTATATCAGATCTGAAGCTAAGTTGTGGTGCTCTTACACAACAGGTACTTCAAAGATGCAAGCAAATGAGATCATAAGGGGCCTAGAAGGAAAAAACACATGATGAATGAGTGTGTGCAGTCCAGAGAAGATTACATGGAAATGGGGTAGCTCTGCTCAAGGATCGGAAATGCTTTGAGTATGGACAAGGAGGCAGAATTGTTTAGAGTTATTCCAGAATAAACAAAAGTGGATTTAAATTGCAAGAACAGTTAGACATCAGGAAACATTTCTTAACTGTAATCAATATTCAACAATGCCACCATCTGCTATGTGAGGAGATGGATGCTTGGAGTCTGGAGGGAAATGTCAACATCTACAAGATGGTGGATGCAGCATTGCAATAGAAACCTTGTTCCTTTAGTACATATATGTTATCAACCCTGAAGCAAACCTGGTTGAGGCCATCTTTGAGGCTTCAGGGTTGCCAAAAGCAGAAGAAGAGACAGGGGGAAAGTAGATAGCCGGGGTTTGTAGTCAAAACAAAAAGCTTTCCTGTGGGAACCAAGGACCTTCCAACAGGTGCTGGGGAGAGGAGGAGTGGAGTAACCAAGCAACCGGCCAGCACCTCTATTGGACAATGTGACTGATGACTTGGGGGAAGGGGGAACGGTCACTTTTTAATTAAGTGAAAACCACGGGAACTTTCAGTCGGTTTTCACCAGTTGTGCCAATATGATGTATCCAATAAATTGTTCTTTGAGGAATCTACCTGCCTCGGAGTTCTGCTTTCTATGGGTGCATTACTTGGAATGCTGACACATGTGAGTTCATTGGAGAAGAAAAAGCTGCAACTGTGATTTGCAGATTTTGATATGCATGCCCCATGGATACTACCTTGGTGAATTCTCCTTTGTGGGACATGTTATAGAGAAGCATTTGGCAGGGATTGGAGTAGAGGGCACCCAAATCAGTTCTTTCTAAGTTAGTTTGTCACATGATGGCTGGTGAATTCTGGGACTTAAAGTCCACCTATCTTAAAGTTGCCAAGGTTGAGAAACCCTGTTCTAAGTCTTACATTTTACAGAATGTGTTATTTTTTCTGCTCCCATTCTAATACAGAGTAATTTAAGTTTATCTCAGGAACAACTCCACTTGCTAAGATTCTGTGTTAAATAAACACAATTAAAATTATAAAAAGAAGCTGCAACTCTGGAAATTCCTTATTCCCTCAGCATTTCGTTGTTATTATTCATGCAACTTGCTGCAACTGAATTTGTCCTCATTATTTTATACTTCTGTCATGATTAGGGATGATGGGAGTCATATCTACAGAAAAACTAAAAGAAGGCTTAGCTTGTATACTTGTTTGTTTATATTCATTTCATTGATACTTTTCCTCCCAACTGAAAAGCTAGTTGACATTAACAAACAATAACAATTAGAATTAAAAAGTAAAGGTAACACCACAAACATACAACTATAATAAATTAGTTTAAAATTAAAACCAAAGATCCCAAATGGCACCATCCAATTTACCCAATTTAAGAAACAGGAAATTTTAAAAAATGTATATGGCATCAAGTGATTATATCAGGCAGCATGTGGACATGAAAGCTATGGGGGGAAATTAAAAAATTAAAATATGTTTTAAGGTTTTTGTTCAAGTGTAGTAAGGAACAGGCCATCTGAACAGGTGGGAGAAAGAAATTCCAGGATATTGCCTACATATTAGTAAGGACTACAGATATTTGCTAAAAACATTAAGCATCAGAAAAAAGATCATTTAAATCAGGGGTGTCCAAATCTTGGTAACTTTAAGACCTATGGACTTCAACTCGCAGAATTCTGTCTGGTAAATTCTGGCAGCTGAAGTCTACAAGTTTTAAAGTTGCCAGGATTGGACATCCCTGATTTAAGTTGAAGAAATGGAAGATGAGAGCCAATGTGTTGATAGGGATTGGGAAGAACCAGTTTGAAATCCCTGCTGGGGTTTCAATCATTGGCTTTGAATCATTTTCTCTCAACCAGTCTATTTACTCAAGATTTTTGTGAGGAAAATACAATAGTGATGGGGAGCCTTTTGTTCCTGTATGCAACAAATAACAAAATGAAGAACCCAACCTGGGAGGGTTGGAAAAGTGAGTAATCAAGGGTTATGTAGTATCACAAAGGCGCTTCATCTTTTTCATACTTTATTTCAAATAGTAAACACAAGACAATTACATTATTTAATGGATATTGTGGTTATTCCTTAAGCATTCAATACATTTTCTTTACTGCCTCTTTAAGCATTGTATGTGGTGTCATTTTTTTTAGAGTGGTACCCTGGATCAAATCCAACTATTTTGGAAATGACCTGCCACTCTGGAGATTTCAACTTGGGCATTTCTGCCATGCAGTGTTATGCTTCCTTTCATAAAATGTGAACATGCTTGTGCTTGGTGGAAGAAAGCATAGTAGCTACACAACTGCAGGTTTAATTAATTAACCAGTGTGATTCGTTGTCTAAAACATTAAGGACGCAATCCCATTTGCCTTCTGACTAAATAGCCAGTAACCTAGAGTTAGTGTCTTCTCATGCGCCCAGCTGTTATGATTCTAACTGGAGCTTGACACATAAACAATGTGGAAGGCTAAGCTTTTCCTGGCCAGGAAATAAAGCAATGGGAAAAGATTCACTTGCTTAATTTCTGCATGTCAGGCTACAGCTAGAGTCATAGGAACAAGGCCAAGGGTTCCCCCCACACTACCACATATGTTGGCAGTTCTAAATGAGTATGATGACAAGAGCTCCTGGCTCTCTAGGGATCTGTCACTGTTTAGGCTGAGTTGCAGAACTGGGTCAGTTCCAGGTTTTGAAGGCAGGGAGGGAGCCCAGCTCATCCTAAAATTGACTTTTTAGTGTTTACGATGTGAAATAAAGTATAAAGAAGAATGAAGGACCTTTGTGATACTTTATAGCCCAGGATTACTCGCTTTTCCATCCTAAAATTAGAGCATTGTTTCCAATTTATGCTTCAAGAAGGTGGCATACATGTTGCATTTCAGATGAAAATGTAGTTGGATACTTTCCTGAGAAAGTGGATATGTTTAAGTCCCATGAAAATCAATTTGCATGAGTCAGCATTAAGCAGATAAAACTTTTCCCATACTTTTAACTCGCTGCATTTTAAACACAAACCTGGGTGTGTGAGACTCCTCTAAGAATTATCATTTTTTCCCAACCATCATGAGTAGACAATCTTTTTGATTACACAGACTCTAGATATTGTTGAATTGGAGTGTTTATGCATGCTCACATCTTATCTTATACATCACTCCTAGGGCTTTCTTCTCTCTGTTGATCATACTTTTGGCAGGTGAGCGCTTCATGCTGAGCAATTGAGTCTCAGTGTAGGAGTCCTGGAATCTGCTAAAGTTTTCTGTGCTATTATTAGCAATTTTCATAAAAATAGCCAGCTCGATATCATCAGGCTCATCATGTCTTATATTTCTTGTTTGAGTGTTCTTATTTTCTTTTTTTTAAAGAAAGATGAAGATACTTAGAATTCCTTTTCCCAATTGCATTAACTATTTTTAAAGTACATTGGACAAAGATTTAGCTCTGTCCACCAGATTATGGTACGGTTCATCAAACTCTGCATTAACTAATAGAATTACTTGCTAGAAAAATAAATCAAAGATGAACAATGATTTAAGACAGAAAGAATATGATTGAACCTGAGCTTCTCTCCCTACAAATCCTTTAGTATAGGGATATAACTCACAAAAGAAACAGTCAGTGACACTTTATACTTGCAAGTAATAAATGACTCCCACATTCTGGCAAGATAGTGTATGTGTGTAGGGCATTTCCACACCACTGGACTCCCTTTCTTTAATCCCTCAAAAGCAGCTTGAAAATTATTTGTAACCATCTTGAAATCCTACCAAACTGAAACCCCTGAAAACTAGCAAACAAAATTCCTAAGCTGTCACAGGTCCTTCAGTAACAAAAATCCTCTCATTTTCACTCCTGCAAAAAAGAGATAAACTAAATTGCCTGAACTACTCCATCCCAATATTCGTATTTTATTTTGTGTGCAGCTGCCTGGTCGTATGCCAAAAACCCCAGTGGTTCATATGGGGGAGAGATGAAAAGGCAGCGAGCAGTTTCCTCTGAAAAAGCTGAAGCGAGAGTCACAGTGATGTGGCTCCTGTAAATGGGGATACAACCCACCCACACATTTACACAGTGTAGCATTTGAAATAACAACAATAAAGATTAGTTTGACCATAGTTTGAAATAGCCAAACCTGGGTCAGAAGCAGCAGTGGGTTTCAATTATCTTTGCGCGCGCGGGGCGCTTCTGTGCATGCCTCCCGCCGCCGCTACCGGTTCGCCCGATTCGGGGCGAACCTGTAGCAACCCACCACTGGTCAGAATTAAATTGGCTCCGTTCTCAAACATGGCTGGTGTGGTGTAATCCCAGAGATTCAGATCTCCTTTAGGGGACAAATCATTCAGGCAATACTATAAAGGGATTTAGAGCAGCGGTCTCCAACTTTTCCAACTTGGTGGACCGGTAGAGGCGGCGATGGGATGGTGGTGGGGAGAGGGGATGGTTTTGCATGTGCATGCGCCACTTTCACAAATTCAGCTTTGCACGTACAGGCATGCGTGCACTTGCCCAACACTTCCACAGCCCAGTTCTGAATGGGCTGCAGCCCGCCAGTGAGTCGCAGACTGGGGGTTGGAGACCCCTGATCTAGAAAATCATCTGTATTCTTTAATGGATCACCCATTGGCTTCCTGCTTTTGAATTTGAAAGCTAGAAGTGGATTATAAACATCAGTGTTTTAGAGGACACCAATAGCTATTTATAACATTAAATATATTTGGACAGAGGAAAAATAACGTGGCTGCTCACACTCCAGAGGGTAAAGCAGCAGTAGCTGGTGATATGAGCTGCTTTATTCAGATAAGAATGTCTTTCTTCATAAATTTCATTTTTAAAAAGTTCTGTTACTACAACATGCTTGTCAAGAAACCTTGATTAAAAGGCACCAGGCAATTTTAGATTTAAGGCCTTTGTCACAGATCGTTCTGAGATTAGATATTCCCTCAGGCAAGGGGTCTAGACCTTGAGTGAACCCATCAATATAGTTTTTCTTAATATGATATTTATTTATTTATTTATTTATTTATTTATTTATTTATTTATTTATTTATTTATTTAT
>QLTV01000804.1:4747348-4764865 GCA_003457575.1 Thermophis baileyi
CAAGAAGAAACTAAAAAAAAAGTTAGTTAGTTATTTAGTTAGTTAGTTAGTTAGTTAGTTAGTTAGTTAGTTATTTATTTAGTTAGTTAGTTAATTAATTAATTAATTAATCTGCCTACTTGTTTGCAACAACTCTAGGCTGCTTACAAGCAATAAAACACAGTATAGAAAAAAATTGAAAATAAAAAATACCTCTCCCCATCGGCGACAACACACAGTCAAATAAGCCATTTAATGGGCTCCATCCAGGGGTGGGTTTCTCCAGGTTCGGACCAGATCGCCCGAACCGGTAGCGACCCGCTGGTGACGTCACTGAAGTGGATCAGCCGGTGCCGGTCCGTGGACGCCGCCATCTTTTTTTGTGAATTTTTGTGCGAATTTTTTTACTGTTTGGAAGGTTTTTCCTGTTCTGCTGCTTGAAAAAGGGCCCTCCCGCCCGCCCCTGGGTTTATACTGACCTTTATTCCTTCGCCCGAAGCACAGCTGATCAGCTCCTCAGCTGTGTTTCGGGCTGATTGCAGCTACTGAGCATGTGCGGAAGCAAAATTGCGCGAGGGAACGCACATGCGCGCGCGCAAAATGTCGCGATGCGAACAGGTGGGGAAGGTAAGTGGAACCCACCCCTGGGTCCATCCTATTCTGGGTTCCCTAGACCCACTGGCAAAACCAAGTCTTCAGGGCCTTATGAAAGACTGTGAAAGTGGGGGCCAGTCTAATTTCTGAATGGATGATATTCCAAAGAGAGGGAGCTACCATGGAGAAGGCTCTTCTTCTGGGTCCCATCAGATGTACCTCCTTACGGGACGCAACCCACAACCTTCCTTGCCTCCCCACTCTAGTGGGCCAGGTGGATGTGACTGGCAAGAGACAGTCCCTCAGATAACCTGGTCCCAAGCCATGAAGGGCTTTAAAGGTGACAACCAGCACCTTGAATTGTATTAGAAGCAAATATGTTGTATGTTTGTATGGAATTTGTCTGTGGGTGCCATTAGTTATTGTTACTGTTGTTACTTGCTTTTGCTTTTAGTTTTAATGCTGTGTTTGCCACTTAGAGTTACAATGGCAAGATGTGTGGCTATATAAATTAATGAAATAAATTACTTAATAAAACAAGTTTAGAATTCTTATAACCTAGATGAAACTGGGGCACATTTTATAAAAATTACAATTAGTTTTACTATTTATGTATATATGTTTTTGCATTTTAGTTGTCCATTTAAAACAGCAGGAAGTTCTGTAAGAGGCGGTATTGCAACTGTAAATTAGATGCAACTAGCTTCATCTTGGTAACTCTTTAGCTTCATTTATGACGGGAGTACCTGGTGTGTGAGATATATTTTACATTTTCAAGAGTAAAGGACCTCAGTAGGCAGCCCTTCAGGGTAGTCCAGACCAACGAACCAAAACCAAGAATACTAATACTACTTTTATTGTAAGGTTACAGTCACAGAACATCACGTCTGAAAGCAAACCCTCCCACCCTTGCCTTTTCATTCCAAAGAACTAGAGAGGGTCAATTCTGACACATTTTCTCCACCCCATTTCTACAGGGGTGGGTTCCAACTTACCTCGCTGCCAGTTCACTCCCTCCCGTGCCGCGTGGGCGCGCCTCATGGGCGCGCGCATGCGCAGTAACAAAAAATCTGAAATAAAAAAAATTCAAAAAAATAAATAAATAAAAATTAAAAAAAAATTCAAAAAAAAAATTCAAAAAAACATGGCCCCCACGGACCGGCACCAACCGACCCAGTTCGGTGACATCATTGTGACATCACCAGCGGGCTGCTACCGGTTCGGGTGAACCGGTCCGAACCGGGAGGAACCCACCCCTGGATGTTACCGAGGAAATGTGTACATGTGTACATACCTGTGGTTTGCGGGCGCGCAGGCGCTCAGCCTCTGCCATTAGAAAATGCTGCACGGAAGTTGGAAACTACCGCGCAGTGTTCTCTCGTTACGTGCGCGGCTGCGCGGCCACGCACCTTAGAGGGAACAGTGCTACCGGTTCGGGAGAACCAGTCTGAACCGGGAGGAACCCACCCCTGCATTTCTACTCTGGACTCAGATTTCTCTCACCAGACTGTTACTTAGGCGGCTGCTCTTCCTCCTGTCTCTCAAGGTTACACAACCCATTACACAGCCAGAAGGTAAGGGAAAATGGGAGTTCCAGATCATTTTAGTGGAAATGTTGTTGTTTTTTCATATTTTTCTGCATGTAGTAAACTTGTCTACTCCATTTTCTTAATGGATGAGATAGTTCATTGTTTGCTATAGAATTTTAGTAGGAAATCTTGGTGGAAGATGATTCAGGGCTTCAAAATATGGCTATAGAGAGCAGAATGCAGACTGAAGGTTACCAATGCTCATTGGGTTGTTTTTTTTAATTGTAAGATATTCATTTATTTTATATTATAATTGTATTATGCCAGTTTATTCTGACAGCATAGTGTTCAGTGGAATTATCAAATAACATACAGATGGAAGATGAAATATAGAAGTTGAGTCAAAAGCCCGGCTTCATTTCCCCAGCTGCTTCTTTGTTACAGCCATTTGCTCTGTTGCCAGATTGACAAATTTATTGGTTCTTTAAGCTGCTTCTGATGCATTACTTTATAATCCATTGTCTTAATGGATGTAGTAGTCTCATCATTCTCCACTCTTTCTTGATCAAAGTGACATTTTCAAAAAGGAAAGATTTCATTTACTCTTTCCCAGCCTTCTGAGACCTTGCTAGTCCTCCCTGTCTCTTCTACATGATAAATATCTGTGGCTCTGAGGCTTCCTCTCTTCCAGTTCCTTCAGCACCCTGGGGAGTCATTCTTTAGTTCCTGCTCAGTGAAGTTCAACCAAATGTACTGAACCAAATGTTTTCTTCTGTGCTCTTTTGTTATTCTCACCTCCGTGCGGATCTTACTGATCTCATCACACTTTGGATTTTGAAGAGAAAGAAGAAAGATAAACAGTAAACAAAGCATACTGTTTGTCTTGTTTGCTCTTTTATTAAAAAAAAAATTTCTCCAGCAGAAATAACATTATTTGGTCTTCCGTTTACTTTTCCTATAGTACTTGTGATCATTTCCCTGCCTCTTTCGGGCCCCCCCTCCCCAATCTACTACAAGAAACAAACTTCTCTAATAGTCTCTTCTATCTTTTTGCCCATCCTTTTTCTTGCCATTTTTGGTTTATTTACAAACATCATCCTGTGTAGTGATGGGTGAGTTTCTACCTGTGCAAAGTAATTCAGAGTGTTGGGTTTTGCTATGTATTTTAAAATGTATATATTTTATATTTATGTTTCTGTATTTTAAATTCTGACTTTGAGTTATATTGGTGTGAAACTGTAAATAAATGGTGAACTGAAAATAATGGGTGATATTTCTCCTTTAGCATAGTTCAGCAAGTTCTCAAGCAAAACAATTTGTTCACAAAGGAAGTAGAAAGTACAGGTAGTCCTTGATTTACAACCAGTTGCTAAACAACCATTGGAAGTTAGGACAGATTTCAAAATAACTATTTATGACCCAGCTCAAAGTTAGAACTACTGTCCCCTCAAGTCATGTATTTGCATTTCAGGTGCTTGGCAATTGACCTGCATTTATGACTGCTTGCAACATCCCACAGTCACATGATTGCATTTTATAATTTTTTCTGCCAGTTTTTGACATTTTTTTGCTGGCAAAAAACCACCCATTTGGAAGAATGAATTCACTTAATGACCACATGATTTGTTTTACGACTGTGGTGACTTGCTTTACAACCAATGTAAAAATGCTTATAAATCTGAATCAATTTTACATCTGTGAGAATTTATAACTAAAATTCTGGGCTCCATTGTGGTCCTTAGTTGTAAGTCGAGGATTACCTGTACAGGTAGTCCTTGACGTACGACCACAGTTGAGCCCAAAATTTATCTTGCTAAGTGAGACATTTGTTAAGTGACTTTTGCCCCATTTTACAACTTTCCTTGCCACTGTTGTTAGGTGAATCACTGCAGTTGTTAAATTAATAACACCGGTTGTTAAGTGAATCTGGATTTCCCATTGACTTTGCTTGTCAGAAGATCGCAAAAGATCGCAAAAGGGGATCACACCATCATAAATATGAACCAGTTGCGAAGCATCTGATAGTAAATCACATGGATGCTGCAATGGTCATAACTGTGGAAAATGGTCATAAGTCACTTTTTTTTCAGTTCCATTGTAACTTGGAACAATCACTAAATGAACTGTTGTAAGTCAAGGACTATCTGTAATCTGTTCCAGAAGAAGTTTAGCTGCCAAATAACCCTAATTTCTCATAATCTGGTCTACAGCAAGAAGGACAATTTGATTACCTTTTTCAATACATATAATTAAAGCATGAGATTCAGTGCCACAAAATATAATGGACCCCAGCTCAGATGGCTTTGATGGAAAGAAGTGAAGGCAAAATTAGAGCACCAAATCACCAACAGATAACTATATATTTTCAGAGGCAGTGAAGCTTGGACTATCAGTTTTGGAGAACACGACTGAAGATCAGGGGTGGGTTCCAACTTACCTCGCTGCCGGTTCGCTCCCTCCCGCGCCGCGTGGGTGCACCTCGTGGGCACGTGCACGCAAAGCATGCGCGCGCCTGCGCAGTAACAAAAAAACAAAAACAAAGCCGAAAAAAGATGGCAACCGCATGCACAGTGCTGGAAGTCGGCTTCTGTGCATGCTCAGAAGGAAAAAAATTTTTAAAAAAAAATTCAAAAAAAATAAATAAATAAAAATTCAAAAAAAAAGATGGCTGCTCCCACGGACCAGCACCGACCGATCCGGTTCAGTGACATCATCGTGACTTCCCCAGCGTGTCGCTACCGGTTCTGGCGAACCGGTCCGAACCGGGAGGAACCCACCCCTGCTGAAGATGGACTAGAAGATGGATATCCCTGCTCCTAATCCATGTACTTTAACTACTACATCATGCTATCCTCTATGGCAGTGGTTCTCAACCTGTGGGTCGCGACCCCTTTGGGGGTCGAACGACCATTTCACAGGGGTCGCCGTGCGCGTTAGCCCGCCATTTTGGTGCCATCATCACTGCAGGGGTGAAAAGGTCCCGGTTTGGCCGTGCCTGCGGGTCGCCGGACAGCTGGTAGCCCGGACGCCGCCATTTGGGTTCTTCTACCCTCTGCGCATGCGCAGAATGCTTTGCGCATGCGCAGAGGGTAAAAGAACCCAAATGGTGGCATCCGGGTGGGTGGGCGGCGCCTCGCGCTACCTTGGTGACCGGCTCTACGGTGACCGACAGGTACGAGCGAACCAGGAGCATTTCATCCCTGCTCATTCCCCAGGTGTGCCTTGTGAAGATGGGTGGGGCACTCTTCTCCCGGGGGGGTCATGGCGGCGGGGGGGGGTCGCGGCATTAGAAAGATTGAGAACCACTGCTCTATGGAGACTGTTATTAAAAGGCGATAGGCAATTGAATTATTACTCCCGACAGCCACTTGACTCCCATCTATGCAATGCTGACAAAAAATGGGGGTTGAAATGTTTGTGTATCCATTTTCTCA
This sequence comes from Thermophis baileyi, assembly GCA_003457575.1. Taxonomy (NCBI): domain Eukaryota; kingdom Metazoa; phylum Chordata; class Lepidosauria; order Squamata; family Dipsadidae; genus Thermophis; species Thermophis baileyi. Next base: position 4,752,885 of record QLTV01000804.1, read on the forward strand.
GCCATTGCAGAAGACTGGATTTCAAATCACTTGGCTACTAAGGTTCATAAAATTAGAGATACTACCAAATACTTTTTTTTTTTTTGATCAGAATACCGTGGATCTGGTTTATAAAAGGAAATCCAGTTCTTTCAGATGGAGACTAAACAAAATGTTGCTGCAGAAAGAAGCAATAGTGGTGGATTGTAAAAAGAAATTAAAATAATCTTTTCGAAGATAATTTAGATAATAATACTGATGAAAGAATGGTTTGGGATGCAAATAGAGCTTTTATCAGAGGATATTTCATACAGTTCTTTCTGAACTCAAAAAGAAGAGAAAACGTGAGAAGAATTAAAGTACATTCCTGAAATAAGTATTTCTCAACAAATTAAACTTTTACAACAACAGTTATCTTTGTTAATAGTAAGAGAAATGGAAATAAAAATAAACTATAGAAGGCAAAAAAAAATCATCTTTGAGTTTGCAAATAAACCAGGGAAATGGCTGACTACGAAAAGAAAAAGAAAAGAAAATGGTATTGAAACTACAAAGCAAGATACTGTATTAATAGATAACGTGGCTAGGCAAAAAGCATTTTATCAATATTATTCTAACTTGCATAAAAGAGAAGATATTTCTCTGGAAAAAAATAGATGAATACTTAAAGAAACAACATTTATTCAGGATTACAGAGGAACAGAAACAGATTATCCGTGGACCTATAACAATAAGGGAAATCTGTGAAGCTATTAAAAAAATTAAAATAGGAAGGTTCCTGGACCAGATTACCAGATTCTTATTATAAATGTTTTGAGAATGAGCTGTTACAACCTCTATAAAATACAATGAATTCTATTTTACAGGGAGGAAGGATGCTAGAGAGCTGGAAAGAGGCCAATATAGCATTAAAGAGGGACAAGATTTGACAATAAACTATAGGCTGATGTCATTACTGAATAATGACTACAAGTAGTTTACAATGATTTTGTCTGATTAGACTGAAATCAGTTTTGCAAGAATTTATTCATGAGGGTCAAGGTGTGTTTCTATGTAAAAGACAGTTAAAGGACAAAATTAGAAATGTGTTGGATATTTTGGAATATTTGGAGCAACATAATGAAAAAGAAGCCGTATTGATTTTCTTAGATGTAAAGAAGGCCTGTGGCCATTTGAACTGGACTCTCTTGTTCAAAGTTCTGGAAGAGATGAATTTTGAAGAAAACTTTGTAAAATGGGTAAGATCAATTTATACTTCACAGAAAGCAGTGCACCAATAATTGTTAATGGAGATCTAGCAATGCATTGTGAGATACAAAGATTAAAAAGAAACTTGCAAGTTAAGGGCTTTTGCAGATCTTAGTGTTGGTTGTAGAAAATCCTTTAAAGGGAATTGAAACATTAATGGAAAAAAAAACTGAAAGAATTTGGTAGATAAGCAGGTTTTAAGATCAATAAACACCGGATGAAGATCTTAACAAAGACATGAAAATAGATGCTCAAAAAGAATTGACAAATAAAACAGATTTAAATGGAAGTAAAATATCTGGGTATCATTATATTATACATGGATTGTATGTTATTTCAAATTTACTCTATTAAGACATGGAATTAAATTTTGAAAAACGTTGTGCTAAAGTGGAAGAAACTACAACTGTCATTATAGGGGAGAATTTCTGTGATAAAAATGAATGTCTTGCCTAGAATGATGTTTTTGTTTCAATCAATACCTGCTTTGATTCCTGATGCACCATTTTAAACAGTGGAAAAAGGGGTATATCTAAGTTTGGGTGGCAGGGGAAAAATTATGGGTTAAATGTATGGGGTTACAAGAAGCAATGGAAAGAAGAGGATTGGATTTACGTGGTTTGAAGTTGCATTTTTCAGCTTGGTTTGAAGGAAAATGAGATACTTTTGAGAAATAGAAGGCTTTTGTAGTTAGAAGGACATGATCTGAGATTCCCTTTCTGCCTCTTATTCATACATCTACATGTCTCTGATGGCACAATTGAAAGAAATCCAGACAAGAGTTTCCAAGGATGCCCCATTTTTACTATCTAAGACTTTGTTTCTATCTCAGGAGGACGAAGGGGCAGACAGCCCCCACCCCTATTCCCAGTAAGCTACTTGAATAATATGGTTGACCTGAGGGATCTGTTTTAGCCTTAAGCAGCCTCGGAGTCTTCCATGTTCATATAAAGTAGCATGCTAATCTTTTCCCATGACCCAGTTAAGTATATTATGCAAATAGGGTCACCCTGGAGTAAGCAAAGTCTTATTTCTTTTCCTTAATTTTATATTACAACCCTTTGTAAAATATTTCATATCTATTTTAGTAATATGTGCTAAACCTCTTTCTAGTTAATCTCCCACATGTTTAAAAACATTGTAAGTGGGGGCGTAGAACCCTGATCACATGTTCAGGCTCTAATTATTTTCTCTAATTATTTATGCAGTTAGACAGTTTATTTAGACAATTTATTTTTCTTCTTAATGGCTCATCACTGCAGTGGGGATAATTCTTCCCCAACTGTTGTTCTTCAACTGTATTAGACTGCAAGCTCATAGTACAGTTGTATGCAAAAATTGCTCATTTAACAGCGAGAATAATTTCTGAACTATTTTGCAGCCAAATCCAATTGGCTGTATCTGTTCAATATCTAAATCACCCAAATGTTAACATATCCTGGTGAACACTCACTCATCTAGACTAAGTTAGCAAATGAACAAACAAAAACAAACAAACAAACAAACAAATAAATCCTCTTGCCTAGCTCTTCAAGGAATTTTCAAGGGGGAAATAGTGAAATCTCTCCTAACTACTTGAGTGTAACTCAAAATCACAGTAAAAGAAGCGCAGCTAAAACATATATCACAGTTCAGGAAAATTAAAATCACATCCAGGAGGGCCTCATGATCAAATTCAAAGAAAATATTAGAGAAAAGACAACTCTTAGTGACAGAAAAAGCCCAAGAGAGCTAGAAAGAAGAGCAAAAGCCTGGGACTCAAAAGACAACCTACAAAGTTACCCCTGCATGGCCCCATGGGAGTCTGGCAACCAATCAGAATACAAGCTCAAATTCAAAGCCCAACAGAAGATATAAATCTCTCTCTTTCAACCATGTGCTTTTTTGCCCAGGACCTCAAAACCATGTGGTCCTGTCCACCATTAAACCATCTTTTTAAGCAGTCTCCATGTTTCCAGTGTCTTTCTCCCCACTTGGAACGGAACCCAGATGGACATTTCTTCCAACACATTTCAGTGGAATTTCCTACCATCAGAGATGTGGGATGATAGACTTCATCTTATCCATTGCCTTCTTTTGCACCCCCTTGTTCGGTTCTCAGTGGCTCTGGTATATCAGTTTGGGGAAGAAGATGCTAAGCTAGGAGCACTATCACTTGTTGTTTTTACCTTGCCTTTGAAAGTGTATTTACCCCCTGGGGTCCGTATTACATCAAGAGCAAATCATAGCTGTGACATAGAAAACAATATTTCTGCCGCCTGTAGGAGAAACAGTTTACTTCTTTTGTCTTGCTTCAAGCCTAGATGGACTATTTGGTCCAGCGTGTTCCTTTTCACTTACTTCTGGGCATTGGGTCTATCATATCCCAATCTCCCGGCTCTCATTTCATTTTAGTAAGACTTTTGAAGGGGAGGGAGGTTGAAATGCAGTTTTAAAGCTCTTGCTTGATTTTAAGAGGCTGGATGCCGCCCCCCCCCTCTTTTTTTTTTTTTTTTTGCCATACAGCTCTTTTACACTATTCACATTTTTCCCCCTTTTCACGCATTAGATTGCAAATCTATTCAACATAGCAACCTGAGTGCTATTAGAAATTCATCTCCATTTGCCATTACTTGCTTTCACATAAGACTGCTTGAATGAGTATATTATTAAAAATTATATTTGTATTTGCCTTAAACTTTCTACCATCTGTGTTAGGGTTTTTTTTTTTAATGCACAACAGAGACATTTCCTTTAAAAGGCTGTTTTACTTTCAAGCAATAGGTATATTTCCTGTATGGCTTTGAATATGAATTATCGTATTATTTTATTTCATCTTGCAAAAGAACACCGCATACTATTTAATGAAATGGTACTGGCAGCCATTATAAACAGCATTATCACTTGGCATCTGCTTCCATGACAGGAGCAGAAAATTGTTCTTATCTCTTTCAGAATTTTCTCGAGAGAATCAAGTGGCATTTTTCCAAAGCTTCTTTCCCTTTTTACACCCGCTCTTTATAAGGCAAGTAGTACATTGTGTTTCTTTGTGTTTCTGTTGATCACAGTTCAATTGTTCTTCCATTCAGTAGGTACACACGAAATAACAAGTGAATGGGGCTGCTGCCACTGTGGAATTAAAGTGAGCTTGTAAGAGCAGCTATTGACTATCACTCTACATTAGGTTAGTTCCAGGGGTGGGTTTTAACTTACCTCACTGCCAGTTCGCTTCCTCTTGCGCCACATGGGCACGCCTCATGGGCGCATGTGCGCTTTGCGCGCATGTGCATGCGCAGTACAAAAAAATTAACCCCCCCAAAAAAAGCCAAAAGCAAGATGGCAACACATGCGCAGTGCCGGAAACTCGGCTTCTGCGCATGCGCAGAAGAAAAAAACCCAGAAAAAATTCAAAAAATATATATTCAAAAAATAAAAAAAAATATGGCGGAGTCCACGGACCGGCACTGACCGAACCGGCTCCGTGACGTCATTGTGATGTCACCAGCGGGTCGCTACCGGTTCGGGCGAACCGGTCCGAACCGGGAGGAACCCACCTCTGGTGAGTTCCCAGCTGCAGTTCTGCAGGAGTTTGTTCCCCCTCCTTCCCTTCATACACTTGGTTTCCATATATATACTTGCAGCAAAAGGTAATTAATTGTTCTAGCTGAACTGGAAAAGCATAACTTACTCTCGCTGTGTAAACCAATAATTAAATAAGCACTGTAGTTTGGGACAATAGTGTTTCTTAAGGGTGGAGGCTGGTTCTCCGAGCCTGTGGGTTGGTTTCTGGATGTTTCGTTACTAGACTAGGTAACATCTTTAGCAGAATTTAGGGAATGTCAATGTTGATGTTCTTCTGCTTATAAGGGCTTCATGTGGTAAGTAGGTCTTGTGATGAATGGGCCTGGCACTCCACAAGCAATTCCATCAACAGACACATCGACCTACAACCAGCCTACGAACCCCTCAAATCAACCACACAACCAACCAGCAACAGCACCAACCCTCAACCAACCCACACAACCCTCCACCATCAGCACTTTATCTCCCAATGACTCTCATCTGATGTGACCTCCTCATCACAAGACCCTCACCTGATGTGACCCACACCAGACTCATCACAAGACCCTCACCTGATGTGACCCTCCAGGGGTGGGTTCCGGATTCAGATACTGCTGGTTTGCTCAGGGGCGTGACGCGCGGGCGGGCGCGCATTGCGCACATTGCGTGCGCATGCACAGTATTTAAAAAAAGCTTCTGCACATGCGCAGAAGCAAAAAACAAGATAGGCGCCGCCGAGAGGACCGGCTCGGGGACGTGGCAGGCCTGGGTTGCTGCCGGTTCCAGCGACCCAGGCCGCTATGTTACTAACGGTTCTATAGAACCGGTCCGAACTGGTAAGAACCCACCTCTGTTACCCTCCCATCACAAGACCTACTGACCACACAAAGCCTTTATAAGCAGAAGAACACCAACACTGACATTCTCTAAATTCTGCTGAAGATGTTACCTAGCCTAGTAACGAAATGTTCAGAAACCAACCCACAAGTTCAGAGAATGAACCTTCACCTTCATCCTCCACCCGAACTACAGATATTTGCCACTATCACGAAGAGTTTCTTAAATTTTTCAAGACACAGAACATCAAATAATCAACATATGTTTTTGTGCTCTGTGTGTGTGTGTGTGTGTGTGTGTGTGTGTGAGGGAGGGAGGGAGGGAGAGGGAGAGGGAGACAGAGAGAGGGGGGAGAGAGGGAGAGAGAGAGAGAAGAACATATCAGATTTATTTATTTTTTTAAAAAAATTAAGCATGTTTACTAGTACTGGACTGAAGCATCTGAGGAATAGGTGAGAATGTGGATTATTGGGTGATAGAGCTGAAGTCTCTGATGTTTTGCTATGCCTCTACTTCCTGAAGGGAACATCACAACAAGAATACAGAAACCAGCAAAATGAACCCCAGTAAATCTTGACTGGGGAATTAGCTTGAGTTAGCACCTGGGTCTTAGGTGGGAAAGTAGTGGGTCTGCTTTGTTCAAATGCTTGGTTGGTTTGGTCAAGGAAAAGGTTCCTGTCAGGCACTGTGGCAAGAAGAAAATAAGTTCAGACTCTTTTCTAGGAATGGCAATGCCTGGCAACATCATGGAGCTCCAGGAGACTCGTGATATGGGCTAGGATACAAGACATTTTTGCCTGCAGGCCTTTGGGTTCTATCAAGGCTTTCCTGTACCTTCTATCCGACAGTGCTGTCATACAAGTGGATAGAGTGCTGTTACTACAGAGTACAATCTTCACTGATATGCTTTAAGAGGATCTGTTCAAGCAGTAGTCCCAAGGTTTGTAACACCCTGTAGAACTGCACTGACACAGAACATACTTCTGTCCCAATGAGATGATCCCCACCCCAGGACCCACATTGCAGTGTTGATCAGAATGAAATCATCTCAACCAATTGTTTGCCCCATGTGTACCACTATTCTTAGTAGTAGAATAGGAACAGGAGCACATGTTAGATTTTTTTTTTAACAACTGTCCATTATGTACCTGCAAGAAATACTGGTTTACAGGGCAAGCTTAAGCTGTAGTTGATGTGAGTGGATGTACCCAGCTGGCTTTCATGGCTAAGGTGGTGCTTGAAGTCCCAGTCTCCCACTTTCTAGCCTGGTACCTTAACCACTAGACAAAACTGGCTCTGTATAAAAGTCTTTCAGCAAACCAGAAAATGGAAGACTGAGACAGAACCGCACCCCTATTGGCTCTGTCTCTGGTCTCACAAGCTTTTTGGGGCCTCCATACCATATACACCACTGCAAGCAGCGGCACAAATAAGGTCCTTGGCTAGCAGAAACTTGAACTCATATGTCTTCTTCCTCGTGTATAAAATTCTTGCCCTCTGAATATTTGGTGAACTTCTCGTATAACTCTATTTTAAAAATTTTACAATATACAAATCAAATCTTTGCTTGCATTTTCATTCTAGGAAACGTTTGTATCTCTTAAATATTTAGTCTTATTCTCATTCTAAGCTAGCAGAAAGTCTTGGCCTTTCCCCCCAATTTCCTTCTCTTTTCATGTCATTTTTTAGATTGTGAGCCTTCCGGCAATGACTTCTTTTTTTATTTCCCCCCCCCCTCCATACAGTTCATATTAGGAGCTTTTATAAATAGTAATATATTCGACATGAGCCAGCAAGCAGCTGATGTGGAGAGAGCTTCTATCTCAGATTCCAGATACTTTGTCCCAGTATTCCCATTGATAGCATTCGATTCTCATTGAACATGTTCAGTCCTTACTGTGTTACAGATAGTCCTCAATTTATGTCCACAAGTGAGCCCAAAATTTCTGTTGCTAAACAAGACACTTGTTAAGTGAGTTTTGCCCCATTTTATGACCTTCCTTGCCACAGTTATTAAGCGAATCACTGCAGGTGTTAGTAACACGTTTGTTAAGTGAATCTAGCTTCCCCATTTGCTTTGCTTGTCCGAAAGTCACAAAAGGTGATCACATGATTCTCAGACACTACAACTGTCATAAATCTGAGTGAGTTGCCAAATGTCTAAATTTTGATCATGATCATGTGGATGCTGCAAAGATCGTAAGTGTAAAAAATGGCCATAAGTCACCTTTTTCAATGCTCTTGTAACTTTGAACAGTCACTAAACAAATTGTTGTAAATCTAGGATTATCTGCTTTAGCTCTCTGAAGTGTAATGACTAATAATTGCCAACCTGAGACCTTTTAGAGATGTTAAACTGTAGCTTGAATCATCCCCAGGCCATAAATATTGAAAAATATCATGAGGGCCGTCTGAAATATGATCAGAATTGTGGGATTATGATCCTGAATTGATCAGAAAAGAAACCTTATGCCAAGAATCCTGTTCAGCCAAAAAGCAGCAGTGGAGATAAACTTCCCAGCATAGAGTCTCTTGATGATTGATGAACCACAATGATCTCTGGATAATCTGAAATACACATCTATATTAAACTCCTGAAATATTGGACATTCTTGCCTAAACCTTTGAGGTTTGGGTGAGTTTTTGTGAAATTCAACTATTTTATTCAACTATAGTATTTTCAGATTTAAAAATGTTTACTGTTGGTACTATCTAGGAAAACACAGAGCGCCCTTATGAGCCATGCTACCGATCCCAATGTATGTAGTATAACAATGTATTACATACTGGAATGCTATATTAGAAACCAAGAGCAATGAAAATGCGAAAGGTTGCTACTTAATGACATCAGGAAGTAAGGAATTTAAAACAATCGTCAAATGTCCTTCATTTCCCAAACAAATTGACAGTATTTACCCAGATTCTGTTGTCTTTGAGCAAGAAGTCTCTAGGGGGACTAAGTATGACATTTCTGTTATGTTTGAATCTATTTACAAATATACATGTACTATAGTGGAGACACAGTTTTATACATCAACAAAGCAGACCCATTAGTTCTGCATCGGTTCCCCAGAGATATTGCTCTAGATGCTTTGAGCTTTCCAAAGCTTATAGCTCGTTTTTTTGTAGGCTGCTTCCAGGCAGCTCCTAGTGCTGCGAGGTCAAAACTCATTACTCTGTCTTTTGTCAACAACTCTCTTTTTTTTTTTTAGGGGAAAAAAATTATGGGAACAGAGTGGAGGATGCTGTCCTCTGGATTCTCTGTGAAATCTTCTGAATGAGGCAGAGCAAGAGGGCAATTAAAGCCTTGCCTGGCAGTGTCTTGGGATATGTCCCCATCACCACTCTTTTCACTCTCCAATCCTTTAAAAGCAATTTGGAGCTAAGTTGCATTGTTTTTACTGCTGCTGATCTTGAAACACTGAGAACTTCCTTCCAGATGACAAGGAAAGAAAAGCATTCGGTCTGCATCAGTAATGGGTTTCACTTACCTTTGCTACCGGTTCGGAGATGTGTGCGCGCGCTGCTTCTGCGCATGCGCAGATCGTCCATGATGATGTCTGGGCAGGTGGGAGGAGCCTCCCGCCGCCACTACCAGTTCGCCCGAACCGGGGTGAACTGGTAGCAGCCCACCACTGGTCTGCATCCCAGCTCTTCTGTGCTTTTGTGTTGTGTTGGGGTCATATTAGGTGCAGTCATTATATATTTTACAAAACTAAATAATATTGATTGATCTAAGGCAGGATGGAAAGCCATCAAGGTCCTATCTCTGCTACATTTTTTTTTTTAAATGCCTGTTGCTGAATTTCTGTGCGGTAGAAGCAGAAGCTTCCTTGGGCCCAGGAGCAGGAGCAGTGTGAGGGATATTCCTGCTCATGGGGGACATAAAAATGGCCTGCTTACAATCTTTGCAAAACTTCAGTGCTGTTTCAAATACATCCTATCTGAGCCAGAAATGAGTTAGTTCAGACGCCAAACATAGATAATGTTTGGCCAATATTACTCAGCTCCAGAGCTGATTTTGGAATAGGGCAAAGACCCCATGTGAAAGTATTCATTGTCTCCATATTTATCATGTATATCAAACACCAGGATTTTACTTATATTGATCTTTGCCTAAAGGGAAGGAGGGAGGGAGGAAAGGAGGAAAGGAAGGAAGGAAGGAAGGAAGGAAGGAAGGAAGGAAGGAAGGAAGGAAGGAAGGAAGGAAGGGATTTCCCTTTGCCAAAATAGCTTTCACTTTCTACAGCCAACAGGCATAGTTTTGGGCCATTTCCCTGTAATTTCACAACCAAAAACACAACCCGCAACTTGCCAGCTAACAGTTCAGGAACTTGAGTAGTAGTTCTGAAGTCATTAACTGTTTCTGATCCAACTGTTTCTGGTCTCCATATTATTTTACTACTTGTTGTAGGGTATATTCTTTTGCTTGGGTTTCACTGTTGTGAACTTTACTAAAATGTGTTTTTAAAAATCTGAGTCTTCTACAACCTGAAAATAATTTGAAAGTACTTTTGCAGTTTGGGAGATTACTGGTAGTTTTTCTGCCGGCCTGAGATTTTCTTCCCCTGAAAAGGAAGTTTTTCTTCCATATTCTCAGAGGATTTGAGGATTTATTTCAAATTTCTCTTTGACATTAGTGAGCTAAGGAGAAGACAAACCCATAAATGCACACACCTCTTATGTTCTAAACAAACCACTAAACAAACAGTAAACCAATTCTCACATATAATATCATGTCATTGTAATAAATAATTAACTTTAAAATAATGTTACTTTATAGAGGAATGAGAAAGTAAGCATATGAAGTCCAAATAACAGAGACTTGGCAATAAAATGCTTTTTCAAATGTACAAAGAGATTGAATTTTTCAGAGTACAGTATTATAGAATTTATGACAAATGACTATCCTTTCAGCTTCGTAATGTCAACTTTTTGTAATAATAAAATACATGCAGTATCTATTTCTGTTGCTCTCCTATGCGTTTTCAAATGGCTGATATATAATTCAAAAAGACATATGCATCTTCAAAAACAATGTGTCTTCCAGCACAAATTAAGATTTGTTCTGGAATTAAGATTTGAAATAGCTTCTGTCCAAAAGGAAACTACTGTGGCACACAACAGTATCATACAATGGACGGTTGCATTTTTAGCATTACATCTCCAACCTGTAACTGAACCCATTGATTTTTTTTTCTTATAAGGATAGTACATGAAAGAAAAAGAGAAAAAATAACCCTTTATTTTAATTAAAAAGCAGTATATAGCAAAATCAAATAATAAAATCCAATAATCAATATAGTAAATTGTTGGGATATTCATGAGCAGGAAGAGTCATGTGGTAACTCAGTCAGCCAATGTGAGGAAAGTGCTACTGAGTCTGTGCAAAAGGAATTAAGCCAGGAGCTGGACGTGTTTTCCAGTCTCAGGTCTGTCTCTGTATCTCTCTGTGTGAAGACTTCATTATGCTATGTTGCTGTAAAGAAGAATGTATGGTACTGTAAATATTTTGATATGATTATAAAGAAGTTATTTGATTCAGCAAAATGCAGTCAACTGTGAGAGCTTCTGATTTATTTTTTCTACAACAGAGAAAGAAAAATTCTCTAACATAAATTATACATAACATAAAGTTATAAATGTTAAATCTACAAAATCAGTAAAAATAATCTAAATAATAAGTCAGAATTTTTGTTGTTGAAATCACTGTACTTTTAAACATGTGAAAATATAGAAAATATGAAATATAGTGTCAAAGCATGAAAGACCAGATCCAGACATGAAAGTCCAATTAAATGGATTTATTGCGAAACAGCCTATGCGCAGGATCCTGCTCAAATAATGGTTAGCACATGCTTGGAATTAGATGAGGTCCATGGAATTCAAGGGGGGCAGGGTTAGATTTAGTCTGCTTATGGCTATGTAGGGAAACTAGGCTGATCTCTCTTTTAACTCCACCCTCTCCTCCTACATATAAGTGCCAAAATAATATTCCATTCGCCTTAATTCATTGGACATTCTGATTCCTTATTCAAGGAATAATATATGATAACCATAATAGCTTATATTATATCTGTAATACAGGGGTGAAATGTGAAAATTTTCCCTACCGGTTCTGTGGGCGTGGCTTATTTTGTGGGTGTGGCTTGAGGTCTGGTGGGTGTGGCTTCAGGTGGGTGTGGCTTGGTGGTCATGTGGCCGGATGGGTGTGCTTGGTGTTCATGTGACCGGATGGGCGTGACTTGGTGGTCAGGTGACCAGGTGGGCATGGCCAAGTCGACATCACAAAGAGCTGAAAAAAAAAACCTTTTACACTTTACACACACACACACAACACACAACAACACAACTGGCTCACACACCATGCAAAAGCA
>QLTV01000804.1:4766186-4794395 GCA_003457575.1 Thermophis baileyi
CAAGCGGCAGGGCGGAGGCTGGGCGGGGCAGGGCAGGGCGGGCAAGAGGCGACCGGGGGGGCGGTTCGGGGGCGTGGCCAGCCAGCTGTCGCTGGCGGTTCTGCGAACCAGGCCACATGTCTGCTACCGGTCCTCTCGAACCGGTCCGAACCGGGAGGATTTCACCCCTGCTGTAATATATTATATCTGTAATATAATGTTGGGAGTGGTAAGGATTAAACATCAAAACATCTTTTAACTGGAGATATTGCCACTCTGCACTTTTTCCTCAAATGATGCTTATTTAGCAGCACTTGCTTTGAAGTAATAATTGCAGCTGTTATAGTCCTTGTTATTCATCATTTCTTCATTCAGTGGCCACTCTGGCTGCCCATACCTCTCAGTCTGTAGAAACCCAATGGAAAGGCTCCCCTCTTCAAACTGAAGTGAAGTATTGGAAACCAAGGAGGATACAGGATTATATCGGAAAATACAGGACATTTATATACATCATTGCTTCTAACTAAAAACGACAGCACATACTTTTGAGAACTTCATTGAAATTTTCCTTTGAAAGAACATTAAAAGCAAATATGTTTTCATGAAATTGAATGACAAGAAATAAAATAAAAAAGCAAGTTTCCCCCCCCCCTGCATGGCACTGATTTATTAGTCCTTGCCGTTTGAAGGATGGTGGAGATGGCCAGTGAGTGCACCATTTGACCTCTATGGACATTAAAGTTTTTGTTCTGGTTTTATGTAATATTTGAACACGACTTCTAAAGAAGCAACCCAACATTGACTGACTGCTTTAATGATCTTATACTGTATATCTATTCAGAAGCAACATTACTGAAGTCAATATGGCTGTCTAGTAATACCCACCTATGCCTGAGAGCATTTTTCTTTGTAGACTTGCAATTCAATATTATATGTGATCTTGTTCTGTATTTTAAAGATTTAAAAGAAAAAGATTTAAACGTTTTTCTTCTTTACTTTTATCCTTGCCTGTGAAACCAATCTCTACCAGTAGCTTCATTAGCTAGACAAGCGATATTCCTGAATTTTGTACAACTATCATAACTTTTTTTCTGTTGCCAACCATTAAAGCAATTTAATTCCTTCAATGTAGCAATATCTAGAAAGACTGCTTAATTCTGAATTGTCTCCAGTTCTCTGCTGTACTGCTGGAGGCTTTTAGACATGATGGATTTTTAAGTCATTTCATATATTGTTATGAAAATATTATTACTACCGGTAATACTCATCTTCCAGATTTCTTTTCATTCAAGTACCGTACATTTCTTTAAAATGGTAAAGGATCTGCAGCATTCACCTAGTTTTGGTGAAAGGCTACAGTATACATTTTAGCAAAATTCTCCAGCTCCAAGCTGGAATACACTGAAAGAGAATTACGACTGTGTGTACACAGTGATGGTATAAGCACCTAGAAAGAGAAATCTTGTAATGACCATGGCTTCTCACATCTAAGTGCTAGATAATCCTGGTTTAATCTAAAAGACAAGAGCAGCTCTGTTGTTCCTGGAAAACAAAACGTAAGTGGTGGAGCCAGTGGTGGGATTCAAATAATTTAACAACCTGTTTGCCCAGGGTCAGGTTGGCTGTCATGGGAGGCGTGGCCCATCCATCCCCGTCCTCCAGCTCTGCCGCACATGCGGGACAAGCCTCCTGCGACGGCCAACCTGACCCTGGGCAAACTGGTTGTTAAATTACCTCCCCAAACAAAGTGGCTCCTGGGCCCTGTGCTGCAATGGAGAAATGGGCAATGGAGCAGCCGGCACAAGGGAAGGAGGAGGAAAAGCAGCCTTCTCAGGGGTGAAATGCTCCCAGTTCGGGCATACCTGCCAGTGGTTGGAGAGCCGGTAGCGACGGCAGTGCGAGGCTTCGCCCACCTGCCCGGAAGCCACCATTTGGGGGTTTTTTACCCTCTGCGCATGCGCAGTGTTTTGCGCATGCGCAGAGGGTAAAAAAAACCCAAACATCCGGGCGGGTGGGCAAAGCCTCGCGCTGCCGTCGCTACCGGCTCTCCAACCACAGGCAGGCATGCCTGAACCGGGAGCATTTCACCCCTGGGCCTTCTCCTTCCCTTGTGCTGGCCACTCCGTTGCCCGTTTCTCCATTGCAATTCAGCGCAGCGCCCAGGATCCACTTTGATAGCAGGGGGTGGGTAATTTAACAACCGGTTCGCTTGAACCGGTGTGAACCAGCTGAATCCCACCATTGGGCAGAGCTACCTGGGAAGACTGATGATTGGAAGAAAGCCATTCCTGTACTCCTCCGCAAAGGGAAAAGTAGCAAGTGTGAATGTCCAAACTACATGGGTTTCATTTATTAACTGTCCTTGGGAAGGTGTTTGACAGAATTCTAATCCAAAGTGTACAAGGGTGTGTGTGAGAGACAATGGGCATGGTTAAGTCTCCAGGGTAAACATTTGAAAGTTTCAAATCTCCTGGCCCATAGGTTCTCTGGGCTTGTACACCCTAGCCCATCTTCCTGCCTTGTAATAATTGCTACAACCACATATCACAATATCCCCTCCTCAACCCTTGGGCAGGGGAAAGGTATGAACCTCACAATCTAGGCATTTTACTGGTCAATAGAACTAAAATCAGAAGATAAAAATCGAGTAAGTTTTATGCTGCCAGTACCTCATCTTTTAATTTGATGCATGTGATTAGGGAGATCATTCCCTCTCTCCTCCCCCATTTGAGAGCTAGTTTAATCAATATCACAAGGTATAATGGAAAGCCAACTTTATTGAGAAAAGGAAAAAAGGGAATGTAAACATTTATTTCTAATTATAGGTAGTCAAGTATAAATATAATCTGTAGTGGATGAATTGAAAATAATGCTACTAAAATAACAAGCAACTTAAAAGAATTTGCCCTAAAAAGCTGTACAGCAAAATGTAAGTATAAGACCATAAATTATGATACTCAGAAACCCCAAGAGGCATCAAACATAAAATAATTTAGTTGCATAGATATCATAAAAATCAGAAACAATGAAGCTCTTAGTACCACACGGAAAAAGAAATGAAAATTAATTTCATACCATAAAGTTTAGCTTGAAGTTTTTTTACATATCCTTCTTGAAGTAATTGTTGCCTGAAACAAATTTCTCTCCATTTCAATTATCTTTGTATCATTCCTCCAGATGGCTTATGAGGATTCCCGTCAGATAATTTCTCACCAGCCACAATTCCCAACTTCTTTTGCAAAAGTTTTTTTTTCTCTATTTAACAGAAAGCTAAGGGGTGGAAATAATCTACTTGTGTATATGAGCCAGAACATGCATTTCTCTCTTTTACTCAAATTTATTCAAATCCAGGCAAGTAAATATGGATCATGAAAGCTTTCAATTTGCTTGGCTTTTTACTGACATTCTGAAATACTGTAAAGGGAAGCTAACTTTACAATGGAACAAAATTTGGGAAGTGCAGTATGGTTTTAGGCCATGGAAGGGAGATTTTTCCTTTTCAGCAGGGTAGCTGAATGTGAACAACAACAACAAAAAGAACAAAACTAAACAAAACATATTGTATGTTTTATGATGTAGAGAAAGTATGTTGAAAGTGAATAGAGTTGAATAATGGATTGTTCTGTTTGAATATGGAGTTGACGGATGGAATTGATGGTTGTTGAATGCAACAGTGTATGATGGAAGTAAAGCATATCTGAGAATAAATGGAATTTCTCTTGATGATTTAATATATTTATGGATCAATCTGTAAGGAGTCCTTGTGATACAGGAGGTTTGCTTGTGATGCTAAAGGTTTGCTGATTGGGAATGTGAATGTATGTGTGTTTTTGTGTGCAAAAGATACCTGTGTTGGCTAAGGACCCCAATGATGATTTGCAGCAACTATTAGATTGTATGAGGCAATGAGAAATATGGATCTAAAAATTGATACTCAAGGATCAAAGCTAGTTAGATTTGATAGAGAAAAGCGATTGCATGTTATATAAAGCAATTGCATGTTATATATAAGCAATTGTATGTTATATAAAATGGCGAAAGTAGATGAATTTGTGTAGCTTTGTAAAATGTTTTTTAAAGTCAGAAAAATGGATGGAGAAATTTGAAGATGTGGAATAACTGGTAGAAAAGTATTGAGTAGTGCTTTATATAGTCTACTGTGGGGAATTAATGTTTTTTATGCAGTAAATGAAAATAGAGGAAATAAGTACACATTTCTTTTGTCAAGCCCTTTGCTTTAAAAAAAGGGGGAGATGTCTAAAGCATTACAAAAATCGTTCTTTAGAATCTGAGACTGATCACTATGGGAAGTAGTAGCTCAGTAAGAGATTTTGAAATGAGAAAATTCTGTGGAAATGGAATGATAATACAAGTCGTTTGATATCCAAGAGCATGGATACTCTTACTGCATCAATATATTACTTATACACAGATACAAATATGAAGACATTGCCTGATTTCGAGATGGTATGATATCACCTCCACAAGGGATTAGAACATTGGTATTCTGCAAAACAGCAGGAAGAGGGATCTCCAGTTTTAATGTTACATTATTTTTGGCAGTTCTTTCAGGCTGAACAGCTCTCGTGGCCATTAGATGAAGAAAAGCTGCAGAGGAAACAGAAGGATGCCAAACTGCTTCTGCAGCTGTTAGGAGTGCAAGAGAATTTTGAAGAAAGTTGGCATCAATAACCATCAAGAAGGAAAAAATGAAAACAGAGAAACAGAATCCATTTAGAAAAGGAGGGTTAGGTTTAGGGGTCTTTGATCCTCTCGAAGGTTGGTTGTTTTCTTGCAGACGTTTTAATTACCCAAACCAGGCAACATCATCCATGCTGTCAGGATAAACCCATTTTGTATAGACCTAAAAAAGATATTTCAAAAAGTTAAATGTTTTGACCCCAAAAATGCACAGGGTCAGAGTATCCCAAACATAATTCCTGGAATTTTACAAATATGAATCAGACAGGCCACATTCCTTAGGGCACACTGTGCTGTAAAGAGGAAGGATGATATATATATATATTTTTAATCATCAGAAAGGAGATAATTGAACAACCTGAAAATGATGCATGAATAAATTATTTTAAACTTTAAATGATTTCCTAAACATCAGCTTCAAGCAACCATCCCAGGCCATTGAGAATCTTTTCCATTATTTTGCCAAATCCTGCTCTCACTTCATCTGCCACTTTAAGACAAAACTGTAGTAACCCTAGAGCAAGGTCATGACAATAATATTTTGGGGGGAAAACAATATTGTGCTTAATAAAGCACAGTTGGGTATGATGGAAGGTGATCATGAAGGAATAAAACTAGGACATGGGGCTACCCTGCTTACGTAGGCCAACTAACAGCAACAGCCAGCGGCTGATGACCGGATTCCTCTTATCCATCATCCATTAATCACTCTCACTCTAATGTGGTGGAGATAGAATTGCTTCCAGATGGACGTTGTTTTGTACTACCAAGCAAAAGATGTTGGGTGGCTGTTTCATCCTTCTCCCCTTAATGGATTTTCTATGTCAAGAAACAAGGTGGAAGAAACAGCAGGAAAAACACTGGAGGGGTTATAAGTAGAAGTCGACCACTGTAGACTTTTGTCAGTTTTTGTGAATGAGGTTGAATAACGATACAGTTAAAAGCTTTATCTTTAATCACCGTGGCTGAGCTCTGCGGGAGGAAGGTCAGAGAAAGAGAGTGGCTGTGTGTCCTAGTTTATACAAGGCTGTCCTCTATTTGATTTAAAAACAAAAGGTATGAAAAGAGCACGTAAAGAGCAGTTGGCATACAGACAGCAGATAGAACCAGAGTGAAGGTTATCTCACCACACGCTCCCATGCTATTTCTAAATTCCCAATTGCTGCAAAAATGCAGATCTTTTCAAGCAAGTAACCTTCATAATTGGTTAATTGTAGACAATACTTTAGGGGAAAGTTATTGTATGACATTGGAAGAATAAATCTACATTTGATTTCAGGGAATGAAATGTTAGTATTTGTTATCTTTCAACAACTGAATCAGGTGTTGTTTTTTTTAGTGGTAAAGAAGGTAACTGAATTGTTCTGTCACAATTTTTAGTGATAAAAATTGATTTTAAAAAAGTTTCCAGACCTTTAAAAAATATTTTATTTTGACATCATGTTATAAACATTGTTGCATGCACGTATTTTCTTCTGTTAAATAGAATAATAAAGACTTTTTAAACAAATACAAGTGATCAGAGTGATATTTTTAAAATCAGATTAATAATTTTAAAATTTGCTTCTGTACTGTACACATACATTAACACATACAACTTTTGTTCAGCTTGGTGGTCTTTTTTAATGATTATGTTGATATATTTCCTCCTTTTCTGCAGTTCCAAAAATTATCCCTCCCTCCAAGAAAAATCAATTTGACATATCTCAAATTTCAATCAGGGAAAGTTAAACTCCAGGCAGAGGATACAAAATCTTCTCAGTTGGGCTAACTTTTGCCTCCATTATATCTTGTATCCATTATTCTTCTGTAGATATAGAACTCAAATGGCAGCAATTGGCTAGGAATGGCACTTGTTCAAAAGAGAAAGACTTTTTACAAGTTGATCACAATCAGATTGTAAGAAAGACTTCTTACAATCTCACACCAGAGATTCATATTCCAAACAATTTTTTTTTATCCTCAAGTCACATCATTTCCTTTGGATCAAATATTAAATGTAAAAAGTCCAAGGTACCTGAATATCGTAGGAGCAAAACATTTCTGTTATATCCATTATAATGCTAGGTGATGCCCATTTCAACATGCCATCTCCTTTCCACAAGACATGCAAATAAAATCTACATTAGCAGGTTGTATTTATAGACGGGCATTAAACAGAGTGGAGCTGAATAATGGATGTTGCCAAGGAAATATTGTATTTGCAGCTGTTCATTTTGTATTCTTTTTACATGTTTGTTTCTATTAAGTGAGGTTGCCCTGTGTCCACAAAGCTCAAAGGGTATCAATTCGTCAGACAAAATAGGATTAAGTCTAAGAATGAAAATTATTTCTAAAGTCGTTGCAATAAAAATTAAGATTTCTAATTGTTTGGACCTTTGTGTAATTTTGGAATTTATGTAAGAAGTTATAACATGTAACCAGGCTGTAGCCAGCCTAACACTTTCATAGGAAGAGGCAAAATAAGTAGGAGAAATCTTATCTGATCTTGCAAGGGTGATTTACAAGCTATGGAACAGAATCATGAGAGATTAGCGGAGTGACATCTTGCAATTATTTTGAACGTGGGACCTGAGGAAGTAGGTAAATGTGCCCTGAATATGAGCTTTATCACCTCTAGATTAGATTCATCCCCAATTTGAATTATATGTATGTAGCAGAGGTGGGTTGCTGCTGGTTCGGACCGGTTCTTTAGAACCGGTAGCAAAAATTTACCACCGCTCGCCGAACAGGCAGCGATGACCGGCGGTCCACGCTCCCGAACCGGTCCTCCGGTCGCCGCGGCTTGCAAAAATACCCTCTGCGCATGCGCAAAGGCTTCTGCGCATGCGCAGAGGGTCACTTCTGGGTGTTTTGCGCGACGCGACGGGTGTTTTGCAAAACGCGCACTTCCGTCGTGATCAGAACCGGAAGGGAAGGTAAGTAGAACCCACCCCTGGTAGGTAGCTGCATTCGGGAGATTGTTACTCCCTTGTTAAAGAAAGTGAGATGCTGCCTGTATTAAGAGAGGATATCCCTCAATGCAATCATTCTGAACAATTTCTGCCCAGGTTCTAACTTCCCCTTTGGGGGAAGGTTGCTAAGAAACTGGGCGGCAGAGGCATGCGGCAGAATATCCTTGAGAGAACAGATTATGTAGATCCTTTCTGATCAGGATACAGTCCCAAACAGGATGGAACATTTTCCAACGTGGGTACGACAAAGCTCTGTCCTGTTTAACCAAACGTTTTAGCATTTTTATCATTGGCGTCCAACCTTTTTGATTGCCTGGGTGGGTTGAGTGAAAAGGAATTGTCTTGGGCTCCATATAAAACATATAATTTAGTTAATGTGTCTAAATAACAAACTTCCTTTATTTTTAAATATTTTTTTTTACGATCTCATCGGGCTGCCTAGGGACTACAAGGTCGTAAACCGGGAGTTTTATGGGAATGCGTTACTAGCTGTCCAAGGCCGCATGTGGCCTGTGGGCTGTGGGTTGGACATGCCTGATCTACAAGTAGTCCTTGACTTACAACAGTTTATTTAGTGACCGTTTGAAGTTACGACAGGACTGAAAAAGTGAGTTATGACAGTTTTTCACACTTACGACCATTGCAGCATCCCCATGGTCACGTAGTCAAAATTCAAACACTTGGCAACTGACTCATATTTCCCAGGGTCATCACAATCACCTTTTGCGACCTTCTGACAAGCAAAGTCAATGGGGAAGCCAGATTCACTTAACAACCAGGTTACTAAACAACTGCAGTGATTCACTTAACAACTGTGGCAAGAAAGGTCGTAAAATGGGGCAAAACTCACTTAACAAATGTCTCACTTAACAACATAAATTTTGGGCTCCATTGTGGTCATAAGTTGAGGATTACCTATATATGAAGATGATGGGAATGGACCAGTTGAGATAAAGTATCTATTTCCATTGCTAAGCAAGACAGTTGATAAGTGAATTTTGACCTATTTTTATAACCTTTCTTGCCATAGTTGTTAAGTGAATCACTGCAGTTGTTAAGTTAGTAACACGGTTGCTAAGTGAATCTGGTTTCTCCATTTTTGTCAGAAGGCCGCAAAGATGATCACATGACCCTGGAACACTGAAGCCATAATGGTCCTAAGTCACTTTTTTCAGTGCTGTTGTAACTTTGAACAATCACTAAATGCATGGTTGTAAGTCGAGGACTACTATAATAGTTTATCTGAATTTGAAGTAGAAGTGCTACTTCTTCCACATCAATCACACTCAATGAAATAGAGTCCTTGGGATTGACACTTCTACCTTTTCTGCTGTTTGAAAAAAGCCTCCTTTATTGCCAGGATTTTACAGACACTTGCAAGACCAACCTGAATGTTTTTGGAATACAGAATTGGAAGGAAGGAAGGAAGGAAGGAAGGAAGGAAGGAAGGAAGGAAGGAAGGAAGGAAGGAATGATTTTATGTTTCCTGAAAAGTCTGTAAATAGATTATGCCCTAGGAATGACTCAAAGGGAAGAGGTGCTTGTTGAAGTATCTGTTTTATGTACCAAAATAACTGACTGATTTTGAGTGTTATGATCTCCGGGCAGCTGATGGGACATCATTTTCTATCCTGCCTCAGGCACAAAATGTCTTTGACAGCCCCAGCCTGCCCATTCCTAATTAAGGCTCTATTTTTGGCTTCAGAGTGAATTTTGGAGCAAGGGAATTCTTTTTTAAAACCTGTTTTGGCATCAAGCCATTGGATCGATCCCCCCCCCCCAACCAGCCTTAGCAAACATGTAATCTAGCACAGGTACTTCTAAACAATCTCAAAATAGCTTGGGAAGATCAATCACAGTGGAGTCATAATTTAGCTGTAAAAGAAGAACACATCACACCATCCTGTACCTGGCCAGCTGGTTTGGAAAAGAAAAGCTACTCCCAAGGAGAAGCTGCCACTGATGAATTGTCACTTTAATTTATGGCTGCAATAACACAGCCTGCATGGATTCTCCGTGATTCAATAACAATAATCTCTTATTTCTGCAAGCTGCTCGGTGAAGCTGCATCTCTGGCCCAGAATGAAATGCATCTCAATATGGCCATCATTCCTTTCCTTCTGAAAGAAATGATGATTTCCAATGCCATCTCTTTAGATTGCACTTGACGATATTCTTGTCATCACCGCCAGAGTAAGCCATAATTATTGATTTGGGTTTATATGACATTTAAAAGCAGATAACCTTGAAGCTGAGATATAAAACATGTTTACTGGCTGCCTTCAGACTTCCTGGACATCGATCATATATTTTGATCAATTGCTTCACGTTTAGGTTAGTTCAGCAGAAAAATTGCTACTGAAAACGATAGTCAAGTCTAGACAGGCATCCTGGCACATTAAATCACATCATGAATAAGTTGCCTGCTGGTGGACACAATCTGATTCTTCCTGTTTCTGTTTTCCAATTTGGCATGGATACTTGAGTCAGATATCCAAACCTAGGATTGCTAGTTTGTGTTTATGGTACGCCTTTCTCTGACCACTCCCAGGATCTTGTCTTTCACTCTCCTCTTTTTAAGTGTAATTATTCTGTAAATGTCAGTGTACATATTTTGGTGGAACAACCTTTTAGATGAAGCATCATAATTTGCTGTTCCAGTTGTGAACGCCTTATGAAAGTCTGGTGTCAAACAAGGAAGTCGATGTTTGTCAATTTTGTGTGTGCCATAAATCTTATAAATGATGTAGAGTCAGAAGAATGAAAACAGTTTACTCTCGGTCTCCTCCGGTCCCTGGATTAATTAATTGGAGATTGCTTCATTCTCTCAAGGACATACCTGATAGCAAGACAAATGCTGGGAATTAGGATCTGAAAATGAATCTGAACATATGGTTGACTACTCACTCTAGGTCCCTTTTGTCATCACAGTAATGATGCTACCCTTTCTATCTTAAAGGTCATGATTCAGTTGCTTATTGTGTGTTAACTGTGGGTGTTCTTCCCCCCCCCTTAGAAATCGTGCTGGGAATAAACATCATCTATTAATCTAGGAAAAGATGTAGGAACACAACTTCCTTTGGGGGACAAAAAGAATTTCAGATTGATTCAAACAGAGCCTAACTCTATATCACAATGGAGAACAGATTCCACACATAATTTTAATAAATTCCAGAGAGTGGTCCTATTGGACTTTGGCAGGTCCAATAAGACAGTGCCTTGCTTTGCTCAGTTCAATTGCATCCAGTTTGCAGAAACTGTGTCTCATGACTAATAAATCTACTAGTGGAACATAAGGTGTCATAGGAAAGTGCTTAATTCATCTGAACAAGCGGTCTTATTAGACAAGGCAAATTATGTCATTGTTTCCCGCATTAGGAAAAGTTTTCTTGGAGGCTACAGCCTTCTCAGTTCATTCTCATTCAGATACTAAATTTGGCTTTCAGAATCCAGATTTCACATTTATAGTATCCCCAAGTAGGAAGCATACAACAAGGCTCAAGAGGCTATATGATAGACAGACAATATCTACTGCAAGACAGAGCAAGTGAAGGGCCTTATAGGGCTCCAAGTAACCATTTTTCAGTATTTCCCAGATTGTGGTGGGAGAATTTGACCAACAATGCCTAATTTTCAACTGCATAATTTATCTTCAATTGTTAAACTCCGAAAGTGCTCTGTAAGGCTTAACATATACAGGCTTCAAGCCTTTATATCTTTACAGCTCCCAAACTCTGAGAAATAAACATTTTCAGTCCTATCTATCCAGTGATATTATCTTATCTTATCAAGAATACCTCCAACTGGTTTGAAGCTCCCTGTCTTGGTTTCAAAAGCCAGATAGCCAACTAACAAGTCAGATAATTAATTACAATATGCTATTTCTGTGTATTAAGTGCATTTATTTATTAATCAAAATTTATATGGCTGCCCATCTCATGAGAAGCTACTCCTGGCAGGATACCATAAACTGCTTTATTCCTATAGGGTTGCTAAGTAGAATACTTTATTTATAATATAGGTGATGGGAGGCCTATTGGCCTAAAGCAATATTTGATAAATGAAGGATGTGTTAACTCGTCCAGCTAATATCATGATCCTATTTAAAATCATACTCCAAAGTTATTATTCTTTCTAAGAGAGAATCTAGCCTTGGTACGGTATTCTTGTAAAGCCTCTACTGAACAATTCTTACCCACGCCCACTCAAATGAATGCAAAGAGGAAACAATGTACTATTTGCTTACTCACTGCTAAATATGTAAATATCTAAATAAGACCCATGGGGATCATGACAGAAATCTTTTTTAAAGGAGAAAAGTCTAAGAAAGAAAAAGGAAGTTATAAGAATGTAAGGCAGAAAGTGAAAATGAAAGATATTGGACAGGATGTATGCCCAACCGAAGAGGCCTCACTTTTTCTGAATATTGTTTTTTCTTTCTACGATAGTCAGGCAAAACTTCAGCAAATGTAACAGGACCAAAGCAATAGTGGAGTGCGATGGCTCACGTGGTTAGGATGCTGGGTTGACAAATTGCAAGCCGTTCAAAGCCCAAGTACTGCTATATGTCAGGGTGAGCTCCCGTCGTTTGCTCCAGCTCCTGCCAACCTGGCAGTTCAAGCATGCAAATGTGAGTAGATAAATAGGTACCACTTTGGTGGGCTCATTAATGGGGATTTGAAAGGAGCCCCCAACTGGTCATCCCCTGGCAATGGTGATGTTACCAGCTGATCCTTTCACCATGATAACACCTCGGTGCTTCCAACACAAAAGTAGTAATAGTATCAGTATTGGTTAAGTAGCTGAGCTCAAGCCAAGCAAAATCCCATCTTGAAGTACAATAAACCAGCCCAGGTATTTATAATGCTAAGGGTAATTGCTGGACTCTTAATCCAGACACTGTTTCTTTTTATTGAGGTAAACAAAAGGAATAAACTGCATTCCGGATTTTTCACTTTTCCTGATATTACCCATTTTATGTATTTATTTGCACTCCTATACCACTTTTATTACAAAGAACTCTGAAGTGTTTTGCAAAATGTTAAATCCAAAAAATATGTCAGATTAAAATTGCACTTAAAATCAAAGTTACAAAAACAGAATAAAATCTCTTTAAGAGTTAAAACCAGAGCAAAAGGAGGAATAAAAGTACTACAATAATTTTATCTGTTATTGCTTTTCAATGTTTAAGCAAACAACTAGACAAAATAACTGGGGGAGACCATTGACATTCTGGCTGAGTTTGGGGATTAAGATTGCTGTATTTCAAAACAAAACAGAAGAAGAAACAGATCAAGAATAATATTGGTCTTAGATTTGCAAGATCCCTCACTGACGTTTGATATAATTGATCATGACATGTTTTCTGGATGGTTTAAATGGCTGAGTTGGCAGGATTTTCCCCCCAGTTTTGCTGTTCCTTGAAGAATTGGTTTCAGAAGCTAGAACTGAACAATAATCCTAGTTCTTTCTCCGTTAAAATTTATCTTGCCTATTATGTGGTTTACACAGCTCCTGTTTTAAAAGTTGTGAAAATAAGTCTCCTTTAATTCTAAAATGTAGTTAGCACAATAGACAAGTATCAATATAGAAAAGCTGAGTGGTTGATTCCTTCTTTCAATTTCCTATTACTGTTCATTCAGTCTATATTTTTGGTTAATACTGGTATACCACTGAAAGACGAATGTGATATTTGTGGCTTTGTTTGCACAGTATTAGCGTTTGTCTTTGTGATTAAAGCAAACAAATCATTACCTGTGGAACAGATCACCTCAAGATCTATAGTCCTATATGAACAGAATACATATTTATTTATTAAGGTGCTGATATGGCATCTTTCATCTTTGGAATTCCCATCCCCCCCCCAAACCCCACTTTCTTCTGCAATGGAAAGCATACTTAAACAGATAAGTATGTATAGTCAGGATCCCTGCCTCAAGAACAAATAATAAAAATTACTGATAAGAAACGAGGCTCCTAAAAGAGTGATATCATCCAGATTTCAGTATAATACTTACCAACTCAGTCTAAGGAGAAATCTTAAGAAGTCAGTAGAAATACAGGTAGTCCTTGACTTACAACAGTTCATTTAGTGACTGTTCAAAGTTACAGCAGCACTGAAAAAAGTGACTTATGACCATTTTTCACAGTTACGGCCTTTGAAGCATCCCCGTGATTATGTGATCAAAATTCAGATGCTTGGCAACTGGTTCATACTTATGGCCATTGCTGTGTCCCAAGGTCATGTGATCATCTTTTGCGACCTTCTGATAATCAAAGTCAGTGGGGAAGCCAGATTCACTTAACAACCAGGTTAGTAACTTATCAACTGCAATAATTCACTTAACAACTGTGACAAGAAAGGTTGTAAAATGGGGCAAAGTTCACTTAACAAACATCTCACTTCGCAACAGAAATTTTGGGCTCAATTGTGGTTATAAGTTGAGGCAATGGAGAGGAAATCGGAATAGCATCTACAGGCATGGCATTCTCTATGGCTGGGCATGGCACAGAGAAGTCCCTCTTTGTTTTCCTCAAAACATACCTCAACTTTAAGCCCTATTTGGGCAGATCTTAGCTGTTGCAGTCATTCTTATGGAAAGAGAAATCCTTGGCATACCTTAACTTCAGTCCTTTGGGCTTTAAAGGTAACCAAAGACCTTGCTGCCAAAGGCTGGAGTGGATATAACATGTTGTTACCTGAATGACAAAGGGGAAATTTTCAGCCCTCTCCTCCTCCAAGTGTGTGTCTGTGTTTGTGTGTTGTCTGTGCATGTGTGCTTTTATTGGTTCATTGTTAGAGTCTTACTAATGTTAACTGTTTTGAGCTCTGTCATGGTTCCAAGTAATACACCCATAGCAAACAGAACTCCGAGGGAAGCAGTTTCCTCAAAGAACACGTTTATTGGATATATCATATTGGCACAGACTGGTGAAAACCAACTCTAAAGGTTCCCACAGTTTTCACCTAATTAAAAGTAAACGTTTTTTCCCCCTTTTCCAAACAATCAGTCATACGGTCCAATCAAGGTGCTGTCCGGTTGCTTGGAAACTTCACTCCTTCTCTCTTCAGCCACCTGTGGGAATGTCCTTGGTTCTCAGGGGAAACTATTTTGTTTTGGTTACAAAACCCCAGCTATCTCTATTCCCCCCTCCCTATCCCCCAGAACCATTGTGGCAACACTGAAGCCTCCAAGATGGCCTCAGTCAGGCTAGCTTCAGAGTTGACACTGAGTCCTTGAAGGAAAGAAGACACACACACACACACAATATGCAAAATGCATGCCTCCTGCTGCCCTAAATACCTCAGAAGAACTATCCTGCTTTTTACAGGCCGCTTCAGAAAGAATTCAGTGTAATAGTGTTGTCTTGTTATATGTATGATATCTGCTCTATGCTATGTTTTCAGAAAGATGTCATCCAAGGGAGGTTGAAAGATTAAAATATTTATTAAAGGGTAGAGCAAAGGCTTTGAAAATACCCATCAATAGTAAATATCTGTTCCATGGGCTGTTTGGGAACAGTGTGCTCATATAAAGATACATTTTGGAAAGATAATTTTAGAAACTCTATTATAAACAATATTTCTAGAATTTCATCACTATTAAAGTAATAACTATGAAAATTACTAGCTACTGTGCCAAGTACAATTTTGTGCTTTCATCATATTTCAATGTCTTGTTTGACAAACTCCCATCTGATAGAACAAAAGTTTAAAACCACAGATTCTCATGCTAGTTTACAGTTATCTTAAATTTTATGATTTTTGGAAATTTTCGTATTTTCTAGCCAACTAGCTTTCTTTGTTGCACTACTTGGATCATATCATTTTACAGTGGGATCCTACTGAGGATCTGTGAAAACAATTTTATTCTACCTAGATTGGGATTCTAATCTTGGTGAGCACCTCTCCTCTCTCTGTATTAGGAAATTCTGCCTAAATGGTTGAGGCAGATATTATAGGATACCTAAAATTATCCCTTATCGTAAAAGCAGTGTACTTTGTTTCAGTTCTATTTTTGCCAGATGAGAGATTTTATATTTCTAAAAATGCATTGTTTCTCTTGCTTCTTCATCCCAAATGCCTTTTGGAGATCCTTATTGTAACTAACACCAGTTCAGCATTTGACAGAAAGCAATTTGTCTACAGAATAGTCCCACATTTTCTCCAAAACTGCAGAAATTGATTTAAGACAAGCCACTTTCCATTCCCCCCCCCCCCATTTTTTGTTTTTTTGCAAACAGGCCTCGTGAAAAGTTTTTGAGAATTGAATGCTCACATACTCTTTTATAAGCTTTTTGAATTGGCTAATATAGGTACTGTACTGATTTAATGTTCTTCGGATGTTCTATACAAATTGAAGCACTGGGTTTGTTAACAATCATGTGCCATCAAGTGCAATTGATGATTGGTCGATTATGTGCCATCAAGTCATTGTTGATTCTTAGCACCCACCTAGACCATCTATCCCTAACCTTCAGGTCTTCCAATGGTGCACTCATTGTCACTGTAACCGAGTCCATCCATCTTGTTGCTAATTGACCTCTTGTTCTTTCCTTCCACCTTTCCCAGCATTAGAGTCTTCTCTTAAGAACGTCTTTGCCTAATGTGTCCTAAATATGATAAAATGAGCCTGGTCATTTGGACCTCGAGTGAGAATTCAACTCTGTGTTGAATCTAGCGCAATACTGACTATATAAACAAACTTACTATATAGAAGTACTTACTGTAACATCATTATAGTAATCATTTCCAAAACTGTATCTGTTTATAAAAACAACCTAAATGTATAGATTAGTATGCATACATATTTATCTTCCTTTCTAGTGGTATAGAAATATTTGTCTTATATGCACCATTAACACCATGTCTGGTAATTAGAAATGATATCAATTCTTTCCTTTCTATCAGATTCCAGAACAATGGTACTACTGGGCTTTTTGAGCTACTCTGTGGTAGATTAGGTGTGGGCAAACAAACTCCTGTTTTACCCAGATCTCTGACCGAGGAGTTCAGTTCACTGCTAAGTTCTGGAAAGAGTTCCTGTGATGACCCAATGGATCTCAGGAACTCTCTCCAGAACTTAGATTGTGACCAAGGATACGTTCTCACAGTTTCAGCACCTGTGCCAACTACAGCTTTTTCTGAAGTCATCCTTGGCCATAGTCAGAATTGTCACAATACTGTTTTTGAAAAGGATTATCTTTTCAAAGTATTTTAATTGGCAATATGATTACTCTGTTACCTGGCCATGTTTTACTGATTTCTTTCTGGGAACACTTGGAGGAACTTATTATCACCTTTAAATATATAAATATTTTGGATCTGGGATATTTAAAAGACAATGTGCTTCTTCATGATCTTGCCTATTCACTGAGATCAATAGATGTCCTGTTCTGGCCTACAGTGATTTACACATGATAGATATACTAGACAAAAAATTTTGGGGTTGTGGCACCAAATTGTGAAATTTACCATTCCCAGAGAAACATCTATCTACTCCTCTGGCAATAATTTGCTAATAAAAACATTATATGTAGTTGAAGCATTCATAGTGGGAGGTATGTCTTGTCTGATCCATTCTACTGTAAATCTTAATGTAATTCTTATGATTTTATTGCTGCTCCTCTCATAATTTAAATTAATTGGTGTAATGTGCTTATATAGGTCATTAGCTTCTTTAGATAAAAAAGATTATATATAAACAAATAAGTGCCACTTTGTATTCTTAGATTTAAGAACTATATAACATACAAGAATAAGGATTGGACTACGATAGTAAATCCTTTTAAACAAATAATTTAATCTCTCCAAATTTACCTTCAAATTATTTTGATATGCTTTTTGGATCTTGATTATACCTGCCAAATTGTCTATCCGGTGACAGAAGGGCATGCTGTCAGTAAAAAAACTTTTTGCAAAATTTCCCCTAATTCTGAGCGGCATGAGGAAGAAGGTTTTTTTTTTAAGTCATCCCTTGAAGATAATACAGCATAAACTGAGCAAAAGCTTTCTAGATGGAATTTTTGTTTTTATCTTGATGGAAAATTGTCTTGTAGTGATAATTTATCTTGAGCTATATTAACTATTGGTGGGCCTAGTTGCTATCAGATAATTAAATATAGACATAAAATTGAATTCCAGTACATTAGTTTAAATATATTCCACAATTGAACAGTGACAAAATGGCTTGCAGATGCATAGGCTGTATCTGGGAGTTCATGCTAAGCAGGCCTCTCCAGAAGACAACTGTGAAGCTTTTATTTGTTGAACCTGAGATGCAATAATCCTGGCTCAGAAACTGGAAAAACTAGTTCTCCTTAACACCACATATGCACAGCAATTGCAATGGTATGGCACACTCTCACAGAGCCAACCAGATAATTGTAACAACTCAGTCAGCTATTTAGTAGAGGTGGAGAAATCCCCTTTCTCCCTATCCTAAATAGGTTCCCAGATTTATTTCAAGTGTATAATTGGGGCTACATGTTTAACCTCAATAAATAGTCTTATGATATGAAACTGTATAATCAGCACTCGTTTATGCCTGCAGTTCCTATCAAGCTGATTGAAATTGCAATGAACATTAGGTTTGTATCACATGATTGTGTAAATAGCAATTACATTGTATTATAATTATTTTCTTTAGTAGAATAATGTAGATGTAGATGTTCAAAATAAGTCTCTCTGTGTGTGACTTTGAGTCTTTTTTTTTTTAATTCCTGGCAACTGCCTCGATAAGTCCCTGCAGTTTTCTTGGCAAGTGGTTTGCCATTGTTGCTTCCTAGGTCCAAGAGAGAGTGACTGGCCCAAGATCAACCAGATAGCTTCATGCCTAAGGCGGGACAAGAACTTACAGTCTCCTAATTTCTAGCCTGATGCCTTAATTACTACATCAGACTGGCTCTTTCTCAAAATAGCTAGCTATCACCAATTAAACATGGCGGTTACATGGAGCAAGATCCTGTTTAATGGATATATTCTTACTTTAGAGGGGGGGAAATCTTATATTTACATTATACAAATAGATGGTAGTGTTGTGGCCTGTCAGCTGCCGGCCCCTCCAGCAGCCGAATCACATGATGAGGAGGCATGGGAGTCAGGGTCAGCATCAAGGCAACTTGAGAGCTCTGGGGGGGGGAAGAGGGAATGGAGCTGTTAGAGAGAGAAACAGAGGCAGAGCCTGGGCCATCTGTCAGCAGCCCCCAAGTCTGGAGATGGCTGATGAGGAAGAGGAGGAACAGCTGGGTCCAGTGCCTGATGCGTGGATGTGCAGAAGGCAGAGGAGAGGAGAGCAGTGGAAGTCTGTGGGCTGATCCTTGGAATGGAAGAGCTACCGCTGCTAATGAAGCCACCCTAGCTCTGGGAATAAAAGGCAGGGGGCGGAGAAGAATAGATGTGGTAGACAACTATTCATCTCCCTGCCAGACAGACTTGTTAGCCTGTGGTGAGAGAGAAACTTTTTGCCGGGGCTGCTTCCTAATAAAGGAATCATTGATTTCATGTCAGAGGGTTTGTTGTGTTTGGGGAGCTGTGTCAGAACAGGTATAATCAAATATAATTCACTTGTTGTTTCTATGAAAGACAAAAGATAAAAGAAAAATAACAGGAAAATAAATGTCTAATGCCCCAAGTTCAATCACTGATTTCAGTATTCGCATTTGGAATCTGATATAAGTTAAGGAATGTCCAGTGAGCTGTGATGATAGAGAAGAAGATTTAGGGTATGCTAGCGATGAGTAGTTAATTTTACTTAAGTAGCTTTTTTTTTTTTTTTTTACTGGAGCCCTTGATTAACTCTTTCAGGAATTTAGTAGCAGCCCTTTAGAATAAGCACAGTGTCATTTTAACAGAAGGTCTATTATTTGATGGCAGGAAGATAGTTTTTCTTGAGATTAAATCTTCCCTTTTCCCTATTTTCTAACAAATTGCGCCCCTTCGACCCAAGTATTCCAACTGGCGGGGTCCAGGAGAGGGGCCTTCTCTGCAGTTGCACCTGCCCTCTGGAACATCTTGACCCCCAGAGTAAGGTCTTCTCCAACCCTCCTGAACTTCCGTAATTGCGTAAAGACCTGGCTCTGCCAGTGAAGGTGATTGATAGATTGACAACAGATCCCATCCCCTCATTCTACTCCCATCCTCCCCATCTTTAATTGGATCATAGTGTTTAGCTTGTATTAACTTATTTATGTTTTTAATATATACTTTTTTTTATCCTTTATGATTGTAAGTGGCCCAGAGTTGCCCTGTGGTAAGATGGACAGCCAATAAATTTTATAAATAAATAAATAAATTGAAATGGTAAAACAATTGGACTGTAAAAAAGAAACTGGAAACATTCTTCTTGAAAGGATGGGAGATCCCAAAGAAGGCAAAGCAAGAAAGCCGTAAGTCTGTTTGTGGGCATTAACTAAATTCTGCCTGCTTAGATATCTGACAGAAAAACTCTTTATCTTAAAAAAAATGAAACCCACCTTCTGATGTCTATCATTATAACAAGAATAAAGGAAAAGGTTCACAAGAAGGCCTTTGCATGCTGTATTTTGTCTGATGAATGTTGACAGCTCCAGCTAAATGGTGTGTAAAAGCAGGATTTAAACTCACACCATCAAAATAATTGGAGACTCAACCCAGAGCTGTATTTCCAGCAAGAATGGCAATCTCGAGTTTTAGGAAAGCTGGCTCAGTCATTAATCCAGCCAAATATCATCTGGTTATTCTGAACTGCATTAGTTGGGCTGCATAACTCCTCAACAAGAAATTAAATCAGAAGACCAGAAGGTACCAGCTGCCCAACAGATGCAATCTCCAACTACCAAGACAGAAGTAATGCCATTAATGGGATTCAAGAGGTACTATGGACAATATAGCCTTCTGTTTCCCATAAAAGCAAATGCTCTCACAGACTTAACCAGAAAGAGTAAGCTTAAGAAGATTTGTTGGATTCCTACGTGCTGAAAAGCCTTTCAGAAGTTAAGAACTGTTTTGTGTTAGAAGTTTTGTGTTTTGTGCCCCTGTCATAAGAGGTTGAATTTTAATCATCCTTTTGTTATATATGTTGATGTATCTGATATGGTGCATTCCTAATGCAAGAATTTGAGGACAGAAAGCTTAAAATTTCCTTTTTACCTATTTTCTAACAAATCGTCCTCTTTCCCCAGAGATGCCAGTAGCAAGGAGGATGAATTGATATGTGAAGCATTTTTGATCTGCTGTAGAGTTCAATACAAATTATCAGTATTAAAATAAAATAGTAAATAAAAGGTAAAATAATTTATCAGTTTCTTAGGAGAACAATCCTCCCATTGTCATGGATATATGTGACAGAATTCAACAGTGAATGGAAAAATCTGAAAGGACCTCATTTTCAGTTTTTATTTTTCTGACGTATACAATAATTGTCATAACTCTATTTTTAAACCAAATTCACCGGCTGCCAATTTTATTTCTGTGTGCAGTTCAAAGTGTTGGTTTTCATCTTTGAAGCCCTAAATGACTTTAAAAGAGGTTACTTTAAGACTCTACTCCTTCTGTATAATTCTGCCTAACTTTATTGAGTGCTACATACATACAGTACATCCCCAGCCTTGCTTTACAATTGGATGAGCTGAATTTTGTGAGAATGAAAGAAAGGACCATGTCTGAGTGTGTTGCTATATTGTCTGTGCTTCCAAATTGTGGGGTGCAGGCAAAAATATTTCAACTTGCAATATAGTCTCTAAATTTAAGATCCTACCATGACCACATTTGGGGAAGGTGCATGTGATATGGGTACAACTAAGATTTTCACCTAATGTAGTCTAATTTTACCAAAATGCATTATGTGAAAGCTTCAGTTGACAAAAACCACAATAGACCATGGATAAGTATGAATAAGCAAAGTGAATAAGAAAAATAAATATTTTCTGTGTCTACAATATGAGAAAATGTAAGAAGTGAAAGGCATGAATGCTAGTCCATTTTTGTGGATTGGGATTGATGAACACATGAGGAAATGATGGTAGGCATAAAAACCAAGTAACAATAAAAAAATTCAAAAATAAAACAACTCAAAAATAAAAATCCAATCTGGTTAAAACAATTCTGGTTTCAACATCTTTCTGAATGAAATCAGGGAGGGGACCAACCTGATCTTCACATAGAGGCTGTTCCAGAGTCTGGCACTGCAACTGAGAAATAGCAGCTCCTGGCCTCAGTTCCCTTTATGTCCTCAAAATAGGGTACTAAAAGCTGTTTCTCCTTATAGCAATAGCAATAGCACTTAGACTTATATACCGCTTCATAGTGCTTTTACAGCCCTGTCTAAGCGGTTTACAGAGTTAGCATATTGCCCCCAACAATCTGGGTCCTCATTTTACCCACCTCAGAAGGATGGAAGGCTGAGTCAACCTTGAGCTGGTGAGATTTGAACCGCCGAACTGCAGCTAGCAGTCAGCTGAAGTAGCCTGCAGTGCTGCACTCTAACCACTGCGCCACCTCGGCTCTTTTATGTGACCAACTAGATTGGGTTAATTCTCTCCTGTAGAGTAATTTAATTTATTTAGGAATAAAAGCACTAAAATATGTAATATGAATCTATATTGTGGGTGCATGTGCCTAGAGTTGCTTTCGGCAAGATGGTGGCACATAAATTTAATAAATAAATAAAAATAAAGAACCAGAGATAAGTTTGGGGAAAATGATGCAACACAGTGCATGGATGCAATCCACGGGAAAAATAGTTATTGTATTAGGACTAATATACAGATAGGTAGCAATGAAATGAGAGAATAGTGGGGAAATGATTGGGTAATGCAATGCAGAAGAATAAATGAGAAAAGTGATTGGTGAATATTTGCCTAGAAAAAGATATCTTTTTGATGATGTCTGTTGTGGCTTGCCCCCGTCCCGTGCAGCTGCTCATGGATCCGGACGACCAGGAACAGTCCATAGGGTGGCAAGAGCGGTCTGTAGCGCCGGCACCGGAGTCCGAGACCGAAGAGGAAGCAGGGCGAGAGGACGATGCGCAATCAGGGCCTTCTGCACCTCCTCAGCAGGAGTTCAGTGACTCCAGTGAAGAGGAGGGGCCTCTGATTGATGCCAGAGCACGCAGGGCAGCTAGCCGGCAAGAGTGGCTGTGTAGAAGGAGGTCTACTCGAAAGTAAGCTTGCCGGCAGAGGGGCCACGCCCTAAGACTATATAAGGGTGGATCACACCACACACTTTTGCTGAAGACAATTTTGTTTGTATTCATCTTGGCTGCCTTCTGAACCTCGTCCCTATCAGTTGGATTGACTCCAGTCCGGGCTCTTGGCCAACTTCAGCAAGTACTGATTATTTGACGGATTAATTGACCTGCTTGTTTCTCTTCCGTACCCCCATTTGCTCTTCTAGGAGGGAGAGAGAGAGAGAGAGAGAGAGAGAGAGAGAGAGAGAGAGGTGTGTGTGTGTATAGAGAGAGAGAGAGAGACAGAGAGACACAGAGAGACACAGAGAGACACAGAGAGACACAGAGAGACACAGAGAGAGAGCATTCATAGCTTTAGACTATACACACACACATATATACAGTATCTATAACAGGGGTGTCAAACTCAACGCCCGGGGGCCAGATCCGGCCCGCAGGGTACTTAGATCTGGCCGCCGGGGCTGCCCTGGAAACAGCAAAGGACCAGCCCGCGGTGCTCTGCCAGCGAAAACGGGCTCCAGAGCTCCGTTTTCGGCTGCCACGGCCTCCTGAAACCTTCTGCCAGTGAAAACGGAGTTCGGGAGCCTGTTTTCACTGGCAGAGCGCTCAGGCCACCACAGGCGCCCCTGACAGGAGTGACGTCGAGCTGGCCACGCCTACCCTGGCCATACACACCCCGGCCCCCCAAGGTCAAACACAACCCTGATGTGGCCCTCAATGAAATCGAGTTTGACACTCCTGATCTATAATCTAAAACTATGACTACTCCCTCTGCCCCCCTGTGTGTGTGTGTGATATATATATATGACTTATATTTAAATTACATTATCAAAAAGATCTTTTTCTAGACAAATATACATATACATATACACATACACATATACATATCATCATCATTTTAGCCACTGTTTATCCACTGTAGGATGAAGGCCTCTTCCGCATGTTTCCAACCAATACAATCCTGAGTTTTCTTTTTGCCAATTGGGCCAGTAATACTTGCTGATGTTGTTGATCCATTTTGTTTTAGGTCTCTTTTATCAAGTTGGATCCATTCTATGACTGCTTTGGTCCACCTGCCATCAGTTCTTGCTATGTGACCAGCCCATTTCCATTTCAATTCTTTTACTCTCTTGATATCGTATACTTTCGTTTGTTCTCTAATCCATGTGCAGATCTTTCTATCTTGTCTTGTAATGCTGAGCATGAATTTTTTTCATGGCTCTTTGTGCCACTTGTAGTTTTTGTATCGACTGTGAGGTTAGTATCCATGTTTCATTGGCATATGTTAGAGCAGGTAGCACACACTGATCAAAAACTTTTTTCTTCAGGGATAGGGGGAGGTTGTTCTTGAAAATTATGCTTAGCTTGCCGAAAGCCTACCAACCACATTTAACACGCCATTCAATTTCCTTTATTGTATCACTTTCTATTGAAATCCGTTGGCCAATCCATAGGCTTTTTGCTCCTTCAACAGCAGGAAGTTCCTGGATTCCTTTACAGGCCAGTCGCTTGGTGAGTAGCAGATAGAGCTTATATAAATCACTCCTCTGAAGGCAACCATTCCTTATCCTTCAAATGTTCACACCGCAATGTTATGTAGATTATATTAAAATGCATTGTGAGGGGAAAGAGACGATTCCTCAAATTTCAGGTTCAATTGCATTGGCCTTTGCCAGTTAAAAAATGTGGAGCTATTGAACATCTTTGCCTGAGAGCTTGGAAAGTGATTGCCCATTGCAGTTCACAGCTTTGGAGAGATAGACAAAAATCTAGATGTACATAAATGTTGCACCCATCAGCACACTGATTGCCTCTCTCTTGGAGCACATGACAAATACACTTCCCCGTTTTTCTCATTGCTTTTTATGACAGTTGCTTTGGGCAGTTGAGGTTTCTATATATTGCCAAGTATCATGTGTTTCAAAGTTCTGGTACTATCAATTTAATTTGCGAGAAACAGTTTGGGGAAAATCACACTGTTTATATAATCAGGGAAAACCAAGCGGCACATTTTCTACAGGCATTCTGAAATAGAATGCGAGGAATTGAAACTGATTAGGATGGGATAATATTATTAAGCTCGGCTTCTGACATTGACTAGAGTGGCATAGGGGCAGCATGCAGAAAGGAAAGGCATGTTCTGGTTTCCAATTCCAAATAAAAACTGAGGCACAGTGAAGGATTGGTTCCTTTTAAAAAGATGTGTGATTATTTGAATGAGTGTATCTGGAGAAAGAAAGGGGTCATTGTCAGCCATTCAGTTGTGTCTGATCAGTGGTGGGATTCAAATAATTTAACAACCGGTTCGCTCAGGGTCAGGTTGGCTGTCGTGGGAAGTGTGGCCCATCCCCGTCCTCCAGCTCCACCGCACATGCAGAATGAGTCTGCCGCGATGGCCAACCTGACCCTGGGCGAACCGGTTGTTAAATTACCCACCTTGCTATCAAAGTGGGAAAGAAAGAGGGAAAGCACCCTTCTTCCCTCATGCCGGACACTCCATTGCCCGTTTCTCCATTGCAGCGCAGCGCCCAGGATCCACTTTGATAGCGGGGGGGGGGGGTTGGTAATTTAACAACCGGTTCACATGAACTGGTGCGAACTGGCTGAATCCAGCACTGTGTCCGATCCTTGGCCTTTATGGATCAGCACTCTCCATGGACTATGCCCCTCTGTCTTACACTGCTTCCTTCAGATCCGCCATGGTCATCTGGTGTTTATAGTATCCAGCCAGCAGGTACTGGAAGGGGAGGGAGGCTTCTCCTTTTTCTTCTGATCACTCCCAGCATGATTGATGTTTTGAGTGAATCAGCTCTCATGACATAACCAGAGTATGACAGCCTCTGTTTGGCTATCTTGGCTTCAAGTGATATTTTTGGTGAAGTTCAGTCTCTAGGACTTTTTTGTTTGTTATTTTTGCAGTCCATGGGATGCGTAATAGTCGCCTCCAGCACCACAGTTCAAAGGCATCCACCCTTCTCCTATCTGACTTTTTCAGAGTCCACATTTCACAGCCATAAATAGCAATTGGGAAATTGCTACTTAATTGGAAAACTGGAAAATTGGAAAAGAGGAAACTGGGAAAAAAAGGGGGGGGATACCCAGAAGCTCCTGGAGAGACTGCAACAGTGTTCAGGAATGTGTGATGTATGTGTTCCTCTTTGAATGCTGAATAATTTGTGTATGTTCTGCTTTATTTTTCCATAGTACCAAGGTGTCATGGCCATAGCCGATCGTTTATTTTCATTTTTCAGGACTTCACTTGTCAGGTACAAAACATGGTTGGAGTGTTTTATGCATTGAGGAGGTGTCGTTCGGTTATGGAGGACAGCACTCTTCTTTCTGAGTGGCATGGCATGAAGGAATTAGTAAGATCTCCACTGTGTGACTATCATTATGCTATTTCCATGCTATTTGTTTCCTCATCTCTTTTCCCAACATATATATTAAAATAAATCACTGTGGTATGTATTTCCTGAGATGAACTAGCCACATTATAGATGACCAGATAAAATGCAAGTATGCCCTTTATGATTCAGAATAATTGTCACTATTTCCTTATATTCTGTTTTTTCAAAACTGAAATAATAATTTCTGGACAATTTTCTAATCCATATGTCAAGGATGATGAGTAGGAAATATTTTAAATCTATAAAACAGAGCAGAGCTACTTAACTCAGATAAGAAACTACGTAATATTACTTGCTAAGAAATTAATCCGTTACATAGTACACCTGTTTTTATAATGGAAATACAGTCTAATATTTTCTGTGGGATACATTTGAATAATGTTTGTTTGTTTGTTTGTTTGTTTATTAATTTCTATACCACCCATCTCACCTAAATGACTCTGGGCCATTTGTCTGTCTGCCTGTCTGAATGCCACAATGGTTATATTCACAGTGCTTAATTATGCTTTATCAACTAAGTCATCATGTATACATATGTTAAGCCATAAATCATGATATACAAATCACAACTAATTGGATTCATACAACATGCCAAGTCAAATCCAAACAAATCACATTAGCGTTTAGCCTGTTGTCCTTTTATTATCGATTATTTAACTTTAGACTATTGGACAAAATTAGCCACCTGCAAAAAAGTCAAATAATAGTTTTAGAGTTATCTTAATGTCCACAATTCTGATTATAATACTGTTAATTTTCATTCTATTGCTGCAAATCACATTTTGCTAAATCTAAAAAAGCAAAACAGAGTTAACCGTAGTTTTTACTTTTGGGATAGGCTTGGATTTTTAGGCTGGACTGGGAAGCTGAAAAAAAATCCTGGAATAAGGCAATGGGAACCACTTTATTATTGCTGCCAAGAAGCCTGCATCAATGTGCCCACATAAGGACTCATGCTCAGCTCAGTAGAGATAAAATAATTTTATTAAGAAATATGTGGATCTTGATGTATTCTAAGTGACTAGTTCAGATCTATCTGGCTTATTGTGGACTAACTCCAGGTGAATATACTGCATAAACTTTGCTGCTAAATAATTACACTTAGAATTACAAATATATTTTGTTCAAGGTAAATCACTGTGATCATTTCAGTGATTGTGTCTTTTGCATCGTTTGCAAAGGCTATGTTACATCATGTGTATCATCTGCATCATGATTACATTATGCAAATTATATAAATCTTCATGGAAATTAGCCCATTGCTTGGCTGTATCAAGGTCTGTTAAATCAAGTTTCAGTATATAGATTCTGGAAAAAAATTTAAAAGGAAAAACTGAAAGTTTAATTAACTCTTTGGAAAAATGAATGGAAATTAGCCATTTTCTGTAGTACATTTGTTATAAGATAGCAATTCAAATATAATTTTGTGTTTGTTTGCAGAGGATTTTCTAAATTGTTATTTTTACTACAGTTTGATAACTTCTTGCTTTTTGCTATTTTCTCCTCTATTCACTGCAGCATTTTATCCTCAAAAACTTTTTTCTTTGTATTTTATACTGTGATAAACTAATAAAAAAAACTTTTAATCCTAAAAAAAAACCCTAAAAAAAACACCTTAAAAGCAAATTCTTGGATTAGCCTGATGCCATCCAGTCAAAAGCAAGTTAGAAATCACCATCTTTTTTATAAAAGAAATTCAGAGGTGGGCTGCTGATGGTTCGGACTGGTTCGGGTGAACCGGTAGTTCCGACCAGTGGGTGGGGCCCCCCGCCCCCCAGCACTATCCCATCCTATATCGCCGTGTTTTTGAAGCCGCGTGCATGCGCAGAAAGCCGTGCATGCTCACATTTTCGGTGCTGGGTGAACCGGTTGTTACATTATGTGACGCTCACCTCTGATGAAATTCAACCTCATCTATTTTCCCATGAACTGCCGTACACTTCCAATGAATTTATAGAGACTGGTGTGTGTGTATATATATATATGTGTGTGTGTGTATAT
>QLTV01000804.1:4795211-4818951 GCA_003457575.1 Thermophis baileyi
GCAATGAGGTGACAAAGCGGGCGTGGCACCATGGGTGAAATGCTCCCGGTTTGGCCGTGCCTGCAGGGCGCCGGACAGCCGGTAGCGACAGAATCGGGAGACTTCGCCCGGACGCCGCCATTTGGGTTCTTTTACCCTCTGCGCATGCGCAAAGCATTCTGCGCATGCGCAGAGGGTAGAAGAACCCAAATGGCGGCGTCCGGGCTACCAGCTGACGGCGACCCGCAGGCACGGCCGAACCGGGACCTTTTTACCCCTGCAGTGACGGTGGCACCAACATGGCAGGCTACCGCGCGCGGCGACCCCTGTGAAATGGTCGTTCGAGCCCCAAAGGGGTCGCGACCCACAGGTTGAGAACCGCTGCTGTAGCCTTTAATGAATCTTTTTCTCCTCTCATTTTATGAGTTCTTTCTAGTGTTATGCAAAGGCATCCAGCTGTCACCAAACTGTCTACCACACAGTGCTCCTAAGGATAATTGGTTTGATGGATGAAGCAAGAA
Source organism: Thermophis baileyi (assembly GCA_003457575.1). NCBI lineage: Eukaryota > Metazoa > Chordata > Lepidosauria > Squamata > Dipsadidae > Thermophis > Thermophis baileyi. Next base: position 4,795,712 of record QLTV01000804.1, read on the forward strand.
ATATTCCTCTATTCATTTTCTCACTCCTGTGTTTAATAAGTAGGAGTACTTATTATGGCAAAACTTCAGGCTTCTTTATAAAGAAGCCTTGGTTTTCCAAGAATCCTATATTAATGAATTATTACACTTAAGTTAGCTTTCTTAGTCTTTATCTTCCGCTTGTCACTACCGAGAAACACAAGGAGGTAACAAAGACCATGTTTAATATTACGTATATGTTTTTAAATTAGCCCCAACAGAACTGAATTGATCCAAAATCAACCCACCCCTGATAAAGACCCCATGTAAATGCCAAGATTTCAGTGGGATCCAGCAACCTTCTTAAGGTGAGCCCAGTTCCAATGTTCCTGAGTAGCTAAATCTAGGATAAAAGTCCCAAGTGGTTTTAGGAAGGAAGGCAAATATATGTGTCCCAGGATAATGTTGCAAGATCCATCCTGAGTCTGTGAACTGAGACCAGAGGTCTACTCTTCCGAGCTTTCAGACTCATGCTGGAGCCCATCTTCAGGGAACTTCTCTCTACTGGAATATGTGCTTTGGGCTATTCCATGAGTCATATTTATGTGGTGCCTTCCTACTGGTTGATGGGTGTGTTGATGGCCGGAGATTGGCTGTTGGTTTTAGAAGTTCCCACTTTATCCCTTGTTTTTGAATTATGATGATGACTCTGAAATTTGACAATTTTGAAAATTAAACACTAAGTTGGTTCACATCCCACCTGGAGTATTTGTGTATTCTTCATAGGGAATAGGTATCACTGGTTGAGAGATACTGACACACCAAATGTTTCCTATTGTGGGTTTCCCCCATCTGCTTCCCTCCATATGTGTTAGCAATACAATTCCTATTTCATACTGGTATGTATGTGTGTATGTGTGTGTGTGTGTGTGTGTATGTACAGTATATATGTGTGTGTGTGTATGTGTATACACACACACACATATATACTGTACATACACACACACACACACACACACACACACACCAGTCTCTATAAATTGGAATATGACTGTGGATGTAGCTGAATTCATACATTATGGCAAGATGTGGCTTGTTTGGTTTTGGTTTGGTGTATTCTATGATCCCAACCATGATGATTTGTAGACCATAATTTTGTTTTGTTAATTTTGTTATGACTCAGAATATGAGTCACCATATTCTGTTTAGGAATAAACATGGTTAAACAAAATTTACTGAGAATTAGTAAAAACAAACTGTAAAATATGAACATATCACTTGTACTAGAAGCGCAGAACAGTAGAATCTTCTAAGACAGGGTTTCTCAACCTCAATCACTTTAAGATGGGTAGATTTCAACTACCAGAATACCCCAGCCAGCATGCTGGGTTGAAGTCTACTCATCTTAAAGTTGCTGAGGTTGAGAAACGTTGTTCTAAGATAGTATATCAATGTTGTCTCCCTTCTAGTATGTTTGCAGTATTGGTATGTATTATTATCGCTGTTTAATGTCTTGTATTTTATGTATAATTTTGCTGTTTTTTTAGACGATTCTCTCTTCAATTACTTAATGGAATACTCAGATATTCAAACCTGATAATTTAGTGGCACAGCAAAGATTCAGAAACTATGCTACTGCTTTCTGGCTCCAGCTGCAACAAATTTGACTTGATTGATTCATTTATTCTTAATTTCTCTACCCTTAAAAACTCACAAATATTGTTGTCCTATATCTGCAACCTCTATGTAAAAAAAACAACAACGTAAGGCTGGGAATTCTTTTTATGGCTGCAGTCTATATAGGAATCCGCACGCTCCAGACACATTGCATTTAAACTTGGCCAGTTCCTACTTAGAAAAATGGCAAACACTGTCAAAAATGCCATCTTTATGACATTGACAAATTAAACAATGCTTGTTTTAATCTTAGGTACAAATAAGCTAGTACAATGGAACAGTGTGTTCAGCAAACACCATCACTATGGAAATCGTGGGTAGAAATTCTAGAAGCATTTTGGAAGGGGAAAAAAACCCTGTAATTTGAGACAATTTTTTTCCCTGAATGTAAAATCTAGTTGTCATTTCAATAATTCCCTATGGAATTCAGTACTATTCTTAAAGAAATTGTAATTTTCCAATATCATCAACTGAAAAAACAAAATGTCATATTTAAAGGTTTTGATCATCAGATGGAATAATGCAATAGCTCACTGCAACTCTGTAAATGGCTTGGCCTACAGTCTTATTTGAATCTCCTGCTCAATAGCAAAATGGTTGGGTTTGGCCAAAGTGGTGTCTTTTGAATGAGACCATGTGATGACCATTCGGGTTGGAAATTCTGGAAACCCCAAGTTGAGAAAAGCTGGAAAACAATTGCCTTTAAATTTGCAATCCTATCAACATATACCTGGGAATAGGTTTCAATAACATGTTTTACTATTCCTGGATACCCAGATGGGCATATAACAATAATTACATTTATTCTTCCATTTAATTCCCAATGCATTTTTTTCCCCAAACATGGGTACTTATGTAACCAGAATGCCAGGCTCCAAAGACTAGAAATTCTGTTCTTATAATAACCCGAGTCATCCATTTGCCCACCACATTTTAACAGAATAACAGAGTGGAAGGGACCATGGAGATCTTCTAGTCCAACCCCTTGCTCAAGAAGGAGACACTACACTATTTCAGACAAATGGTTGTCCAATCTCTTCTTTAAAATCTCCAGTGATGGAGCTTCCACAACCTCTGGAGGCAAGCTGTTCCACTGATTAGTTGTCAGCTGATTATAGCATGCTCTGCAAATCCAATAAATATGATTAATTTACCATTCAGGATGTTGTGAAAAGCCCCCAATATTTATTATTTTGTCAACTATGATTAATTTTACTAAGGATAAATATGTTTTGCTGTTCCATCATAAGAAAAGGTTTTCGTAGGCTTAGATAATTGAAAGATTTGCAGAAACATCATTTTTAAATATAGCCTAAATGGACATCAAACAAAAAAAGAGTAAAAAGAGAGTAAAATGCTCACAACATGAAATTTTTAATGGCCAAAGGAAAGGAAACAGTAGAATATCTAGGAAAAGAAATGGCTGGAATACTGAATTCATACAGCAGTGTCATAGTACTGAAATAAGCTCCATAGTTGCTCCTCTGTACAAGGCAATTTATCTACCATCAATAGTACCAATTTTTCATAAGGATTTCATAGAGGGTTCAATTCAAATAATTTATAACTCAATTTGTAACAAGCTTAATTAGAAGCCTCATTATTTCCTTGCAACTGCCTCCAAGATAAATGTGCATATGAACAGATAGGTTTCTAATCTGATGTGTCGATAGAATTATATTTATCATGCAGACCTGAAGCTTTCTTGAAAAATGAAAATTAGATCTGAAAAGACTTCATTCCCGTAAAACCTTACACTGCAGCTTTTTTTTATTAGCATTAAAATGAATAAACATGCTGAATATATAAAAAAAAGTTCCAAATTGGTACATAAATCTTCCTAAGACTGGCATATTGTAGATTTGTTAGTACTACAACACCCAGAATTATGAACGGATTTAGGGCACCAGAAAAACAACATAGGCCAAAAGACTGTTCACCTTTTGCTAGCATCAAGACTGATGACCTGTGTAGAAGTAGGAGAAACTAAAAACAGTTAGGGTACTGGAGTGATCATGCTTTTCCAATTGCAATTAGTCTAATGTCAGAGGCAAGGTTCACATTTAATCTTAAACCATTGTTTGTTTAAACTGAAAATGGCAGCTTTGCATTGCAGCAAGATTATTATATGGACAAAGATGGAAAAATACTGAAATACCCACAACGGAGGAATGGATAGTGAAGACAGCAGAACTAGCAGAGGTAGCCTGTTGGCCAGGGATAAAATAATGAGATTGGAAAACAGAACAGAATAGAATAGAATAGAATAGAATAGAATAGAATAGAATAGAATAGAATAGAATAGAATAGAATAGAATAGAATAGAATAGAATAGAATAGAATAGAATAGAATAGAATAGAATAGAATAGAATAGAATAGAATAGAATAGAATTATTATATTTGTTGCAAATAAAAAAAGAAAAAGATTGAATAAAGGGTTGAACACATTTCTGTAATGTTAAAGAGGGAGAAGGGATAAATTACCCCTTGTTTATAATTGATATAAAGAACTTTTCTTCTTCAATTGTATTATTTTCTGTACTTTATCTTTTTCCTTTTTCTTTCTTTTCTTTACATACCTCTGTATTTGTCTTTTAGAAGACAAATATAGAGGAATATATAAAACCTTTTAATAAAAATTAATAGCTGAGTCATCAACTGTGGTTTACAAACCATAAAAGTTGGGTTTTGTACAACATGCCAAGCCAACCATATAACCATATAATTGCAACATTTTACTGGACAAAGTTAAAACCTGTCAGTCTACTGTGCCACCTTATCTTTGCTGAGTTGGTATCTGCTGTAAAAACCAAACAAAATTGGTTTCTGCCAACCTGCTGCTGTGAGAATGCAGAAAACAATGCCAGAATCGCTTAATATGAAAATTCAGTGGTTTAAAGTAAGTCTAAATTTTAACATATATGAACTGTGTTCAAATCCTGTCTGAACCATGAAAGACAGCTGGGTGACCTTGGGCAAGTTATTCTCTCTCAGCCCAAATCACCTCACAGGGTTCTTGTTGTGAGGAAAATAGAAGGAGGAAGGTGTGTGGATATGTTCACCACCTTGAGTTATTTATAAAAAATAATCAAGGCAGGATACAAATAAATAAAATATAATTCAACAAAATGTGCTTGTTTACTTAACTAGTGAATTTGTTTGTTTCAGTTTCACAATCCAAAGAACTCACAATGCACAACATCAAAGAAAAAAATAAAATAATAATAATGTATTCAATTCAATTCAATTCAATTCGAAGTCCTAGGTAGAATACACTACTAAAAGGTGAAACATTGTGGGCTATGGGAAGTTTCATTCTGAACTGGTTTGTTTTCTCAGTGTCTCTAATATGCATGCTAATGGAGAATCGGGAAAAGTAGAACAAAATATTAATAAGACGCAGGGGAGAGTACACTCAATAGCTGCATTCACACAATATTCTATGCCATTAAGTTTGACACTCTTTGGTGAGGATGATTTGTACCTTACACAGTACACTAAGGCAAAAACTACTGCTTACAAATTTCAACTGGGCAAAATATTGAAAGGAATGCTGGCTCAAGCAAAGGTCCACTCCTTGAAGCCTTGAGACATCCGCATCCTCCCAAGGCTCAACACTCTGCTTAGGGCTTTTCCAGTTTATCTGGGAATGGATGGGAGTGTATAAATTACATTTTTACTAAGTGCTGATGAAGCAAAACAGCTGTATATATGCATATATATGTGGAGACAACCGGAGCAAATTCATATGGCATCTTTTAAGGTGGTGCAAACCCTATTAAAATGGCAATGAACAAGGCTCACATGTTCCTCTGACCTATAATATGGCTGTGTTGTTATTGTTGTTGTTGATAAAATGTGGGAAGGACTTTGGGAGACTGGAGGAAGACCTGCAACTAGGGCAACAATCTGATAAGAGGAAGTTCAGTCCACAGGTGGTGGAAAAGCATGGGAAGAGTTTCAAAAGGGACCCTCCCTAGTTTTACAGAGATGAAAAACAGACCGGGGGGGGGGGGAGAAAAACTTTCAATCTTCCAAGATTGATATTAGCTCTTCAAGGTAGTCCAGGCAAGAAGCACAATCAGGAGCATCAGCACTATCTCTATTGTAAGGTTACATTAAACAGACTCTTGAGAGACTGAAACTACCAATCTGCCTCTTATCAGACTGTTGCCATGACTGCAAGTCTTCCTTCTGTTTCCCAAGGTCATTCCCACATACCATCACAGCTGTGTATACTCAGTCAGTAGTTGACTTCACATACTGCAGTAGCTGATAGCTTGCGTGACCTTGGCTTTTTAAAAAACTTCCTTCAAAATCATACTTAGCCATGTATCACAATTTTCAAACCATAATAGCTGTCTCCCAATATGCTAAACTGAAGCCAAGCCAGTAAAATTATCGCTTTCTGTATGACACGGATGTCAAACTCACCGCGTCACATTGCTGTCACATGACATTTTGCGACGTTTTCCCCATTTGCAGAGCTAGGGTGGGTGTGGCCTGCGCATGACGTATCCGGGCTGCGGGCCGCCAGTTTGACACCCTTGGTGTATGATGTCAACTTTGCCCATTGTGGCTTGTTCAGTAAACCATGACTTAGTATAAGGTTAAAACAGATCTGGGCTGCAAAATCTCGGAAGACCGTAGATGGGAGCAAAGACCAAAAAAACTTCTCTTTGCTACCTTCCATTGGTCAGGTAGATATTTGCAGCCCAGAACTGGTCACCCTATGTAAGAAAGCAATAGCAAATATGTTCCATGTAATATATATTCTGTTTAATCGATAATTGTTGGAGCAATTACAGAAGCAATGGTCCTTTCCACTCTCCCTTTTTGTTTACCCTCCCAAGTTCAGAATAATTTTTGTCACTTCCCCTTTGCTGCAAAGAACTTCAAATCAGCTCACAGTAAAGGATGACAAAAGTTGGCGTCCTGCCCACATCCTGTTCCAGTTCTCATCCTTACCTCATTATGTTTGTTTTCAGAGAGAGAAGAAGGCTTACTTCCTAGTTAACCTAAGACATTGGTTAAGACATCAACTTCAACAACAGAGTGGTCAATGCCTGGAATACATTACCTGACCCAGTTGTTTCTTCCCCAAACCCCAAAAACTTTAACCTTAGATTATCTACCATCGACCTCACCCCATTCCTAAGAGGTCTGTAAGGGGCATGCATAAGCGCACAATCGTGCCTACCGTCCCTGTCCTAATGTACCCATATATTCATACTTCTTGTACTCATAATCATGCTTGTACTATTATATATATATATACAATCATGTTTATACTTTGTCAATACTTTGCTTGTAATCATATATGCTTGACAAATAAATAAATTAAATTAAATTAAATTTGAAAGCTTGAACATGAGAGAGGATTAAGGAAGAGAAAAAGAGATGGGCAGCCTCCCGAATACGTATGTGTATATTAAATTAAATTAAATTAAATTAAATTAAATTAAATTAAATTAAATTAAATTAAATGGTGGTGAAATACTATAGCTTCAGCAGAGAGGAAGAAAAGCCAAGAATCCAGAAAGGGGCATGAAACAAACAGCTTATTAAGTATCCCTTGACTATAAGGAATGGTCAAAAAGTCAAGATGGCAGCTACACTTTTTTAACTTTTTAACTTTTATTTGCATTTCTATGCCGTCCAACTCCCTAGGGACTCTGGGCGGCTTACAGCAAATATAAAAAACTTATTAAAATATAAAAAACTTATTAAAAAGATACATAATAAAAACATTTAAAAACAATTAAAAACCCATACACCCCTTTTCATGGCCGGATCTCGCCAAATTGCAGAAGCGAGATCAACGGCCCCAAGCCTGCTGAAACAGCCAGGTCTTCACTGCTTTCCGGAAGGCCAACAGTGTGGGGGTAGTCTGGATCTCAGGGCGTAACTGGTTCCAGAGGGTCGGGGCAGCCACAGAGAAGGCCCTCCCCCGCGGGCCCACCAGCCGGCACTGTTTAGCTGACGGGACCTGGAGGAGCCCAACCCTGTGGGATCTTACCGGTCGCTGGGAGCTATGTGGTAGGAGGCGGTCTCGAAGATAACCTGGCCCTGAGCCATGGGTTACACACATCTGGGTTACACACATCTGGGTTACACACAGCCATGGGTTACACACATCTGGTCAAAGCCCAGGTCTTTTTAAAATGCATTGTGCTGTATGTATAAAATGGGGGTGGCTCCACTTGTGGTTGCAGCCACTATCCTGACTTTTTAACTCCCACCCTACCCCTTGTAGATGCCCCTGCTACCAGGCAGCTCTTGCATACCTGTGCAAGCACAGGTGAGCTAAAAGTTATTTCAGTAGTAGAAGAATTGTAGAAGCTTTATGATGGGAATACATGGATAGGGCACCAGGGGTGGGTTCCTCCTGGTTTGGACCGGGTCGCCTGAACCGGTAGCGGCCCGCTGGTGACGTCACTGAAGTGGATCGGCCGGTGCCGGTCCGTGGGTGCTGCCATCTTTTTTTGTGAATTTTTTGCGAATTTTTTTACTGTTTGGAAGGTTTTTCCTGTTCTGCTGCTTGAAAAAGGGCCCGCCCGCCAGCCCCCGGGTTTATACTGACCTTTATTCCTTTGCCCGAAGCTCAGCTGATCAGCTCCTCAGCTGTGTTTCGGGCTGATTGCAGCTACTGAGCATGTGCGGAAGCAAAATGTTGCGATGCGAACCGGTGGGGAAGGTAAGTGGAACCCATCCCTGTAGGGCACCATAACTGGGTTGGTGAAAAGTTGCTCTTGGAGGGGCCCCTAATATCATTGGAGCCTGATTGGGAATGATGGCTAATTACTGAGAACTAAAATAATCAGTTCTTTCCCAAAGGTGCTTTTTCAAGAGGCAACTGGTCTTTCTGGTTTTTCTTTGAAGACATTTCACTTCTCATCCAAGAAGCTTCTTAGCTATGATGAGCTTCTTGGATGAGAAATGAAATGTCTTCAAAGACTTGAGATGGGCAGCCATATACATCAAATCAATTATTAATTAAATAATAAAATAACACTAAAGAAAGCCCAAGCCCTTTGCTTCACAGAAAACCCAATCGTTGTAATTTTAAGAGGGAAGGCTCTAGAAATAGCTTGCTGTTTACAGTTTACCTTCTGTATGTATAACCAGAGACTGTAAGATCTTACTTGGATCGTCTACAAATTCCAGACCAAAGTTTCTACTGTGGAGTTTAATGTTCAAAGAAGTTTTCTACATTTGTCCCCTGCCTTCAAAAAGGAGCTCTTGTATAAAGAGGGGTTGTGAATAAATTATAATCTGGGTTCTCTTTATTGTTTACCTCATTTATCTTCTAACAGGATTCTATCAGGTTTTGAAAAGCATTACACAAATGAAGCCAATAGTTCTTTTTTAATATTTACCAGGTTATATTTGCTCAAGCTATTTATCAATGTTTCAGTGAGAGTATGACTAATTTCCCCAAATAAAACAAGATCGGCATTCTAAAATGTCCATGACTTTTCTTGAGTATTTTTCTTTATAAGCAAATATAGGAACCAGTCTGGTGGTGTTCCAATTTCTTTGGTGCTTTCTGTTTTGGAAGGATATGGTACATATTTTGAATAGTGGCACTTATTATATTATGATTAGGAAGGTAGCGTGGATGTGGGAAATCTGCACTTCATGAACTGATATTCATGAAAAGACTGTGCATATAGCACACCAAGTCTCTGGAGCCTGTTAGGATCCAGATGGGAGATGCCAGGATCAAACTAAATATTAGTAAGTTGGAGCTACTATTTGCACATCAGGGTTCTTCCTCTACTTCCCCTGCGTTTGAGCCCATTCGTGCCAAGGCATGTGAATTTGTCATTTTTTTTCTTTGAAAACAGAGAATAGTTTGTGTTTATATATACTAGTATATAAGACTGGAGACAATAATGCTCAGACAACTGAAAGTAAGTTGGAAAATGAATCATTGCTTCTCAATTGTACAAACAGGTAATTTTAAACTCTGGAGATTTCAGGAACAAATTGAAGTGGCTTTTCAGATGACATGTATTACTTTTCAAAATTAGGTCATCTTGCCCAAATGCATTGCAATATTCCCTACTCAAGGAGCCCAGAACTTCTGCCCTTTAGTTCAACCACAAAGAGTCTCACTGACATTTCCCCTTACTTTCACAGTTGGTAAAGAAGTTGTACAGTTCTTCTGCTAGTCTCCCAAGCCTACCAAACCTGTGACCAGATCTGGTTATTGAACGAAGATATTCCAGGCATCTGGAAGTAGGAACATGTCTCCAACTATTTTACTGAAAACTATTCCTTGTCTCTACAATTTTAGAACAAGTCATCTTACACTTCAGTCCTGAACATCCTTTCCTGGGAATAAGCCCCAACAAATATCCTCAGTCATATGCATTGGATTAGATTGCTACTCTAATTACATGTATATGTGAAAATATGCACATTTTTAAAAATGAAAGCACTGCTAAAATGCAGGGGCATTTGTAACATATGTATCTAGAAAAATTACACCACACATTCTGAATAGTATGCAAATTAAGATGGTAACATACAATTTTGTAATTCTTGATTCAATAATTTGAGATGACTTGATAATAGGCTCTGCTCTATGATAAGAGATCAGTTTAGCTGAAAGTTAAGACCACTTGTGAAGCTGAACAACCAGGATGGATCCTGATTTTTTTTCTTTCTTGCAGAAATGTAAAAAGTGCAAAAGATATTTAAAGAGAGATCATGACTGCTAGAGGTAATGAGAAATGTTATTGGAAATGATCTAAATTCCTATTAATATTGGAACCTTTGAGATGTAAATATCTTGGGCTAGTAGTTCTCAGTGAATCTTTAGACCCAACAATCACTCTGTCAAAGAAATTGGATCCCACTATAAGAAAAAAGGGCATAAAAATGCTTGCAGGCATTGTTATTCATCAGTTTCAGTAAATTTCAAAGACATAAAAATATGCTATAAAGCAATGAATGAAAGCTAACTGGAGCTGAAGCAATGTTCACCACTGTGGGAGCAATTGTTCCCTAAACTAAATAATGAGAGAAAGCAAATTAGCACAAAACATTATTTTATTTTGGCTGTTAAACCCAAACCTCTCCCAAGGTATTCTAATCTCAGGCTGTGTCAAGATGCTAATTTCCTTTGCATCAGTATCCTCAAAAGGAGGTTGGCAGCTCTGAAATTTCTTCCCTGTTCTCTCCCACCCCGTCTCTCATAAACTGTTGGGGAGGGGAAGTGCATTTGGACTACTAGTAGACAAGGACTGTCTTAAGTCAGCTAACCAAGTCAGGGGGCAAAAGATTTTGATTCATAGTGCATATCTAGGCATTTGTGCATATCTTTCATTCAGTCATGTCTGATTCTCAGAGACTTCCCGTACAAGTCCTGGAAAATAGCTGCCAATTCTTCCCCCCCGCCCCCTTCCTTCAGTCGTGTCCAATTCTCGGAGATTTCCTGGACAAATCCCTGCAGTTTTCTTGGTAAAAATAAAGTGTGTTTCTTTTTACTGTCACTTTTTAAAGCCATTGTCTCCTTCCTAGGACTGAGAGAAAGTGACTGGTCTTTGTGCCTAAGGTGGGTCTAAAACTCATGGTCAACCATTGCGTTGAGGCACATGGGGAATGACATGATGAGCTTGATCTGGCTGTGCAGCTGTGTTAGGACACTTTTGTTTCAAAGCCCAAGATTGTTCACTGATTTGGGACAGCCCACCACAAGACATATTGCACTAAGAATAGGGAAGTTGCATTTGGCAAAATATAAGGATGGGAGCCTGTTATCTTCTGATTTGGTTAAAAGAAATTTAAAGAAAATTTGGTTAACATCCATCAAATTTATCCATGCAAGCAGGAGCTGCTGAAAATTGTAGTTCACCAATACATGAAGTATCTGGGGGGGGGGGAGATTACTAAATCTGTGGACATTTAAACTTTGGATGGAAAATGGTGGTACATTGTAAATGGATTTGTAGATCGTGTGGCAAATATTCAAGGCATGGATACAGTTGTAGTGCTTTTCACATAAAAGTACTGAACAAAGCTTGGCACTTCAGATCAAGTATAGTAAGCTTTATTGTATAGAATTATGGGTAAATATGTTTGGATATATACTGTGAGCTAAGAATCTCTTCAAAAAGGGGTCCCTTTTGGCTTTTATTTATGACTAGACATATGCACTGTTGAAATGTTAGCTTAAAAATGAGTACAATTAAAACAAAAGTCTTCTTTAATATCAATGGAAGTTTGAGGAAATTAGTGACTGCAATAAAATAACGTGTTTTACAATTTCAGTTTCGTACTTGATTATATTCCTGACTGTCTTTACTATTTGCCATGTACAATTGAATGTTCCCTCAGTGACATCTCAACCCTAACCCTGAAGCACAATAAGAAAATAAACAGAATAGAAAGGATTCTATCCTGCAAGCAATTAGCATCTAATTTAGTGTAATTGAGCTGAAGAATTCATTAAAATTAATAGTGGATACGCAATAAGTAATATTTGCAATTATAATACAGACACATTGAACAGAAGTTGCAGAAAAGCCACTTCTATTGACTTTCTATGTTTGATGATCTTGAGTTCCACAATAAAAAAAGGCCCATATTTTGTCTGAGGAAAGGAAATCCTAATTGCAGGTTAGTCATAGTCCAAGAATGACTGATCACGGCTAATATATGGTACAATTTATATCAAAATAGGACTAGAATATTTCTAAAATTTCTAAAATTATGAGACCCTTGTCATAATGAAAAAGGACCAGCTAGAGAGGACACATGAAACTATCAACATCTTCAAAGGAATAAAATTCACAAGGGAAGAAGAAAACAACAACACACTAACATTCCTGAATGTCCTCATCAGCAGAGGCAGTGATGGTAAATTAGAAACACAAGTCTATCTTAAACTACCCACACCAATCAGGTGTTTCACTACCAAAGTAACAACCCAACCTCCCACAAGAGAAACTATGTAATAACACTATTTAAATTGCAACAACATTGAACATTAGAAAAAGGAAACAGATCATCTATACAACATCTTCCAACAAAATGGATACCCACGCAACTTTATCAAAAAGTGTCTGATCATTTAACCTAATATAGCACAACCAACACAAGCTGTGAAAAAGATAACATTGCTGTACATCCCAAAAGTGCTTTTCAAAAGGCAACTGGACTTTGTTTTTTCTTGAAGACGTTTCGCTTCTCATCCAAGAAGCTTCTTCAGTAACTGAAGAAGCTTCTTGGTCAAGAGTCAAGTTCAAGTAGGATGAGTGCCTGTTTAAAAAATGGTACACCGGAAAAGAGCAAATAAGCTGTGGCTGAATCCTGCTCAGACTGAAGATTTTCCTGGGTCTGAGAGCTAAATAATTTTCCGCATAATATATACGGAGTTAACATTTCCACTATGGAATTTAATGTAGGGAGGGAGCTTCAACGATTCATCTTTGTCCCTAGAGGCTCTGTGGGTTTAGTGGGTCCTCTCAAATTTCACCAATTACCACTTCAAGTGACACATACATTTTGGACTTTCCTAAACAGGAAGAGCCTTGCTCTGACATTGGACAACTGGAAAGCACATTATGCACTTAATGTAACACCCTGAACGTGAGATTACATTGGCCTTGAGAGGGATTTTGGAACTGCAGAAAATACAGAACCTAGCAGTTGGGATGCTCGGTGGGCTGCTTAGCTCGTAAGTATAATCCCTGAAAGCTGTGCACTGGCTGCCAATTAGCTATCAAACCATGTTTGAAATGTTAGTGTTAGTTTATAATGTCCTGAACAGCTCAGGACACGTTATCTGAGAAATCACTTTCTTTCCCTTAGGCCTATCTGGTGTTTATGTTCTGCGAAAGTCGCCTTGCTTATTACTCTACGGATTACTGATGCTCACTCAAAAGTGCTGTGGGGAACCGCATTGTCTGTTGTGGCACCTAATATGTGGAATGACCCAGCAGTGGGTTGTAAATGCCGTTGCTACCGGTTCGCTCGTGCACGCGCATGATGCAGAAGCGTCCTGGGTGGGTGGGTGGAGCCTCCTGCCGCCGCCGCTACCGGTTCACAGAACCGGGCCGAACCAAGAGCAACCCACAGCTGGAATGATCTTTCTGTTGATGTGGGCAGGGCTCTAGTGTGAATATTTCTGCTGAGAGATACACATCACATGATCTAAAGAAAATAAAGCTACATTTTTTTTCTGAGAAAATTCAAAGTCATTACAGTATGCCAAAGGCTGCATGTCGATGCAATGCTCCGCTACATCTTCATATTTAAGGATCTGTCCTTGTCTGGAATTTGCTAAAACTATTATTAGTGATTTAAAGGTATTTGTTTTAATGATATGGCTTCTTTGCAAGATTAAAAACAAAATTTAGTTATCCATGTCAAATTACTTAGTTGCACGAGCACATTTTAAAATAACAGTGTTATGCCCAACATACTCCTCTGCTCCCATCCATAATTTTCTCTGACTCTAAATAATGGGATTTCCATCCCATAGATCATCATATGAACTCAGGTCTTCTAGTTTGAGTAAAGGAGGTAGCAAGAGTAAAGAATTTCTGTTATGGGGGTGCCGAGGAATGGATGAGGGACAGACAGAGAATTCCGCTTTGAAAAACATATAAAAGCAAGCCAATAGTAACACATACTAACCTGAAATGCAGAAGAAGATTTGGCTTTATTGAGTTTGCTGTTGAAGTCAGGGGTGGGTTCTAACTTACCTTGGTGCCGGTTCACTTCCTCCCGCACTGCGTGGGCGCGCCTCGTGGGCGCGCGTGTGCTTTGCACGCGCATGCGCAGTGCCAACAAATAAAAAAATTCCAAAAACAAAGCCAAAAACAAGATGGCAATGCATGCGCAGTGCCGGAAACTCGGCTTCTGTGCATGCGCAGAAGAAAAAAAATTAAAAAAAAAATCCCCCCCCAAAAATTCCCCCCCCAAAAAAATCTCAAAAAAAGATGGTGGCACCCACGGACCAGCACCGACCGAACCAGCTCCGTAACATCGCCGTGACATCACCAGCGGGTCGCTACCAGTTCGGGCGAACTGGTCCGAACCGGGAGGAACCCACCTCTGGTTGAAGTCTGAAATTTATGCATCTTCCACTGGAATGCATGCATTTCTTCATGCATCCACTCACCGGTGAGACAGATGACAATTTGCTTTATACAGTAAATTTGCAGAATATAGAATGTTTCTGCATACTGTTTTTGTGGCATGAATCAAACTGCTGTGATAAAGACAGTTGACATTTGCATTATGAAGCCCATGAACTTCAGCATACAAGTTTGGCAGTATTGTTCTCATTTCTGCCCCTTTTCTAAGAGTACATGGAAAGCTCTGCCATACCCAATCACAAGCCTATGGGGCATTTTATTTTCAGTGGGTCCTTGAGAAGCCCACAAGTGATTGCAGTAGCGTTTGTTTCTTTGGGTCCTCCAGTAACTAGGATATTAGCTCCAGCCAGGGCCGCTAATTAGCAATGGTTAAACCTTGTTTCCATGACTTTGCTAATCCTGTTTTAAATTGGAAGCCATCATTATATTGCAGAGAGTAGGATTATTCCATCAGAAATGGGGTGAAAAAGTGTCTTTTATTTTATCTTAATTTTATCTTAATTGTATCTTAATTTCCCACCACTCCACTTTAAGAACTCAGTTCTACGAATATGGAAGAAGAAGAAAAAACACTTTTCACTATCCATTTTCTTTTGCAGATGTATAGCTAGAACCATATAAAGTATTGTGTCGACCCTGAAGATGGCATAAGTGTAGCCATATTTTATTGTAGCCTTTGTATGTTTTTTTTAATTAGCTTTTAGGTTTGTAAGTAAATGAATTTAATAATACTTCAGGCTCGCCACTTTCTAACTGTTGAAAGGGGGGTTGTAAAGATAAAGGGGGAATGTTGTGTCTAGGTTCCTTTCCTGTGGGAACAGAGAAGATTCCTGAGCTGGACGAAGGTGGAGTTTGGAGTCACCGGACTGTTGGACTGAGGATTGATTGGAGATTGTGACTCATGGGGGAAGTTTCATACTATTGCTTTTATTGGGGATCCTGCTTTAATTCCGGATCCTGTCCAGAGTTGGAATTACACCAAGCCCTTGCCAATTTAATGTGTACCTAATAAATAGACTTTGGAAAGAACATGGATTCCTTGGGCCTTATTTTTTGGGACATGTTACTTAGAGGTTTGACATATTGCAGATGTAGTAATTCACAACATGTAAATTAGCATAGTATCTATTACAGCTTTTTCTTGATCAGTCATCTCAGCTTAAATTCTATTAGTGTATACTTACAATTTTGTGAAGCTATTTTTCCTCAATATTCATCATGTTGTACTAATTTATAGCATTTAATTAACTTGTTTATTTAATAAAACTACGAACTCCTCAGAAATCAAATCACCCACACAGCCAACCAGATTACAGCACCAACCCTCAACCAACCATGCAACCCCCCCAGCCAGCACTTCAACTCCCAATGACCCTCACCAGTCAGTGGTGGGATTCAAATAATTTAACAACCGATTCTCTGCCCTAATGACTGACTGGGTAGGCGTGGCCGGGTGGTCATGTGAGTGGGTGGGCGTGGCCATCTCGACATCACTCATCACACCCGGCCCCACCTCCCAGCCACTTGCCTCAAAGGCCTCAACAAGATACAATTTCCCTCTCTATTTATTTACTACTACTGAACATCCAAAATACACTATTTAATCCTATGTATATATGCCATATGTGTACATACACATTACATAGTATAGTGTGTGTATAGGCACACAAAAAAGATACATTAGGTACTATATATACTGTATGTGTGTGCGCACACACACACACACACACAGCTCTTCTAAAACTATACACATTCAACCCCACACACCCAGACTCCACTTTCTGCCATACATTTAACTATAACTTCTGTTCTATTGACATTACACACATTTTTAGATTTACTTCCCTAGTAAAAGCTGATGTCCTCGGCATACTAGTAGAAGTACCGGCAACACATAGTTGCTGTCCATGTCGGTTGGAGGACACGCGGCTGTGAGAGGAAGAGAGGCCGGGTCAACCGGACCCGGATGCTTCCTGGCTCCCCTCGTCCCAGAAACACCAACCTCACACCCTCCCCTCTCTGCTAACAGCCACCCCCTTCTCCTTCTCCCTCCCTGCTGCTGGGCAATCCCGTGTTCTCTGCCACTGCCACTGCCACTGCCGTTCCAGAGGGTGGGGGCAGCTGGGAGGCCAGGCACTCCTACAACCTGACCGGGTGAGCAGGTGGGTGGGAGAGGGGTGATCCGGGTGGCACAACCTCGCAGCCCCTGGCTGCCCCCATCTGCTGGCAGCTGCAGCAGGCAAGTCTGGGTGGGGGCAAGATGCGGGCTGGGGGAGGGGGCTGAGCAGCAGCAGCTCAACCTGGCTCATCTGCCTCTCTGCCACCAGCTCTGGCAGGAAGAGAAGGGCAGGCGGGGATTGGGGGCACAGCCAGCCAGGAAAGCCAAAATGCTTTCCAGCCTGGAGCTGCCAGCGGGGGTGGGCGAAGCAAGGCGGGGCCTGTGGGGCGCCCCTGGCTTTAAGTTCCCAGCCCTTTCTTTCTAAAACTGCCCAAAAGAGGGAGGGGAGGAAGGCCCACACCTGGCCCCTTTGTCCCTATACATGACAGCAACTTACCAGGAGAGTAGCAAAAGCAGGCGAAGGCAGGCAAACGGGGAAGGAACCGGAGAGCAGCTGGGGTGAAGGCAGGCAAGCTGCAAGCGGGGAAGGATCCAGAGGGCAGCTGGGACGTGGGTGCTACGTGGTAGGCCAGGGGCAAAGGCAGGCAAGCGGAGAAGGATCCAGAGGGCATCTGGGGTGAAGGCAGGCAAGCGGGGAAGGATCTGAAGGGCAGCTGGGGGCCGAGCGCTGTGTTGTAGGCCGGGGCAAAGGCAGGCAAGCGGGGAAGAGCCAGAAAGCACCTGGGGCAAAGGCAGGCAAGCAGGAAAGGATCTGGAGGGCAGCTGGGGCATGGGCGCTGTGTGGTAGGCCAGCGGCGAAGGCAGGCAAGTGGGGAAGGAGCCAGAAAGCAGCTGGGTGAAGGCAGGCAAGCGGGGAAGAGCCGGAAAGCAGCTGGGGTGAAGGCAGACAAGCGGGGAAGGATCTGGAGGGCAGCTGGGGTGCGGGCGCTGCATGGTAGGCCAGGGGCGAAGGCAGGCAAGTGGGGAAGGATCCAGAGGGCAGCTGGGCCACGGGCATGAAACTAGGCTACATACAGGGTACCGGCGAAGGCTGGTGAGCAAGGCAAGTGAGCAGCCAAAGCAGACGAGGTGAGAAAAGGAGTGACTGTAAGAGGCGGGGTGGGCGGGGTGGGGTGGGGCAGGGCTAGCCAGTGGTGGGATTTTCCGGTTTGCCGAACTGCGCAGAATTGTAACAACCGGTTTGCCTGAACTGGTCCGAACTGGCTGAATCCCACCTCTGCCTCACCTAATGTGATCTCCCCATCACAAGACCCATCACAAGACCCTAATCTGATGGGACCCTCCCATCACAAGATCTACTGACTACATGAAGTCCTTATAAGCAAAAGAAGACTGACTCTGACATCCCCTAAATTCTGCTGAAAATGTTACCTAGCCTGGTAACGAGGTGTTCGGAAACTAATCCACAAGCTCAGAGAATGAACCTCCACCTCATCCTACACCCGAGCTACAGATACGGTATTTGCCACTATTGCAAAATTTAGATTAGACTATATATTTTTTCATTACACTGCCCACTTCCTCTGTTTGAAAAGGACCTAAGAAAACTCAACCAGTCTAAATTATGTGATATTATCAGCAAATTGGGCAACCACACACAGTCATCAAAGAGCACATCCAATGAGTGTGAACTAGATTTTAACATCTGTATTAGGAAAGACTATTTTCTTGTAATGCTGTTTAGTAATAAGTCTTTCATGCATATTGAGGTCATTTACTGTGTTCTGAACATAGTGTCTTCTGATGCTTAAAAGCCTCTCTGACAGTTGGAAACAGGACCCTCAAAGAAAGACAAAGTAAAAAAAACTGTTGATAATGCTAACATGAAACTAGGTACATATGACTTTAGCTTATTGTATAAGAAAATATGCCAGACACAGAAGTCCTCTCCAGAAGAAGTCCTCTCCAGAGCAGACCTGCCATCAGTTCACACCCTGCTGATGAAAGTCCAGACATGCTGGGCAGGCCATGTTGCAAGGATGCAAGACCATTGCATCCCTAAACAGCTCCTCTATGGTGAACTGTCTCAAGGAAAGCGATCACATGGGGGACAAAGGAAGCGATACAAAGACACATTGAAAGCCTCCTTCAAGTCCCTGGATATCGACACCACCTCCTGGGAAACCCTGGTACAAGATCGATTGACATGGCACAAGTTGATCCACCAAGACTGCCAGACATTTGAAGACAGAAGAACAACCACAGCACAAGAGAAGCGAGCACTCTGCAAAGCCAGAGCTGCAAATGCTGCAACAATGGTGCCCACACGTCTGCCCGACATGTGGCAGTACATTCCGTGCCCATATAGGCCTTACCAGCCACCTGTGGACACAGCGTGGACAGCCCACAACCCGTTGGATGTCAAGGTCCTCTTTGAACACAATGGACGAACACCATCATAAGAAAATATAACAGTCAAGATTGAAGCTTTTTCTCAATAATTTGAGAAAGAGAAACACAAAAGACACAGAGATAAGATTAGCAAAAACTTTGGTCTGAATCCCAACAACTGCTTTGACTTAGGATAGAGAACCTCAGACAGATGAAAATGTAAGAGGTAACTTCCCATGTACTAAATTGCAAATGTGGATTTTGTTTTTGTTTTTTTAACAAATATTGCAATATGTTGAAAACAGTACTTCTACATAATAGTGCCTCTCTGTTGGACAAAGGGGTAGGTCATCAAACATTAGGAACCAATGGATATTTTTAGACTAAGATGGATTTGAAATTCTGGGACTATATTCCTCACAAACATATTCTCTACTATCTAGCTTTCTATTGGTAAATAAATGAATTTGATCAGGTCTTTCAAACTGCTGTTTACAGTCATGAGCTACTCAACTCTCCTCTTTTGTGGTTTTTCTGAATCCAAGATGGTGGACAGGCTGCAATGGCTGTAATGAACTCTTCCATAATTAAAGAGGTTTTTCCTTTTCCTTTACATTTTTAATTCACTTTTGACCCATTTCTAATCCATATCTGCTTTTTTACACAAGCACATATAGTGAGGCTACCAATTTGTTTTTAGCTACATTTTACAAGTCAAGAGGCCTCTTACAAGCCAAGAGGCCTAAGAGGAAAGGTTGTGAAAGAGGCCTGAGAGGAAAGTAGAGAAAGGGGTTCCAGGAGAAGGAAGAAGCACCTTGCTGTCCTGTGGTCCAAAGTCCATCATAGCTCAAACACCGTTACCAGGACCCACGGGTATCCCTACTTTGACGAAGTCCAGGGGATTCAAGTGATATAATCCATGAGTGAAAATTTCAGCGCATCGCTCCTCCACAGCCACCCGCCACCACCACCACCCTATCGCCACTACCGCCATCTTGAAACAGCCACCATCTGTAACCCAGATCCTTCGGGAGATCCCAGAAGATCCGAGTGGTCAAATTCCTGAGAGAAACTTCAAGCGCATCACCCTGAACTGAGTTAAACAGCCGCCCTCCACAGCCCAGATCCATCGGCATAGCCCAGGAGATCGAAGAAGGTGAGGAATGAAACCAGAGGAGATCCGCTACCACCATCTTGAATAGCGAGTAACAACCGCCCTCTGCAGCCCAGATCCTTCGGCAAAGACCAGGAGATCGACGAAGAAGCGCATTGCCTTGAACTGAGTTAAACAGCCGCCCTCTGCAGCCCTTATCCATCAGCATAGCCCAGGAGATTGAAGAAGGCGAGGAGTGATATCAGAGGTGATCCGCTACCGCCATCTTGAATAGTGAGTAACAACCGCCCTCTGCAGCCCAGATCCTTCGGCAAAGACCAGGAGATTGACGGGAATGTGAGGAGGGAGATCCGAGGAGAGCTAATGGGAGTCCATCGCATCTGCGCTGCACCACTACCCTTGCACTTCATCTGTAAGGAGCCCTCTGTACGGAGCCCTTCCAAGGCTATCACTGAGGCTACCACTCCAACCAATTCCCAATGAGGCTACTGCAAATGACCACGTTGATTCATCTATACCTTAATTTCTTAATTAATTAATTAATTAATTGATGCTTAATTTCTTAATATAATATTGATTGAGAGATTGGTAACTGATTGATTAGATAGTTGGGCATTTAATGATTGTTAATTGATAGAATAATTAGTTAGGCTTTTAATTATCAATTGAACAATTTAAATACTTAGTCGTTGTTTAACTTTTGATTTATTGGTTGGGCAATTAATTTGTTGCTTAGTTTAATTGACTGGATTATTGACCGTTTAATTGTTTTACTGATATTTTTGATTGTATAATAACTGATTAATTAATTAATTGACCAGGCACTATTAACTAAACAGTTTAGCATTCATTAATAATTAATACCCAGTGTTAAATTGTCTGTCTAACTAGTCAGACTTTGTTTATCGATTATTGATTATTGATTTTGTAATTGGGCAATCTAATCAGCTACATAGAATACTTAATTGGAAAGGCTTGGATTGCAAATACTAAACTACCATGCCTAGCAAGCACTCCACCACCAAACCTACACTCAAAATGAATGAAATCTCTACTAAAGACCAACATAATTCCAGCTCATACTGCTTCATCTGTTTAGATCCCATTGAGGAAGACGTGAGTTCAATAAAGTGCTCCCTATGCGGCATGTATGCTCACCACAAATGCATGAAATTAACCAAAGCCATGGCCCAATTCATACAAGAGGCCTCACTCCCACCCTCCCATTTCACAAGAAAGGGTAAACTCTATTGAATCTCGTTTAGCATCCCTCAACACCATTGAAGCGCAATTAAAGTCCTTTAACACCATTGTAGCATCCCTCAAAAAAGATGATATAAAGCAGAAACGTGAAGATCCATCATCTCAAAAACCTACCCCATCTCAACAACCTCAGCCTCAACCACAACCTCATGGAACCAGCTACACTATTACTGACATCTCAATCCTCATCAAAGATGCACTTGAACATGAACAGAAGCGTCCAAACGCCATCTTATTTGGACTTGAGTACAACAATGAAATAGATGACATCACTATGGTTCGCAGCAGCATCAGCAACTTTCCAGCATCGACCATCTCTCCTGAGGAAATTATTAACATCTCCCGTGACGGCCCAGAATACAAAAACAATGACGGCACGATGGGTCCTCGCTTCTGCAGAGTCATTTGCAATAGTGAGGCCAGTAAATGCAAATTCATCTACTCAATAAACACACTTGCTAGAAACCACACTAACCGTAATAAACTACGTTCGCAGCCTGATCTATCAATATTACAATGTGCACGCTCATTTGAGCGCCACGCAGAGCTCAAAAGACACCTGGATCATGGAGACCTATACATCGACTACCGTGCCGACTGTATCAAACACAAGACCAATGGTTCACGTCCCTACAACCGCAACAACCCAATAATCAACAATCGACAATCCCAACAACCCAACATCACAACAACCAACAATCAACAACCCCAACACCCCAATATCCAATACTAGGTATGCACGCCCCCAAGATCATCTAGGTTCACCGCAACTGACCTTAAATGTAAACTACTCAACGCAAGAAGCCTCGCAAACAAAATGCCAGAGTTTCTTCTTCTACTAAATACTACTCAATTTGATCAATTGGTAACTATCAACACTAGATTAAACAACTGCCTCGATCTAATCTTCTGCAACAGTTTAAACACAATTTATAACCTTCATATCAAAGAACCTTTTTCCAACAGTGACCACAGCATGATTGACTTTTGTCTAAATTTACATCCATACAAAGAATCTCATAATAGGACTCCTAAATACAACTTCAAAAAAGCAAACTACGATCTCATAGCTGCTGACCTCTCATCTCTAAATTGGCAAATCCTATTCAATGACTGCAACTCTGCAGAAGACTATTATAACACTTTTCTACTTGAAGTTCAAAGAGTCATTAATTTATATGTACCTTTAGTAACTCCCAAAGCCAAAAAGAACAAATTACCCTTATCAATAAGGAAACTCCAATCCCCCCAAAAAATCCCTTTGGCGGAAAAATAAAACTGGCTACAAAACCTTATGCCACTTCAAAAACTGATACAAAACCTTATGCCACCAAATAAAAACAGAATGTACCAATTACCACTGCAAACAGGAGGAAGATCTGTTACACACAAAATCCAATTGTGCCTTCTATAATTTCATAAACGCCAAACTTAAAGACTCAAAAACCATCCCACCTCTAAAAGGGCAAAATGGTGAAGACTGTAACGATGATGCCATTAAGGCTAATCTCTTCAACACTTTTTTCAGTTCAGTCTTTGTCAACAGCAATGGCATCTCCCCCTCATTTCCTAGTCGTACCTCAACCAATTGCAATGATCTAATCCACGTTGATTTTACTGAAGATACTGTCAAAGGGGCACTACACAACCTAAAGCCAGCTC
>QLTV01000804.1:4823906-4846756 GCA_003457575.1 Thermophis baileyi
ATGGTTGTTAAGTGTGAAAAATGGTCATAAGTCACTTTTTCACCACATTTTACAAGTTGGCCACTCCCACCCGGTCACACGACCACCAAGCCACTCCCACCCAGTCACATGGCCATCAAGCCACTCCCACCCAGTCACATGGCCGTCAAGCCACTCCCACCCGGTTACATGGCCGTCAAGCCACTCCCACCCGGTCACATGGCTGTCAAGCCACTCCCACAAAATTAAGCCACGCCCACAGAGTGGTAGTAAAAAAATTTGGAACCCACCTCTGCTGTGCATGTTTATTTAGCAGCAGACCTACAAAATTCAATATATTAGCTCATGCCTAGGAAAGTGTAGAGAATAAATCACTTTTCTTTAATACATCTGCTTTAAAAATATTCAACAGGCTAAATGAGCAGTCAAAACTATGTGCTCCGATCATGTCATAATTAAAAATAAACGTATGTTGTTTTGCTGAGAAAATCTTCTCTCCTCTCTCCTCTCCTCTCCTCTCCTCTCCTCTCCTCTCCTCTCCTCTCCTCTCCTCTCCTCTCCTCTCCTATCCTATCCTATCCTATCCTATCCTATCCTATCCTATCCTATCCTATCCTATCCTATCCTANTAAGTGAGTCTTCCTCCATTTTACGACCTTTCTTGCCAGAGTTGTTAAGTGAATCGTAGTTAAATCAATAACACAGTTGTTAAGTGAATCCATCTTCCTCATTGACTTTGCTTGTCAGAAGTTTGCAAAAGGTGTTCACAAGGCCCCAGGGAACGTCAACTATCATAAATATGAGTCAGTTGCCAAGCATTTGAATTTTGATCACGTGACCATGGGGATGCTGCAATGGTCGTAAGTGTGAAAAATAGTCAACATCACTTTTTTCAGTGCTATTGTAACTTCGAACAGTCACTAAACCAGGGGTGTCAAACTGGATTTCTTCAAGGGCTGGATCAGCATTGTAGTTCTCCTCCGCGGGCCGGCCGGAGTTGGGGGGGGAGATGGGACGGACACCTCCTGCAGCACCCTGCTGGCCAAAATGGGGTGTGGGGGGCACGTGAGGCCCCCCCGTGCCCCGTTTTCAGCCTGGACGGCCTCCTGCAGCACTTTGCTGGCCAAAACAGGGCGTGGGGGTACGGGAGGCCTCCCGTGCCCTGTTTTGGCCAGCAGAGTGCTGCAGGAGGCCGTATAGGCCATAAATGGGGTGTGTGGGGGCCATGCACAGGCTCCCTGCACCCCATTTTGGCTGCCAGAGGCATCGCGGGCGAGTTCTTTGCTATTTCCAGGCCGGACCCATGGGCCAGATTTAAGCACCCCGCGGGCTGGATCTGACCCGCGGGTCTTGAGTTTGACACCCGTGCACTAAACGAACTGTTGTAAGTTGAGCACTACCCGTACTGTACAGCAAAAGCTAAGGACTTGTGTAACTGGCATTGTCTTTGTTTTTTAAGCTTGTTTGGAGATTCTGACAGGAGAGTGTAGCTATTACATACCCTTGACCAAAGACTGGTATGCTCCTATCTGGGACGGTTATCTTCTTCTTCAGGTGTGCAGCTTTGAAGACACCCCACATGAAATGATGGAGAAATAGGACACCATCTAGCCAGCCAGATCAGCCAAATCAACCCTGCTAATAAATGTGGCGACAGATGTCACAACCAGTTCACCCTCACTTCAGTACTCATTACTGTTTCCATTAGAAAGATTTGGGATTAGCTTTTATTTTAGAGAGTTATATGCTCAACTTTAGTAGGTCATTTTCTCCAGTCTTCCTCTCTTCCATTTCTTCTTTTGTTGTACATTACACTGTGTTGTTTTACTAATTATGATAGCTGCCTCTTTTCTAACTTTTTGGCTGCACATCAGTAAATACAGTCCTTCTCCCAAGTAGCTGATATCTCTAATTTATGATTACAGTCACTACAGTATCTCTTTTTCTGAGCCCAGAAAAATGACATGTATTACTATTTCTACACCTTATTTTCATTAAGTTGGCATTGCCCGTTGAGATAAACTAAGACTGTCTCAGTGTGTGAAGCCTAGGTTTTGTACTTTCTTGTACAGATATTGTAAGTATGTGTAAAACTATCATTTTTGGAAAACATGTTATAAAATATGAAAGTGGATATGCATTATAAGATGATGGGGGTGCATGCATATACACACACAAATTATGGTTTGTGACTCTGTATATTTTCAATAGGTGGGTTAGATTTTGTGGGCAGGAAGTCGGATTTTGAGAGGCCAAACACCAGAAGATTAAAAGGCCCCTTCTACTTATTGCTCTTTTTTGTTGTAATCATCTGTTTTAAGGCAACCTGTGGAAGAAGGCAATGGCAAACCACTTCTGAAAAAGCTTGCCAAGAAAACTGCAGGATCTTGTCAGACACGGTTGAAAGGAAGAAAACTAATAATAATTAAAAGAATAGTAAGGGGAGAACCACAGCATTGAGTGTGACAAGTGGTTTACTTCTTAGCCTTAAATACTACATATCTAAGGCCTGCTCTTCAGCAGCTATCTATAGTGAAATATATGTGGCAAATTTATGGTCCTATCACTCATCCACTAACCCATCTGAGACTCATGGAGATTTCATATCAGTAACTTCAAAATCAATCAGTCTCTCAGAGAAATGTTTCCTGTCTCACACACTATTATTCCTTCTCCCAAATCAGTCCTGAAAGTTTGGCAGCTTTTCTTTAAATTTTGTGATGCACATTAAATTGGTTCCACTGCAAATAGTTTTATATTAATAGGCAAAATACTTCGGGAATTTGTTTTTAGCCATCTAAAGGTTAGGGATACCACTTTATTTTTTTATTTTTCCCCAGAGGCACTATATCGAGATGCTTAAATCCAGTCTCGGTCATATGCGTTTATATTAAGAAATAAGGTCTCCAGAAAGGTTTGTGCATAATATTGCAGCATTAGAGATGTGAAAACAATATTTATATCAACCATTTAAATATATATAGTTAAGAAACTGATATAACAATTAACTTGTTCATTTACATACAGCTACATATTTTATCAAATGGTCAGGCTGAGTTTCTTCCTAAGATAATAAGAAAATTATATACAAGGGCCATAATCTTTTATTAAAAGGAAGGCATTTTTGTCCCCTTTTGTCATTACTGAACCACTGTGTAAATCACTGGGTACTTTAAAAATATTCTTAATTTGCAGTTGTTTTGAATATTTTATTTTTCACATCTCAACCAATTAATCAACGAATGAATGGTCCAGCCAAAGCTACTGTAAGTTATTCCAAGGTTGCTGCCTCAGCTCATTGAAGGAGTATTTTCTGTTCACTCTGCCATGACATTATTTGTCTTTTGGTAGGCTATAGGCACACTTGCACTCCCCTTATCTAAGGAATCAAGCATAGATGGAAGATGGGAAGCACTTGCTATTGAACATGGAAATTGGCATGCAAGAGATCCATGAGATTCCCCAGGCCTGAACACTTTACTGAGAATTTTTCAGTTTCTCCTGGTCCTACTCACATTCTGAAATTTGAGACATGTAATTTCCCTATTAGTAAATTTACTGTCTTCTAGAATCACATCAGAGGTGGGTTTCAGCAGGTTCTGACCAGTTCTGGAGAACCGGTAGCGGAAATTTTGAGTAGTTCGGAGAACTGGTAAATACCACCTCTGACTGGCCCCGCCCCCATCTATTCTCTGCCTCCCGAGTCCCAGCTGATCAGGAGGAAATGGGGATTATACAGTATCCTTCCCCTGGTGTGGGGAGCGAATGGAGATGTTACAGTATCCTTCCGCTGCCATGCCCACCAAGCACACCCACCAAGCCACAGCTACAGAACCGGTAATAAAAAATTTTGAATCCCACCACTGAATCACATGATCATCATTCTGCCGAAGAACAATAATGATAAGAGGCTGGACACTACTTTAATAGTAGCTGGTTGATGCTTTGAAGGCACTGTAAGTCACTGGCCAAAGACTCTAATTTCAGATCAGATTCCCCCAGAGCTGAAGAAACTTCTTGGATGAGAAGCAAAACGTCTTCAAGGAAAAATAAAGGAAGTCCAGTTGCCTCGTGAAAAAACACCTTTGGGATAATCATGACCTGGATGACTGGGAATCTCCATAGACCTTTAGCTATGCAGAATTGAAGAAGCTTCTTGGATGAGAAGCGAAACGTCTTCAAGGAAAAACAAAGAAAGTCCAGTTGCCTCTTGAAAAAGCATCTTTGGGACCCCCCCGTTACTACTTCTGATGCTGCAAAATGATTATCTATCGTCACATAAGTGTCTTTATTTAGAGTATCTATCTCCAGCACTGATATTCAGCTTTACAGAATGTGCTAAAACTCTTATTCTGGTCTAGCAAATCATTTTAGTATCCAAACAAACCAAATTATTGCTTGGGACGATTTGGTTCGCAAACAAGTTAAGATAATGGCTGAATTCTGCCAACTTCCCCAATCCTATTTTAGCACAGTTCCTACATTTTGGCAAGCTCAGCAGGTAAGCATCCAAATATATTTTACAGGGAATAAATTGATTTATTTTCCAGCTATTTAGTAATTATGATCTGATTTCCTGCTAACAATGCACATTGTGCTTTACAGAATTAGAATAAAGTAACATTCCCGACCTAAAATAGTCTAAAAACAAGCACTTTTAGGAAGATGAAAGCAACAGCATACAGAAGAAAAAGTTGTATTCAGTTTTATGTATGTAAGCATGTGTATATTTGTGGTTTAAACAAGGAAGTTACTAAAGAAAAATTGACTCAATTAAACAACCCCCCTCCCACCTACACAAAGCTGTTTGTCATTAATTGGACAAACCACAAACTAACTTATATTATCTACAAGGTTTGTAACTTTCTTTTTCCCTGGAAGTGTGATTGGGACTTTGACCTTCCCAGTCATAAGTGGATGAATGATAAAAATGCTGAATATATTTACTGGATCCTTTGCAAAAAATAATCCAGCTATTTGGGAATATTTTCAGCATAAGTTATCCCATGGAAATTGAGTACTCAAAATACTAAAAAAAAAAAAAATCTGAAAAATCTGCTATGGAGTATCATTTCCTAAGTGAGAAAAGGGGCACGCCTACAGTTAAGGATTCAAGAATGTGGTGGTTCAAGATGATCCAAAAGGAATCTTTTCTTTCTATACATTTTGATCCTAAGATTTCTATACTTGGTGCCATATGGCAATATCTCTTACATTGGACAAAGCAGCAGTTGTTAGCTGAAGATGTTTTTCAACAGGCACAGAGAAACTGAAAGCTTGCCACATGCTGGTAGTATGTTGCCAGTTAGAATCTACAGTGGTGCTTGGAAGTTTGTGAACCCTTTTATTCCTCCATAAAAATGGCCTAAAACATGATCTGTTCTTCACCCAAGTCCTACAACTAGATAAAGGGAATCCAATTAAACAAACAAGTCAAAAATGTTATAATTGTTCATTGATTTCTTGAAGAAAATGATCCAAAGCTACATATTTCTCTTCTCTTGTAGAGATGGAGGTCATTTGGAGGTTATGTGCAGCAAACTGCCTACCTCAGAAGGGCCTCAAGTACCTACATGATCTCACCCAGTTCCCATGATTTCACCCCGTTCATACTACCTGGATGAAGGAGGACACTATCTCTGGCTGGTACATGATCTCATCTAGGTTGTATTAACAGGATGTAGGATGTTCTTAAGGATTGGCAAGGAGAATTCACCAATGAAAATGCTGTTGCTCTTTGTTACCTTTTGCTGCTTGTAAAACTGTATATAAGCAATAAACACTGCGAAGGCAGTCAGACATCTTGGCATCCTGCAATGACTGGTCTCTAACTCCATCATTCTCTTTATCTAGATTTAGGAGTTGGATGGAAAACAGATGATGTTTTAGGTCATTTTATGCAGTATTGATCATTCAAGAGGTTTCACAAACTTTTATGCAACACTGTACGATACCCCAAAATGGAGGGCTGTTCTTCTTTCTTAACCAAGCGTAATAGTAGTAAATCAAGCTAGCCTATTTATTTATTAATTATAGGTAGTCCTCAACTTACGACAATTGAGCCAAACATTTTTGTTGCTAAGCGAAAGAGTTGTTAAGTGAGTATTGTCCCATTTTATGACTTTTGCCACAGTTAAGTAAATCACTGCAGTTAAAGTTAGTAACACTGTTCTTAAGCAAATCCGCCTTCCCTGTTGACTTTACTCATCAGAAGATCGCAAAAGTTGATCACATGATCCCAGGACACTACAATTGTCGTAAATATGAGTCAGTTGCTAAACATCTGAATTTTGATCACACGACCATGGGGAGGCTGCAACAGTTGTAAGTGTGAAAAATGGTCATAAGTCACTTTTTTCAGTGCCGTTGTAACTTTGAACAGTCCCTAAATGAACCACTGTAGGTCGACGACTACCCGTAGTCTGTGCTAGAAAGGAGATTTGAGATTTCTAAGAAATCTGAACTGGAACACAAATCAGATGGAATGTGAATTCTGTTAGTATTTCATATTCAATCTGAATATATGCCAAAGTAAATTGTGTATCATAGTCATGCCACTGGTCTTCAGCAACCTCTTTCTGCAAAACCTGAACTCTAGATAAGCACCAGCCTTCTTAAAACTTCACCTCTCAGAAAAAGGGTACTGTAAATAACAATTTATTGAGTAATCAATATACACATAAAATAGGCACATAAGACGGATAATGTTTAAATCAGGACTTTCTACCTTGATATTTAACATGCTTCTTAACTTTCAAATTTTGGATTAGCAACTACTACAAGCAGTACTCAACTTACAACCATTCGTTTAGTGACTGTTCAAAGTTACAATGGCACTGAAATAAGGGACTTATGACTTTCCCTTGCACTTACAACCATCACACCATCCCCACAATCATGTGATCAAAATTCAGGCACTTGACAACTGGCATGTATTTATTATGATGGTTGCAATGTCCTGAGGACATGTGATGGTCATTTGCAACCTGCCCAGCCAGCTTCTGACAAGCAAAGTCAATGGGTCAAGTCAGATTCACTTAACAACTGTGTGGTTCACTTAACAACTGCAGTGATTTGCTTAACAATCATGGCAAAAAAAAACCTTCTTAAACCAGGCGCGACTCACTTAACCGCTTAGCAATGGAAATTCTGGTCGTAAATCAATGACTGCTTGTACTTAGGATGAAATGTGTGTGATATTAAATAGGAAGGGATTAATGAACAAATAATACAAAGTAAAAGCTAATGTTATTAACCTGGTAGGTGACTTCTAAAACTAGGTATTTGCTAGACAGCCACTCAAAAGTCTGTAATGCAATGTATTTGGTAAAACAAATAAAGGTAACACAACCTGCTGAGATCTACAATGCAGAATTTTGTGAAACAGCAGAACAATGGATGCAGCTGATGTTTGGATTTCCTAATGTCTAGAAGAAAACACTTTATTCATGATCAGGAGGGATGATGAAATATGTCCTAGATACTGAGAAATTGAAATCTAAATATGGGAGATATGGCTTCATAACACATGGAAGTATTAATAAACTTCTGTCTCATTTGGTAAGCAGCTGTCCAATGATATATAACTATAGCTATCTGGCTGTAAATCTCTTCCAACCTGAATAAAATAGAAAATATGGACTACAAATAGCAAAAGAAATTCTGACAACGTGGAATGGCATACAATATCATATTCAAGATTTATAGTACAGTAAAAAGTACAGTATCTCATGTACCAAAACGCAGTTGTAACTGGACTTTTTTTTATAACTGCAATTTCTTATCTATAAGCAGACAACGAAACTGCTGAAACATCTATACCTACAAATATTTGCTACAGCAAATATTCCATATTCTCAATATGAAATTCAAAGACACCAGAGCATTCTGGTAGAAGACAAATGCATTACTCCTAGTAAGATTGAAAAAAGAAATAATAAGCCAGCTGTTTTCATTTCTTGTGATAGGATATTCAGTGGTGCAGGAATCCTTGTTAAAATGCTCTGTCTGTCCATCTATCCGTCCACTGGCTGTTTTTTTTCCTAAAGTATGAAAAGGGAGTAAGAAATAGTAAACCAATTAAATAAAAGGTATGAGATGGGGGGGGAGGAAATACTGTAGAGCTGAATCTACTTTATGTCAACAGCACCATTCTTGATACCATTTCCACCATGACAATATACTTCTCTATACATTGTGACATCTTATTCAAACCTTTTGCCTGTTTCTTTTTGAGGTTCTCATTAATACCATCCAACCACTGCTTTCTCAGTTTTCTTTCTTGTGATTCTTTTACTATTTCTTCATATATTTGTTTTGCACTTTGATCACATTGTCTATATACAGTATGAGCAAAATATCTCAGTGCATTTCTTGCTTTCACACTGAATCACTCATGTTTGTATTCAGTTCACATTTATTCAGCACCTATTCATTCTTAACTCTGCCTTCTTTTATCATACTCCTTAGATACTCCATTTCCTGTGTGTTCAAGTTATTCTTATATATCTCCTGATATATCCAACCTTCACTTCCATGTAATAGTTAGGATAAGCTCACTTAATGTTCTAAGTTGTTTCAAGGAACATTCATTTTCCACAACAGATGACATACAAACTTCTAAACAGCATTTGCAATCTTAAAATTTCTCTATTTCCCATCTTTAGAAACATTCTATCAAAATATACAGTACATATTTTTGCTTTAGTCTATGTATGTATATCTTGCCCATCAAACACAATCGTCTTGGTCACTGATATACCACCTTCCAAATCTATATTCCCATTTAACATTTGCAGTCAATCATTCAAGTTCTGTCAACATTACATTATTTGTGTCATTAACAAAGAACACAAAGAACACATCTCTATCAACACAACTCTATCATCACCCCAAGCATCACAGGGATTCCTTATAGGTTTATTCATAAATGTATTAAACATGCTTGTTTAAGCACATATCCTTGGCCTTTTCAATGCTCATTTGAAACCTTTCACTACAAATTCTATTAATTTTCATGCATGGTTTACTCCCATCATATATTGCTTTGTATTCAGCAACCAATTTTTAACTTTGTACTCAAATAAAATATTCCATAATTTACTTTATACTTTTTTTTTCTCAATCGACATAAATTCTTTTTTTTTTTTACATCCTCCCATTTGTAAATGACCTGTTGAAGAGCAAATCTGATCTTCATACCCACTGCTTGGCAAAGAAACATATTTAACTTCCCAAATTTTGTACTTCTTGTACCATTTTGATCAGAATTTTGCCAAATGCCTTCCCAGGCGCATGTAATAAATTCATTGCCAGGTAATTTTGCGTTCACTTATGCCACTTTTCCCTTTATGGAAGGGAACTGTAACAGCATTTTCCCAACTATCTGGCGCAGACATAGTCTGCACACACTTAATAAACAAATTGCACAGCCGTTTCTTAACTATACCATAACCATGTTTTAACATTTCTCGTTCTACCATCTAAACGTGTAGCCCTGCCATTTTCTTCATTTTACCACAATATCTCTTTTTCATTATACTTCTCTTGACATTAATATTTGTAGGATTTATTTCAATTTTAGTTTTCAACATGCCACTATAATTCATATGGATCTTTAAAATACTCCATCATTCCCTTATTCTACTTTTATCCCAAATTATTTTATCACTTTTATTTTTAATTCTCTTCCTGCCTAGCTTTGGTTGCCTAATTCCAAATCAGTTCTTTATTTCCATAAAATCTCTGTCTCTTTTTATCTTAAGTTTTTCTTTACTATATTTTTGTGACTGTATTTTTATGCACATGGGACAAAAACTTATTTTTAGCAATTGTTTTCTTTTATACATTTTCTCATCCACATATTTTAATCCCATTACACATCTTTTTCATACTTCTCATTAGTGTAAGCTCCATACACTTATAACAGTTCTTTTCCTTCTCTCCCAAGCAGCTTCCACATCTTTTCCCCATGTCTATTTTCCACTCATTTAGTTGAAACATTAATCTATTTCTAATATTTTAGACTAATATTTTATCTTCCTATACTCTGATTTCATTCACCTTTCCTCTTTTCTTCCTTGTCAATTTTTTCCTAAGATCCTTTCTTGACATTACCCAAAAATAGTCTATGTCTCATTTAAAGTCTCTCATGCTACCATATGCTTCTTATTCTCTGTGTTTCCGTATAAACAATCAAATCAATCATGCTTTTAGATTATATTAATTCTTTTATCAGATGTACTACGAATTCAGTTAGGCTTAAATCACATGTTTGAAACAAGCAGACATTTTTCCAAGTATGTACTCACCAAAGTCACTATTCTCATCCACTTTGGCATCTCCAGTGGCCAAAAAACATTTTGCATTATCTTTCTAAGTCATTGTCTTATCCTTTCATGTTATCTAACAGAATATTTTTCCCATGGATCATGTTTATTCAAAACGTTGCACAAATTTCCCCAAAACTCATGTCTGAGTGATTCTTTCATTATCATTACTGGAGCAGAACAGGCAACTATCTCTGAATTCCTATTTTCATATTCTTCCATAACAACCTATAAGACTCCAGTTCAAACTTTCTGACATACATTCTAGTCCTCTCATTCACTATTAAATCTACACCTCCATATTCATCAAGACCACTCCTCAAAATAACACTATTTTCATTCCTATTTTACCGTTCCCCTTCCTTTTAGACTGGTAGGCATCATACAACATACCTATTTTGCTTTCAGTTGTTAATTCATAGCCTGTAGATTTATTCCTCTCATATTCCAAGTCCCCAAACATGATCATCATCACATTGGTTCTACTGCTGAAATCTTGTATCCATATGCAAATAATTGACTAAATTATTAATTACCCAAACTGTAAAAACTCCAGTTTTAACTATTCTTGGTACTACTCCCCTTGTAGACCTGTTTGAAAATCATTAAGTGTATCTATCAGGGCTCTGCCTTAATTGATGATAGATTATAGGCTTTTAGCTAGTCATTTTAGATGCAATTTTTTTTTCTGTTGGCATGATGGAAGAAATTTGCTAAGAAGGTATTCACAACTCCTTTTGCTATTCTATCTTGTTCAAAATGCCCACTGATAATTACAGTAGTCTGTACAAGCAGGCAGAAAAACAATTATGTATAACCAATTGATGTTCTGGATGCTTTATATAAAATGACAGGAATTGATTTAAACAAAATGTGTAAATATATAAAAGATAAATAAATGAAGATAAGATACCAATAGGTACCAAATGGATAGACGGAATCCAGACAACAGAAGTGTTTAAGAGACAGCAACAATAAAAACAGATGATAATGACAGTAAAGATGAATGGGAATATTAACAAAGAAATTGTATAAGGGTGATGAGTAGGGATTATTTGTAAAGAAGAAATAAGCAAGTTCATATAGAATGGATTGATTAAGAATATAATGGGAAAGAATGGATAGTATATAAAAGGAAAAGAGAAAATTAATGCAAAAATGCTGAATTGATGAACAGTGAGATAAAGAAGCAAAAGAAGATTGTATGCCGTGAATATAAAACTGCAAAAAAGTTGTAGATGGATAAAAATGGCAGAGCACAATCCAAATAGTTAGAGAATGCATAGAGTTAGGTAGGAACCAAAAGACTAAAGAATATGATAATAAATGAAATGTGATGGAAGGACAACTGTTGATTGTATGAGAGAACACTTAGAAAAAGGGATTGCAAGAGACCAAAAGAAGGTAAAGATGTCAAAGACCAAGCAAGACTACAGGAAAAGATTGAGATGAATGGAAGTGAAATGTAAACAGGCTAGGCAAATGAGTAGATAGAAAAGAGGAAGCAAGAGCCAGTCCAGAACATTATTCACCAAAGTAACTAGGGAAAGGTGTGATAGCCGAGTTAGGTGGGAATCAAGTGAAATATAGGAATGAAGAGATGGAAAGGGAAGAGGCAGAGGAGAAACTGGTAAATGAATGTAACTGGATAACTAAATAGATGCAGAATACTGGGGTTCAGATGCCAATGGAAATGAAGATTAATGGGTGAAGAAAATGGAGGGATGAGCTTATGTATCAGCTTGACTGAAGACAAGGATGAAGAAAGGCACTTTTGTTCCTTCCTTAGAACCTCATGGGAGGTGGAGCTGTGGCCAGGAATGTCCCAAGAGCCTCAAAACTTCAGCTCAGTCTTCTCTTCAACCAACACCAACACCAACACCAACACCACCACTTCCTCCAACGATGCATATGGCAGACCGGTCCCTCCTTACCACTTTCTCCCTCCTCCTCCTCTTTTCCCTCCTCCCCTTTCGTTGCTCCTCCCCCTTTCTCCCGGCGGCCATTGGCCCAATCCCGGCCGCCCCCTCACGCCGCCGCTCAGCTGAGGAGACAATGGGCGATCAAAGGAGGGGAGGGGGAGGAGGAAGAGGATGGCGCTAGACGAGGCGAGAGCCCGGCCGGGTGGCGCTTTCTCTGCGCTCGATTAGTGATCCTAGAGAGGGAGAGTCAGCCAGGCGCCGAAGCCAGGCGCTGGAAGGGACACCGAGTGGTGGCGGCGGCGGCGGCGGGTACAGGGAGTCCTTGCCGCTGCGGCTGCTACCTCCTCCTCTTCCTCCTCCTCCCTCTCCCCGCTCTCCCGCGCCTCGCGAGCAAAGTGTGTGCGAGAGAGAGTGAGTGTTGAGTGTGAGTGAGCGAGCCCCGTTGCGCAGCTTGGTTTGCGCACAAGCACCACCAGCAGCGGAGGAGGAGGGCGGCAGAGGCACCACCACCACCACCACCACCAGCGCCCGGGCATTTGAGGAGAGGAGCGCTGTGGAGCGAGGCAAAATACACGCATATCTGAGTAGGTGGGGGGAGGGAGGAAAAGCGAAGCGGCGGCAGCGGCAGAGGCCACACCAAGACACCAAGTGAGACAAAAGTAGCTCCAAACCAGCACCCAACTCCACCTTGGGAGGCAGGCGGCAGGCGGGCGCCTCAGCATGGCTTCCGAGGAACTCTACGAGGTAATCAGCCCCAATGCTTCCCCCTCTCCTCGTCCCCGCCTTATTCCTTATTCCCGCCAGCCCCCCCCTCTTTTTTCGGGGTGTGTGTGAGGGCTAAAAATCCTGCTCCCCCTCTCCTCAGTTTCTTTTTGCTTCTGGCTTTTCTTGGCGGGGCCCTGTGTGTGTTGTGTGTGTGTGTCTGTCTGTTTCCAAACTGCGAGCCTGCCTCTCTTCCCTCCCCCAGTTTCGCTAGAGGAGGACGGAAATATGACTGAAAGCAGGAGACGGTAAAGTGTAACCATTGGCTTGCGCTTTCTATTGCTTCCCCCCCTCCTTTTTTTTTTAACCCGACCCCCGACTCCCCCCTCCTCTCAACTCCACGGCCACCCCTTTTACCCTCTCCGGTCTCGCCACGAGGAAGGGGAAAAGGGTGGGTGCCGGACGTTAGGTAGCGGCGCTGACAGCCGCGACTTGCCCAGACCCTCTTGCGCACAAAAGTGTTTTTGGTAGTGTGCAAAAAATGTGTTGCAGAAGTCCTGCCCGCTTTTTTTTTGTGGGGGCTGGGGGTGGAGGGTGTGTGGGAAGGCGAAAGGAAGGGTTATCTTCTTCTCTTTTGAAAGTACATTGACACCTTTGCCTGGCGAGCCAGCTGCATTGATGCACAAAACACGAAACATCCAAAACTAATATTAACTCTGCATTCTTTAGCAGAATGAACAAGTTTGGGGAGGTTTTGGTGGGTGGGTGGATGGGATGGAGAGGTTGGCTGGTTCCAACGCATGCTATTTTATTTGAGGGATGCCCAGGTGGATTAAGCGTGGTAGTAAATAGCTTTGTTGGCTTTGCTTGAGGATGGAGGAAGGTGACTTTAACTTTGAATTTCCAGTCTTTTGATGCCATTTATAAATCTTCAATGTACAGGCACAGGATGGGGGATTCCTTTTGAATGCAATTTCCTGGTTTTTGTTTTTTTAAAATATTTTATGGAGTATTTTGTATAGGTTAATGCTTGCATTAAATTTTTGAAACCATTCTAATTCATTTGGTAGGTAAAACTCATTGAAGAGCCCGTGCTAGTTTTCTTCTACCATGGACAAATACTTACTTAGACAGGTTTGATATGTTTGTGTGTTTAATTTACTAGCAGCCATGTGAGTCTGGAACCTTAGAATTAATAAAATATATTCAATAGTAGTACAAAACATAGGGTACAACTCTTTAACACACTTACTAGGGATTTGTGCTCCACTTTATAACTTTATTTATAGTAAAATAGTGTTGTACTTTTAATATTGAACTCTAAGTGATGCATTGGGAAGAATTTAGGAACTGAAACTATTTCCAGTTCAGCTGATCAGTGGACCGTAGTATTTATGAATGAGTAGAGTTCAGTTTTTGAACAAATGAAGTTTTTCAACTAATAATCTGATTGATGATTATGTGCCATTAAGTGTTAACTCTTTAAGAGACCACATAGATTTCATCTAGGATTATCTATCCCCAGTCTGGTCCTTTAGATCTTCCAGTAGTGTACAAGTCGCTGCTCTAATGGAGTCCATCCATCTTGTGGTTGATCATCTCTTTCCTTCCACCTTTTCCAGTATTATAGACTTCTCAAGAGAGCGAGATCTTTGTATAATGTGTTCCAAATATCACTTGAGGTTGGACATTTGTGTCTTGAATGAGAATTCTGAATTGATTTGTTCTTTGATCCAGTAATCTGCAACCTCAGTTGATTATAAGATTAGTTGATTATAAGTTGATCATAAGAGTAAATTATGGCTAAAGACGCCAAAGATTTGGGGGATCTTTAGAGGGCAGTACAAATCAATTATTTGAGGGAATTGTCAGTAATATAATAACTTAGCAGCAGGTTAAATCTGTTGGGGTATTTGAACCTATATTTCATAAGTGCATATATTTTCTGAATTGTTTTTCTCTAGGGAGGTCATTGGACAATTTAATCCAGTTCCTTATTTCTGATGTTGGGGATTCTTGAATCTGTTGTCCAGAAATGGAACTTAAAAGTTGCTTATGACTATAGTAACCCATACTGTTGATTGCACAGAATGGCCCCCTCCAAGCTGCATTGTGTTTATTTTATCACTCAGTCATGTTAATTGGGCTGTAGAAAGCTAACCCTATGAATTAAAGAACTTGGAAGAATGCTTGAGAAAGCAAATTAAGATATTAAAGACTATGGCAGGTGCTTTATAGAAGTACACCATTTGGACCTTAACTGGAATGGAAGGATTAACTAAGGCTATTACTGAAGCTGGGTTAGGTATAGAAACTTTCTTTACAAATATTCTTGGACTTTTTTAAAAAGTTATTATAGAGTCTCTGCTTTACTGTTGAAAAATTTAGTAAGAAAATTAAAAAAAACCAGTTTCTTGATAATCATTCATATCATGTTTCAGATGGAAGAGAACTGAATCTTGTTATATTTGTAAAATATAATCACACTCTTTTCAGCTGAGATGTATGTCATGTTCAGATAAGTTATGATACTGGGATTCTCTCATAAATTTTTCAGTTAGTGGTTTGGAATTATTGCATTAGGAGGCAATAACATAATCTCAAATGATTAAAACAAGATATACCTACTTTTTTTGAAATTCTAGAAAACTGTCAAAATGCAATATAAACTTTATAGTAATATATAATCCAATTAGGAAATGGTGTTGATAAGATCTTCAAAGCATTTTAATCGGAAAAATGTTGATTAATAAATTATTTGATGAATTTGTGTATGTGTGTGTGTACAGAAGATTGTAGAAAAGAGACAGCACTGCAGCTTATGCAAAACAACTTTACCAACCCTTGCTTTCTTACGAAAGAAGAAATTGCTTGGAGAAGTTGTGGATTAAATTTATTTGTACTGGATTTAATCATCCTTTGGTTTATAAAAGAGTTGAAAGGATGGTATGAACATCAAATGGAATTAAATAGAAATTTATTCAAGATGTTGGATAAACCATGAGCAACATTAATCTTCCTTCTTTCCACCCACATACCTAGCCACCCATTTATGGCATGGGCATGTTTTATGATAAGAAATCCTCTGCATTTTTTTTTAAGTTTGATGATATTTCCTCCATTTATCTTCAACAACTTTAGAAAGTAATTGATAAATTACTTGTGTTGCTGAGTGACCCAAGTCACATACTACCTTTATGAATGACTTCTCTTTAAGAAATTTAGAATCAGTAAGTTATATGGAGTTGTGATTTCAAGTACTTTTTGACTCTAGAGGTTTTATAGAAAAATCTTAATCTGTTTTAATGAAATACCTCTGAAAATTTTTTGGGTTAGATAACTAAAATCTGAATATGAGTTCTATAAAGACAAATACAGTGACAATTTACATTAACATAGCTTCCAAATCATGGGATATGATTCCACCTTATTTTGTTTTGACCAGATCTCAACTCAGATATTGTGTCTAGTTTTGGTCACCACACTTTCAGAAAAATTCAGCAAAACTGAAACAGAATTGGAAGGACACAGAATCATTCAGGGATTACAAATTCTTACAGAGATACAATAGGTTGAAGTAACTGAGCATGTTTAGGGTTGAGAACTGACAAGGATACGAATCACCCTGTTAAAAAAAGGCTTCTGCAGGGGGTAATAAGGGAAAATGATAAAAGTAGCATCACCCAATACCAACTCTGCCCTTTGGTATGTGCATCGGGATAGTGCACGCACGTACAAAAGAGAAGAAATTTGTCACAGTTAAATGATGCATAATTGAGTGCTTCTGTGGTCATAATTTGACAAAAACGCTGTATCCTGCAGATTCAATTAAATGCGGATCCTATTCAGGAAAAGAGACCTCATGGAAAATGTCAGGACGTATACTGGAATTATGGATTTAAGATCCAGAAAATCAAATTCCAACTGAATGTTTAGAAAAGGCTTGTTAAGAGCATTTTGATGATAGAACTAAATATCCAAAAAGATGATGGGCCTTCTTGTATTGGATAAATTTAAGTAGAGGCTAAGTAATAATATGTTGTGTGTACTTTAATTTCAGTTCCTTCATTGACCCGGAGTTCAACTCTGTGCTAGATGATCCCTTCCAAAACTGGCTTAAAATAATTTCTCAGGTGCAGTTTCAGAAGTAATTTCCTTGGCATCTGGGAATACAGCATTTTCTTATGATGTCCTTGCAATGGAACTATCTCTTAGAGACTTTTATATGGATTAGAAATTAATAGATAATAAAAGTGTTTCTTGTTTATTAAATTTATGCATTCTGCTAAGCCATAGTGTTCAGTATGTGGTATTATATTATATATTGGTATTATACCAATATGTGGTATAATCTCCAAACATTGAAGATTATGCAACAAAACATGGTAAAATAAACCTGGTATACAATATGTGAATCAATCTTTTGGGTTTTATTTTAATTTTAAATAAACATCATTTTTAAAATAAAATAATTTAAACAATTGGGAAGATGTGTTTATTTGTGTTCCTAATTGTTAGATGCTTTGCCCTTTTAATGAATGAATGACAATTTTGTATTTTTTTTTATTTAGGTAGCTTTAATAATAGTACAAGTAGTCCTTGACTAACAACAGTTCACTTAGTGACCGTTCAAAGTTATAAAGGCACTGAAAAAAGTGACTAATGACCGGTTTTTACAGTTACAACCATTGCACCATCCCCATGATCATGTGATCAAAATTCAGATGCGTGGCAACTGGTTCATACTTATGATCGTTGCAGCATCCTGGGGTCATGTGATCACTTTTTGCAACCTTCTGACAAGCAAAGTCAATGGGGAAGTCTAATTCACTTAATAACCAGATTACTAATTTATCAACTGCAGTGATTCATTTAACAACTGTGGCAAGAAATGATGTAAAATGGGGCAAAACTCACTTTAAAAAATTGTCACCTAACATAAATTTTGGGCTCAATTGTGGTCATAAGTCGAGGACTATCTGTATTATATGATAATATAAATTACTTTAAAATAACATAAGTTATATCTATACAAAAATTATTCTTGGGATCTTCTAGTGAATTTGAAAAATGAAAGTGAAATACTTGTAAAATTGAAAAGTAGACTAGTAGTAGTTCCTGCAATCTAATTAGTTAAAGAATTTAGAATTATAATTCACAATGCCTGGCAACTTCTCTCTATATTCTACATTGGTCATTTTATTGTTTGAAAAATGTTTAGTAGAACAGATCAAATATGGCTTGAAACCTGTTGCACGCTTTCAATTATGTGATTCTTTAGGTCAGGAATCGGGAACCTATAATTCTCCATCTGTAGGAGCCTGACCATTACATCAGTAGTGAAGGATGTTGAAAGTTATAGTAATAAAAGTAGCATTTAGAACAGTGGTTCTCAATCTTTTCTTCAGCATGGAACCCCTTTAAATACCTTTTGTGGCCACGGACCCCCAAGACTTAAGATTTAAATCACAACATTTCTTCAAGCCTCTGCAGACCCCCTGTGACAATATCGCGGACCCCCAGCGGTCCGTGGACCAAAGGTTGAGAACCACTGATTTAGAGAGCCAGAGGTTTCCCACTTTTGTTCAAGGAAAAGAAGGCTAGCCTCTGGTTTTCATTTAACTACCGTGTTTCCCCGAAAATAAGACAGGGTCTTATTTTCTTTTGACCCCCGAAATATGGCCTTGGCCTTATAATTGGGGGGGGCTTATTATTTTTGGGGTGCACCCTCCTCTCGCTTGCTCGCTCGCTCTCTCCCGGCCAAAAGACTGTCCGCCGCAAAAAGAGAGGCTCCCGGCCAGGGGGGGAGAGAGAGAGAAGAGAGAGAGAGTGAGTGAGTCTCTGGATAAAAGGTTCTTTAATGTTCGTGCCTCCACAACTGCATCATTCTTCAATTGCACCTCGCTCATCTGGTTTCAGCAGCTCCAGGAGCGAATACCGGCCGATGATGTTCGCACTCACCAGGACCGTTGGATGCTCTGGCTACGACAATGGCAGGCGGACACCCGCCATAAGTCACACTTGACCTCGACCCCATTCAAGGGGCAACATCTCTTTGGGGAGGCCTTAGATCCAATACTCATTGAATCCAGGGACAAAAGGAAGATTTTGCCCTCTTTCTCCAGGAAGGGGTCCTTCCGTTACACGCCTTACCAGCGGCGGTCCTTTCGAGCCTCCGACCCATCAGGGTTTTCCCCCAGGTCTCAAGGTCAGTATGGGGGAAGGCAGCGACAAGACCCAGACAGGTCAGGTAGGGGCAGACCATTCAAGCGGCCTTTTTGTGGTGGAGGGGGACGCCCCTTTAGTCGCTCCAAGTGAGGCTCCATCTGATTCTCCCATCGGTGGCCGTCTGGCCTTATATGCTGACAGATGGGAGGAGATTACGTCAGACGCGTGGCTCCGGGAGACCATTCGATCAGGTCTCTCCGTAGAATTCCTTTCCACCCCCCCCAGGTTTTTTATTCGTTGCCCTGTGTCAAATAACATCGCCAAATGGGCCCTCATGAATTCGGCCATTCAACATCATCTAGAAATTCAAGCCATCCAGAGGGTACCTGAAGATCAACAAGGGCAGGGGTTCTCCATTCTTTTTGTAGTTCCCAAATCCTCGGGGGGGTGGAGAGCTATTCTGGATCTCAACCGCCTCAACCGCCAGGTTCGCTACAGGCGGTTTAAGATGCACTCGTTAGCGACAATCCTTGGTGGCGTCAGAACGGGAGACTTCCTTGCCTCGATAGACCTCACGGAAGCATACCTGCATATCCCGATTCGGCCACTGCATCGACAATACCTCAGATTTTCTAATGCAGGTGTGCACTACCAATGTAAAGCTCTTCCGTTTGGTGTATCCTCGGCCCCTATGGTCTTTACCACAGTCCTATCAGTTGTGGCGGCTCACCTCAGGGGTCTTCCCGTGCGCGTTCAGTGTTACCTGGACGACATATTAATTCAGGCCCCGTCCAGACTCCAAGCGGAATGGGACGTCCAGGTAACCATATCCACCCTCAGACGCCACGGGTTTTCCATAAAGTTGGAAAAAAGCCATCTCTCCCCTGTTACTCGCTTGACCCATCTAGGGACCATTGTGGATTCTCTGGAGTGTAGGGTGTACCTATCCCAGGAGCATCAAGATAGTATCAGAAATCTGATCTCCGTAATTAGACATCAACATAGGGTTCCCCTGAACTCACTTTCTACGCTCCTAGATAAAATGATTTCATGTATATCGATTACTCCTTGGGCACGCCTACACTCCAGAGACCTTCAATGGTTTCTTCTCCCTTTTCAGAAATCAGGACGAGCTTCCTCAGCAGTGAGGGTTCCCCTTCCATCAGAGGTGTGGCGCTCCCTCCTCTGGTGGACGCTCTATCCAAAGGGAGTCTTTTTCACGAGCCGGAGAGACTCGTAGTCACCACGGACGCCAGTCTGTCAGGTTGGGGGGCCAACGCCCAGTCCGCCATGGCTCAGGGTCGCTGGACCAGAGCGGAGACAGGTTACAGCATCAACAGGCTGGAGTTGTGTGCAGTCTCCCTGGCCCTGAGGCAGCTACGACATCTGACATCTGGCAGACATATCCTGGAGCTCACAGAGAACATGAGCACGAAGGCTCACGTCAACAGGCAGGGGGGCACCAAATCTCGCTCCCTCATGTGGGAGGCCAAGAGACTGGGTCTGTGGGCAGAACGTCACCTACTGTCCATCTCAGCTGCGCATATCTCCGGGGAGTCCAATGTTCAAGTAGACTGGCTCAGTCATAGACCATGCAGTGTTGCGCCTACATCCGGCCATCTTTCTAGATCTGACGAGTCGTTTTGGTCTTCCAGAGGTCGACCTATTCGCCACCCCGGAGAACGCACAGCTGCCGAGATTCTTCTCGAGGTACAAGACCCAGGGTGCGGAGGGGACAGACACCCTGCACTGCAAATGGTCTCCCGGCCTCCTCTACGCTTTTCCACCTCTTCCTCTCCTTCCCAGAGTCATCAACAAAATCCTGGAGGAGAGAGCGGAGATCCTGCTCCTGGCCCCTCATTGGCCCAGGAGAGCCTGGTTTGCGGACCTAATGTCCCTGTC
The DNA here is from genome assembly GCA_003457575.1 of Thermophis baileyi. NCBI lineage: Eukaryota > Metazoa > Chordata > Lepidosauria > Squamata > Dipsadidae > Thermophis > Thermophis baileyi. The sequence goes on from QLTV01000804.1 coordinate 4,844,908, forward strand.
AACATCAGAGCCCTGGCAGATACCTCTCAGCGAGTCTGCGCTCAGCCAGGGGGTGCTGGTCCATCCGGATTCCCGGTGGTATCGTCTGACCACTTGGTGCTTGAGCAGTGCGCTCTAAGAAGCCAGAACATCTCCCCCAGAGCCATCAGGACCATCCAGGCCTCCAGGAGGCCCTCCACCGAGCGCATCTATTCCGCCACGTGGAAGGCTTTTTGCGCATGGTGTGCTAAGAAGGGCTACTCTCCTGTACAATTGTCAATCGGCAATATCATTGATTTCTTGCAAGAGGGCCTGGATAAGGGTTTTTCCCCTAATACCATCCAGAGGCAGGTGGCGGCCTTGTCCTCCGTGTTATCCTGTGGCTCCCTGGAGTCCTTATCTCAACACCCTATGGTGAGGAGATTTATTCGTGGGGCCACAAATCTGTGCCCGCCCGTCATCCACAGATACCCAACCTGGGATCTGTCCAGGGTCCTTAACTCCCTAACAGCGACGCCTTATGAGCCCTTACGCGAGGCTTCTCTCCGTCACCTCACTTGCAAGGTAGCCTTCCTGGTGGCCATCACCTCATCAGGAGGATTTTGGAACTTGCAGTGTTATCAGTGCGAAAAGATCTTTGCATTTTCCACCTGGACAGGGTGGTGCTTTGCCTGGACCCTTCTTTCCTCCTGAAGATCAACTCCTGGTTCCACTGGGCCCAGGAGGTCATCCTTCTTAACTTTTGCCCTAACCCATCCCATCCCCTCGAAAAGAAATGGCACATGTTAGACGTACGCAGGGGCCTGCGGATTTATATTCAACGGACTGCTCCGATCCGCAAAACAGAGTCTCTCTTCGTTTCTTTTCTGCCATCCACAGTGGGCCAGAAAGTGACTCCCTCAATGATTGGGCGTTGGCTGCGAGGCACCATCTCAAAGGCGTACGATTTATTGTCAATTCCCCGTCCCTCACGAGTGACGGCGCATTCCACATCAGCGCTGCAACGACGGCGGCCTGGGCGACTCAGGCCTCCATTGAGGAGGTCTGTAGGGCGGCCACTTGGGCCTCTCCATCGCCATTCATCCGTCACTATAAAATTGATGCCTTCGCCTCGGCTGATGCAGCCTTTGGTCGCAGAGTGCTTCAGAGGGTGCACTCAGTATGACGGGACCTGGACCAGGACCATCCCACCCATGGACACAAGGCTTTGGTATGTCCCATGCATGGATGCTAGTTCCACCCTCTATGGAGAAGGGGCGTTGGTCTTACCTGACACGCTCCTTCTCGTAGGGTGGAGATAGCATCCAGCTCCACCCAGGGTCTTCTTGGTCCTGGATTATTATCAATCACTTGGAGTGTGCACCCCTCAAGGCACCGCATGGAGAGCAACTACTTATCACCAGCACCACACGTCGAGTCTGTCTTCTGCCTTTGCAAAGCTGGGGATCCTGGCAACAGAGGCAAGGCTTTACAGCTTTGAAAGACTCAGTCCTATTGGCTGAACGGACGAGGACAACCCATGCATGGATGCTATCTCCACCTTACGAGAAGGAGCGTGTCAGGTAAGACCAACGCCCCTTACTATTTTTCTTGTCTTCCTATCCAAGGCTTTTAGTTCTGCTTGAAGCCAGTCCACTATTCCAGCTGTGTATCTAATGACATAGGAATTGCAGGTATTAATCGCAATGATGTTATTTTCTCCACTGGGTTTGGACTTTAATATATTCTGCACTCTAATGATGTATTTACTTCTAACCTTCTTCTTGACTTGAGCATGCTCAACTTGAGCATGCTTGTCAGCTTGAAGGATGCCCAGGTGTGTGTGTGTGTGTGTGTGTGTGTGTGTGTGTGTGTGTGTGTGTGTGTGTGT
>QLTV01000804.1:4847357-4865745 GCA_003457575.1 Thermophis baileyi
TTCGTCATCTTCAGCCTGATAATCAGCCTGAAGATGACGAATGAGACTTCGTCGAAACGTTGCAATGACATCTCCAACTCCACGCGGGAGAAAACCCGAATAACTCAGTGGCTAAGATGCTGAGCTCGTCGATCAGAAAGGTCAGCAGTTCGGCGGTTTGAATCCCTAGCGCCGCGTAACGGAGTGAGCTCCCGTTACTTGTCCCAGCTTCTGCCAACCTAGTAGTTCGAAAGCATGTAAAAAATGCAAGTAGAAAAATAGGGACCACTTTGGTGGGAAGGTAACAGTGTTCCGTGCGCCTTCGGCGTTTAGTCATGCCGGCCACATGACCACGGAATCGTCATCAGACAGCGCTGGCTCTTCGGCTTAGAAATGGAGATGAGCACCGCCCCCTAGAGTCGGGAACGACTAGCATGTATGTGCGAGGGGAACCTTTACCTTTACATACATACATACATACATACATACATACATACATACATACATACATACATAATGTTATAATAACAAACAGTAGTGGTGATAGTCTCCTTGAAGAATTCTTCTCTTTATGTTATCCTCTCTCAGTCTATCACCATTGACCAGCAATTACATCTTCCATTGTGCTATTGATCTTTGCACAAAATTTTTAATGTTTCAATTAAGTCCTGTTATTTCTAGGCACTTGATTATACAATCATTTGGCAGGCAGTTGAATGTATTCTGGTAATCAATCCAAGCTACATTAGTGTTGGTCTTCCTTCTTTTGCAGTTTTTTGTTCTTCTGCTGTTTGGGCAGTTTCCTTTCTGTTCAGGTGGAAATAACTTGTTTTCAACTAGATGGTGTTGACTGCATCAGCTACCATATCAGTTAGCAGTTTGAAAGTTGTGGGTTAGCAGGTAATTAGTCTGTAGTTTCCTGGTGCAGCCCCTTTTCTTAGATCTTTCATTATCAGATAGGCTTGGCCAGACATTAATCAGTCCTCAGCTTCACCACTTTGCAGTATGTTGTTAAACTGCTTGGCAATGACTGGGTGGATACCAATCAGATGTTTCAACCAAAAACCATGCAGTTCATCTTCGCCTTCTGCTGACCAAATCTTGATCTTCCATGTCTTTTTTCCACCATTTCTTCTGTTATTACAATTTTGTTCATTTTACCTTCTTTTTTTATTCTTATCCAACTCATTTATCCAAGCTGCATTCATGTTGTATTTCTTTGGGTTGTCCCATAGCTGTGCCCAGAACTTCACAGTTTCTTCCTTGTCATGTGTTGATTGCTTTACTGCAGTCTCCCCATTGATGGATTGGTAGAAAACTTTCTGATTTGACTGAAATTGGAAATTCTGCCTATAGTGTATCATTCAAGCTTTATATTTGCTGATCTCCTTGGCTATAGCTGTTATTTGCTATTTTATTATTTCCAGCGCTTCCTCTATAATCTTTCTCATTTGTAGGTTATATTTCTTGATCGGGTATTCTTTGGTCTTCTTGCTCTTCAGCTTATTTTCATTCATCTGTACTAGCTTGCCTGCATCTGATTTTAGATGATTGATCTTATTTTCCAGTCTGAGCTTTCATTTTGGTGGTGTGCTATTGACCTTTTTTTCCTGTTTGTTGATTTTGCATCCAAAGTATTCAGTTATAAGTGCAGCTGTTCTGTACATAAGTTGGTTTATTTCTTGCAGTGAACTGGTGCTTATATTTGATATTACAATATTGGCATCTTTTAATACTTGTGCTAGCTGTTTCTTTGGAACAAGCCTCAATACAGGCAACATTATTCTCTTGTTTTTGTGCTGCTCTAGATGCTCAGTTATTCTTTGTTTCAATTCTTTTTTAATTAGAGGCTCTTGTTCTTTCTGAGGAAAAGGCAGAAGAGAGGGCTTCTGGTTTGGAAATGAAAACAATATCTGCTGGCTGACTCTTCCTGGTTTGCCTCTGTAATCTGAGTTCTACAGTTCAGAACTCTACAGTGGCAGGGCTTTGATTTCTTTGCCCTGAGTCAGGGGTCTGCAACCTGCGGCTCCGGAGCCACATGCAGCTCTTTGGGCCCTCTGCTGCGGCTCCCTGTCACCCTGTCACGGCAGAGGGATGAAAGAGCCATCATCCTGTCATGGCAGTGGCATGGCCGGAGCCTTAGTGCGGGAGCGAAGCGCCCCTCTACTTGCCTTTGCATGGCAACAGCATTCCACCTTCATTGCGGTACATTTGCTGTTGCCGCCAGCAAAGAGGGCTAGGAGAGAACGGCAGGGGCGGATCTTGTGGGGTGGGGGCCATCCCCCAAGCCTGGCCTTCCTCCTCCCTTGTCAGCGGGGCCAAGAGAAAGAAGGTGGTGGCATGGGGAAGTGCTCCCCTCCTCCGCCGAGCACTGAGCACAACAACCCAGTGGGGGAGGGGAGATGGTCCAGCAGAAGCAGCCCTATTGGCGAGTTGAACGGCAGAGAGGCCTGGCCCGGCTCTCGCAGTGGAACACTTTTTGCTGCCTTTGAAACGTGCCGCTTTCTGTTTCCTGTTCCTTCCCCGGGCAGCGATGGCTGGGGCCGTGGGGGAGTGGGGGAAGCAGAGGCGTCAGGGCTGCTCCCCCCCATCAGCAAGCCAGGCCAGGAGGAGCGTGGAGAGTTGCTGGCAAGCGCCGGAGGGTCAGAAGACATGCTCCAACGTCACCCCAACATGCATTTCCAGCACACGCTTCTCTGTCCCAAAGTAGGATTGAGTGGGGAGAAGGGAGCAGGGGGAAGGGGGAAGGGTAGGAGGGAAGGAGAAGCCCGGCTGGCTTTCCTTTGGCGTGGGGCGGGGGAAAGACCCAATACCCCCTCCATGGCCTGCTCTCGCAGCGCCTTGTGCAGCACAGTGAAAGCTAGCACGCTTCACAATGGGGGAGACTGGGTCTCCTCCCCCTCCTGGAGCCCATTCCCTGCCCCACTCGCCCCTGGCATAACTCTCTCTCTCTCTCTCTCCCTCCCTCCCTCTCTCCCTCCCTCTCCCTCTCTCTCTCTCTCGCAAACCCAGAAGTAGCCGCCCGCCATTTCCCAGGAGGGAGGGAGGGAGGGAGGGAGAGAGCGGGGGGAGAGAGAGAGAGATGAGAGAGAGGGAGATACCTATTTCCCATAGAAAACAAAACACGGGGAGCCACAAAACCTGGGTAGGTGTGGCTGGGGGGGTCATGTGACTGGGTGGGAGTGAGTGATGTCGAGATGGCCATGCCCACCCAGGTTTTGTGGCTCCCATTGTTTTGTTTTCTGTGGGAAACGGGCCCAAGTGGCTCTTTGAGTGTTTAAGGTTGCAGACCCCTGCCCTGGGTAGACCTTTGCAGTTCTTCCAATTTTGATTCTCTGAATACTTCATTTTTTAAAATTATAAATTGACCTTGATTTGGCTAGCCCTGTTCTGTTATTTCTGATTCTGGGTGTTGTTATTTGCAGAACTGGTGCATTTTTTTCAGATATCCTCTTGTTGAACTTGATTTGTAATAACAGATCATTATTTCTTTGTTTTCAATCTCCGTATGTTTGCAACAGATAAACAACTTTTTAGTCCTGCAGTTTCTGGCCCTAGTTGCTCACCAACAGTCCTGAGTTGTGTAGCCCATTGTCCAGGAACTCCAATACCCAACACAGTCCTTGTTAGCCTGGGTAATGACCAATCTGGCACGGGTGGAAGGCGGCCTTTTCTACAGCATCCCCCTCCCCTCTTTAGATCGCCCTGCAGGGCTCTGCCTTTGCAGAAATGGGGCGGGCGGTTTGTACGGAGGATTGGCGGGGGGGAATGTGCGGCCCTCCGGGATGGAGAGCGGGGCAAGAGAAGGCGCAATAGTTGCTGTCACAAGATATTTGCCTTGGGGGAGGTTGCTTTCTACTGCAGAAGAAAGAGAGAGAGACAAGAGAAGGAAGGAAGGAAGGAAGGAAGGAAGAGGGAGAAAGGAAGGAAGACAAAGAAAGAAGAAAGAAAGAGAGAGAGAGAGAGAAAGAAAAAAGAAAGGAAGAAGAAGAGGAAGGAAGGAAGAAAAAAGAAGAAGAAAAGAAGAGGAAGAAGAAGAAGGGGAAGGAAGGGGAAGGGGGAAGGAAGAGGAAAGGAAGGAAGGAAGGAAGACAGAAAGAAAGAAAGAAAAAGAAAGAAAGACTTATGACCACAATTGAGCCCACAATTTTGGTTGCTAAGCAAGAGCGTTAAGTGAGTTTCTCCACATTTTACAAATTGGCCACGCCCACCCGGTCACCTGACCACCAAGCCACGCCCACCTGAAGGGGGTGGGGGTGGGGGCACTGAGGATGAGTTTGTAGCACCAACGGGGCGGTGGACTGAAAAAGTTTGGGAACCACTGATCTAAGTCAAGGATATAATCTTTTAATGTTGCTTAATCTTCATATTGGATGGATGAGTGAAACTAATCTAGTTAAACCCATATAAAACAGTAACTGTACTTGAGAATTGAAGTAACACTTTTTTTGATGGGATTGCAGACCTCCACAAAGGACAAGGTCACAGCTTGAATGTGCTTCTTGAACCCAGCTATCACTAGATTTACAGATGACAACTATGGTGAAGAGCATATCTGCATACCTAGACAGGGATAACATATCAGTTGCCTACCACTTTCCATTTAAGGCTGTGTTTCTCAACTTTGGCATCTTGAAGATATATGGACAATTGCTGGCTGGGGAGTTTTGAGAGTTGCAGTCCACATATCTTCAAGTTGCCAAGATTGAGAAATATTAGTTTAAGGTGTTAATGATGATATTTAAGTCCTAAACAGCTTAAGAGTAACTTTCAAAGATTGCCCTTTCTTCCCATTACTTAAATCAGTTAGAACACACCTTCTGAAGATGTGTTGCAATTTCCTTTTTGGAAATATGTCTTAAGTGAAAGAATGCAGTAATAATATGAGAAATTGCATACATCAACATATACCTTTGATAATGGCAGTGGCCATGTGTCTGCTTCTCTATATGTCTGTGATTTCTAGACGACATAAGCATAGATATATGTCATTTTTCTTTATGATAGTATACGTAAGTAAGTGGAAATGGAAAATAGGCATAGAGGACAAGAGGATAGAACAGATGGAGTACAAGAGTTAAAATCCAGGTTGAGACATCTTGTGCTAAGAGCCAAGTATTGTTTCTATAATTATGTTGTATAAATGTTTATGATAAATGGAGAGATTGTTGATGGGAGGATTGGAGTAATACTTAATTTCTTAAATCACATTTCTGAATGAAAAATAGATGAAATATGGTATATTTACCTTAAAATGCTCAAATATTTTAGATAACATCAGATAATATTAGATAACATTATTGGAGCAGTTTTAAAAATACCGTGCTTTCAGGGGAATATGAGTTCTAGCTTTTAAATGTGACTTTAAATCAAAATCTTACTATTATAAAGATATATAAAGCTATATAAAGTCCTTGATTTTAGTGAAATAACATATGTTAAATATACCTTGGGTAAACAGATTTACATTAGTGGGTTAATTTGCTGCTTATATGCGTTTTGTTGTAATTACCTTATAGTTATTTCTCCATTAACTTTTTGAAGCAAAATATTGTGTTATCAATATAATTATAGGAATGAAAATCATACATTATGAATGATCAATATCTATATTCTCATAGATCTTAGAACTAAAACACATTCAAATTATTCATATGGAATAGAACAGTTATATAAAACATACAAGTGTTACAAAATTTATTTTCATTTCTACTGACCCGTTTTTTGGTAGTAGCAATAGCAAACTGTGATTTTGACACAATCTGAAACTCAGACAAATTAATCACTTCTAAAATTTAACTGGAATATTGACCCATATCTTTGGAGATACAATGGTACTTCAGTACTCATCGTAATTGGTTCTGGAGGCATGATGAGTACCAAAAATTATGAGTACCAAACAGATTATTCCCATGAGGAATAATATAGTGAGTCACAAGGCAGCCAAAACCGACAAATTCTAGCTTGTGCGTTGAGTACCAACAAATAATGAGTACTGGGATAACATTTTCATATCAGAATGCGTTGAGTACCAAATTCAATGAGTTTCAAAGCAATTAATACTAAGGTACCATTGTATTCACAGCCTGTCATGACTTGTCCAGCTTTCAAAAAATATAAACATTTAACTAGTCATTGTCTACCCTTATTAGCGGAAATGGCCAACATTTGCTTTTTCTAATCCTTAAGAACTATTTATTATGAGCTAATGTACAACTGTAATAATAAACAGTATTAGGAAGCGTAGGTGAAGACCATCTGGTCACAGGTGCCTATGCCAATTTTATAATCATAAATTATCTCAAGCTTGATTTTGTAATTTCTGCATTCTTATACATTAAAGGAAAGAAAATCATAATGATTTCTCTGACACTAGCATAATTATTCACTCTTTGTAATGAGCATATATCTGGATTTATAGGTTAGAAACGGTGACTTTTAAAAAATACAATGGACCATATAGTCAAATTTTTCTTAGTTAATTCCATAGCTAGGGATACATCAATTAAAAAAATTAAGATTATTTGTTAGTCACATAGATGTGATTGAATTTGTTATTCTTTTTCTTAAATGTTGAGCTGACATGACGTGACCTTTTATCTTCATATATTTGAACATTATAAATGTTTAGCAGTGTAGAGTTGTGACCCAGTCTCAATTATTTAATTTGGTTAATTATAATATGACACATTGGGGGAGAATCTTGTGTTACAAGCAAAATGATTCAAACCAAGTTAATATGTTTTGTGCTGCATGAGTGGTGATGTCTGTATTGGGAGGTTACAAAATGCTTTTTAAAAGCAAACTACAAAATGAGGTTGTAAAACCATGGGGTACTATTAAACCTATTATGATGAAATTTTGGAAGTTGGATATATACATATACACATATTCACACACATACATACATACACGCTTTTACCTATCATAAAGAAATGATAAACTCTTAAGTAGTTAATTACTTTAAGATTTTTTTTTACTTTCTGTCTTTCTCCAGTGTGCTGAGCAGAGAATTCAAAGAATGGGGTTGACTCCGCCTTTCTGCCCAGAGAATGAGTCTTTTTAAAACTTTATAGCCACGCCTTTTTTGACTGTATCCCAGTTTTTGACTTAGTCTAAGCCCAAGAGAGAGACGTTTAAGAAGCGCTCCTCAGAGCAAAAAGGCAGAGTTAGGATTCTAGAAAACAGAGGATAGAAGAGCTGAACTGACCCTTCGCAGGGCTTACCAGGCTGTGGCCTGGGCAGTAAAGGCAGCAACTATCGCTTCTTTCTTCAATAGAGTCTCCTTACTCTGGCTTTGCCAGATGCAAATGAGAGCTTCACCTGATGACCAACGCCTCCAACAGGACATCAACAAGTTGATAGCGGCAACGGAATTTTCAGCGGATGCCACCCTAGATGCAGCCAAATCAGTCACAATACGGGTCCTTCAGAATCACGGATTTTCCATCAATTACAAGAAGAGTCACCTGACTCGTTCCACACGTTTACCTCACCTGGGGGCGATCATAGACACTTCATTATGCGAGGTTTACCTATCGCAAGAGCGTCAGGACAGCATAAAAGCATTGGCAAACCGGATCCGAACAACCTGGTCAGTTTCACTGGTTCTCCTTTCACAGCTCCTGGGCAAGATGGTATCTTGCATTTCAGTCGTCTCCTGGGTACGTCTACACGCCAGGACCTTACAGTGGTTCCTCTTACCCTACCAAAGGTTCAGCAAGAGCAACTCACCCACCAAGGTTCGAGTTCCACACAAGGTACTCCAGTCCTTCCAATGGTGGATATCCCAGACCATGGCAAAGGGATGTGGCTTCAAGGAGTCCAGCTGCCTGACTATCACCACAGACACCAGCCTCTTCGGCTGGGGTGCTCACTGTCAATCGCAGATGGCACAGGGACAGTGGTCACAGGACGATCTGACGAACAACATCAACTGGCTGGAGCTCAGGGCAGTCCATCTGGCCCTCATATCGTTCGACAAGGTCTCTGGCCATCACGTCCTCATTCTGACAGACAATGTAGCCGCCAAGGCCCACATCAATCGTCAAGGGGGCACCCACTCCAAGCCCCTCATGCGAGAGGCAGAGAAGTTGGGTCTCTGGGCAGAGAAGCATCTTCTCTCCATCAGGGTGGAACACATCTCGGGACAACGAATGTACAGGCGGACTGGCTCAGCAGGACCACAGTCGACCACTTCAGGGAGCTGTCAGAACGGTTTGGGACTCCGGTCCTGGACCTGTTCTCTACCCCGTTAAACAGCCACTTGCCGAGGTTTTACTCTAGGTTTTCAACACCGAGGGCGGAGGGGACCAATGCACTCAGCACATCGTGGCCTCGAGGTCTCTTATATGCCTTTCCCCCTCTTCCCCTGATCCCAGGGGTAATCAGGAAGGTGTTGGCGGAGAAGGCAGAGGTATTGCTCCTGGCTCCACACTGGCCCAGACCGTGGTTTACAGATCTGGTCAGTCTATCCGTATCCAGGCCATGGAGGATTCCTCAGGACAGAATATCCCTCAGTCAGGGGGCACAGATCCACAATGGCTTCAACTGACCGTATGGCATTTGAGTGGAGGGTTCTGCGACAGGACAAGTTCTCTACTAGGGTGATTCGGACAATCCAGGCCTGTAGGAGGCCATCAACCAACAGAATCTATGACTCAACTTTGAAGACCTTCTATAGCTGGTGTTCCACGAACAACATTAATCCCACCTCTGTATCCATTGCCCAGATCTTGGAATTCCTTCAGGACGGACTGGACGAGCCTATCCCCCAACATCATATGCAGACAGGTGGCAGTGCTGTCGTTGGTGTTGTCATGTGGGGATTTGGAGTCCCTCACACATCACCCTATCGTATGCAGCTTCATCAAGGGAGCAACCAACTTAAAGCCTCCGGTGGTACACAGGTATCCCACCTGGGATTTGCCCAAGGTCCTGCAGGCACTTTCCTTGGCTCCCTTCGAGCCATTACGGATGGCCAGCTTGCGTTTTCTCACCTGCAAGGTAGCCTTCCTTGTGGCTATCACCTCGGCCAGACGAATCTCAGAGCTGGCGGCCCTCTCCATAAGGGGGGACCTGTGTGTATTCCATTCAAACAGGGTGGTTCTGCGGCTGGATCCCTCCTTTCTCCCCAAGGTTAATTCCTTGTTCCACAGGGCACAGGAGATCATTTTGCCAGACTTCTGTCTGGGCCCGACTCATGCCCTGGAAAAGAAGTGGCATGCCTTGGACGTCAGGAGGGCCTCCGCATCTACATCAAGAGAACAGTTCCTTTCAGGAAAACAGAGTCTCTATTCGTGTCATTCCAGCCTTCTACGCTGGGTAACAAGGTCACGGCATCGACAGTGGGCCGATGGATAAGGGCATGCATCGTCAAGGCATATGAGCTTCAGGTTCTTCCATTGCCCTGGCGAGTGACGGCTCACTCTACCAGGAGTGCGGCCACTACAGCGGCATGGGCGACACAGGCCTCTCTCGAGGAAGTCTGTAGGGCAGCGACTTGGTCCTCACCGTCCCCGTTCATCAGACACTAGAAGCTGGACACTTTCGCTTCGGCTGAAGCGGCATTCGGCAGACGGGTTCTCCAAAAGGTACACTCAGACCTGGAGACTCAGGACCAGACCGCAACCCACCCTTAGGACAAGCCGGCTTTGGTATGTCCCATTCTTTGGATTCTCTGCTCAACACACTGGAGAAGGGGCGTTGGTCTTACCTGATACGCTCCTTCTCGGTGTGCTGAGAGAGAATCCAACCCCACCCTGGCGACCGTCTGGTCCAGAGTCCAGGAGTGGATAACATGATCAGTAATGTGTCAAGTCAACCGCTAAGCCTTCATCAAAAACTGGGATACAGTCAAGAGAGGCGTGGCTATAAAGTTTTAAAAGGACTGGGCAGAAAGGCAGAGTCAACCCCATTCTTTGGATTATCTCTCAGCACACCGAGAAGGAGCGTATCAGGTAAGACCAACACCCCTTTTCTTTAAAAATTAACGCTACAAGTTTGGTTTATAATTTGTCATATTTAAAATGATTAATTTCATTAGAAGTTGACAGAATCTCTTAGATGCTTTAGTACTTTTACATGTTTGTTTTTAGTTATTCCAACTGGAATAGAATTAGCCTCAAGAACTGTACAAGCAAATGTGTAAGATGTTTTTTAGAAACAAAATTAAGAACTATGATGTTTGGAATAACACATAGTCCTCAACCATGACAGGTGAGAAGCAGGGTGGATAAAAATCAATGATTAAAAAAAAATCGGATTTCTTTTTATTTAAATGGGATTTTTTTGATTTTTATCAAATTTATTTTAATAAAATGCTTTTGGAGTAAAAATCTATCTAAAGATAGTTTTCTATTTAAGATACGTTAATAATTTAGTTTATTCAGCATGAAATGGAGCTTAGTTATGTAGCATGAGGCTGTATATTCTGCAATATTTACATTTTTTGTAAACTCATTCAATGAATCCAAACTCTGCAAGCTAAATAGGAAACCTTTGTTTTGTTTGCAAATAATAATATTAAAGATTCTAACTACCAGCAAGAATGAGTCCTTACATTTAAACAGCACCTGTCATTTCAGATCCATCATGGCAGCTCCTGTTAGCGGGCATCCATTCACCTTCTGCCTGCCATATCCCTCACCTTCTTGTGTCACTGCCGCATCACCAGCCATCCCATTAAAGTGAATGGGACTGTCGGTGAGTCAACAGCGGTTCAGAGGAGGAGCCGCTGTGGGACAGAGATGACAGTTGCTCTTTAAAAATTATGATTTAAATCATGATTTAAATCGACTTTATTTAAATCAAATCCACCCTGGTGAGAATTAATATTTAGATGATCAGATTATAGAAGTTTAATAGGAATACAAACATTTTTTTTCCAGAGGCTTGGAAAAGATGTTATTTTACTTGTCTGTTGTTCATTTGTGGCTTTGTGTGAAATATTGCTAAACATATTACCTCTGTTTAAAGGTAGTTACTGCTGAATTATCAGTTCTCCATGGTGGGTGGAGATAGCATCCAGGAATGGGTTAACTCCGTCTGTCATCTTAATGGACTGAGTCTGCAACTTTAACGACACGCCTCCTCCGGTCGTCCTTCCAGCTTTTAGACTCAGTCGATCTTAAGGACTAGATGCGTCTCGTGGTTCCCATTCCTAGATTCTATCTTCTCTTCACTGAGCTTTAATTTGGAATTCTATTTGCAAAAGAAAAACTTCTTCTTTCCAGCGTGAAGGGCTTGCCCGACCCCGCTGAAGGTTGCGTGGCAGCGAATTGCACCGAATTGCCGTTCCAGCGTGAAGGGCTCTACCCGATTCCACTGAAGGCCGCATGATGGCAAATTGCAAGTGATTGCTCTCCCAGTGTGAAGGGCTTGGCCTGAACCCACTGAAGGCCACGTGGCGGCAATCCAGCACTGTTTTTGGGGGCAGCGGATCAGGGCAGTGCCCACGAGTTCGCTCCGGAACGCTGACCCTTTTGGTGCTCTAGCGAAGCAGACCCGAGTCTCCTGGGATTAGGAGCAGCGGCTAATTATCGGGCACCGCTCACGAGCTCAGCTCCGCGGCGGCTGTCCCTAGAGCTCGCGCAACATTGCGCCATCAGCTAATCATCAGAAAATCGTGGTGGTGAGTGCAAAATCCCAAAGAACCCCTTGCTAACCGGAGCTCTTTTGCAATCTAGGCTCATTTCTATCTCCCCTTTTCCAGAGAGTGCAGAGCAACAGGACCCGGCTGGGTGTGTCTGCCCCAAACAGCCCTTAAAGAATATGGTGGGTGCCATTTTGGACCCAGCTCCCACAAAGGTGGGAAAATCTTGGCCCGCCCATTCCTCCCAGGCTGAGGCTGCAGGTTCCTCGGTATCGAGGACTGCAAGGAAGAGGCATGCCTCAGAGCCTCGAGGCAGCGACAAGACAAAGAAGGCTTCTAAAGCCTCCAAAAAAGATGAGGAGAGGCAGCAACGAGCCCTGAACAGGGCGATTGCAAAAGCCCAGAGGGAGCAGGAAAGGAGGGAGCGCGTGCAGGTTCCCAGAGATCAACCAAGCTCTCTTCCTGGGACTACTCAAGCCTCTTCTCAGCCCGGGGGTCAGAGACCCCTTTATTGGCTGAACCCTTTGATGACCGCTATGCCCAGGCATGGTCACCAGATGGCGATGAGGATCAACCATCCACCTCAGCCTCTATTATGCAGGGAGTCTCTGAGTTTTTTGCCAGTCTGCCAGGACATGGGGCCTCTTAGCCTCCCCTAGATCAGCCTCCTAGGCCCAGGTCAGGGCGAGCTGAAGCTACTTTTACATCAATGGCTGCTGGCCTTCGTTCCAGTGACCAGTCAGCGCCCTCTATACCGGTCAACGTGGGAGCCCTCATTTCTGAAGCCATCAGACGGCATAGAGGCTGGCTTACATCACAGAGCCTATCCAGATGTTTCTGAGAACCTCAGATCCCATACTTATCAGCAGGAACCCCAGGAAATAGAAGATACACCCTCCTCATGGGATCTATCCTCCTGGATCTCCTAGTCACTCCTCCCTTTCTGCGGAGGACACTCCTAGAGAGCAAAAATTGTCTGATGACGAAGGCTTAGTGCCTGACCAGCCTGCCTTTGTGGGCCTGTTTCGCCCATCAGTCTTCAGATCATTATTGTTCAAGGCCAGGAAGGCCGCCAACATGGTGCCCATCCAGGATCCACAGGACCAGGTCCCGGGTCTTCAGGACTCTGCTGACCCACTATTCTCTGAACCTACAGTAGAGAAGGAGGTGATCCCCTCCCCCAGGCTCTTCCTGGATGTCGTTCAGTGACAGTGGTCTTCCCCAGGGGCGGGGCCTAATCCCAATAGCCTGGATAGGCGTTATTATCATATGGGACCAGACCTTTCCAAAGTTTTGGAAGTTCCCTCTATTGATGCTCCTGTAGTGGCCCTTCTTCATCTGTTATGGCAGACGCTCCTCTAGAAGCCCTCCGTCTGGAGGACAAGAGATCGGAGCAATCCTTAGTCAGTGCTCACCAGGTGGCCGCCTGGGCAGTAACGGCCTCCACGGCAGCCTCCTTCTTTAATCGAGCCTCCCTGTTATGGCTAAAACAACTGCAAGGGAGAATCCCTCCTGAGGATTGTAGGGCACATCGGGACGTGAATAAAATAATGGCAGTCTTGGAATTCTCTGCGGACGCCACGTTAAATGCAGCGCGCTTCGCTTCTAAATCCATTTCTTCGTCAGTGGCCTCTCGCCAACTCCTCTGGCTTCGCCAGTGGCAGGTGGATGCCAGACATAAATGGAAGTTGGCTTCTGCCCCGTATTCATTGAACCTATTTTAGTAGAGACAAGGGACAAATGAAAAATTTTACCGTCACTATCCAGAAGGGCTGACTTTTGCTCCCCCCCCCTTATTTTTCGTCGCTCGTCCTTTCGAGGGCAGGAAGGGGGTTTGGGATTCCCTAGAACTCCTAGACAATTCCCCCCAAGACAGGGCCCTCCACAGGACAGGACAGGGAAGGGAGGACAGCGTTTCCCCCCGAAAAGATCCTTCCAGGGTGGAGGAATGCCCCATTGGAGGTCGACTGGCCTTCTTTGCCAGTCAATGGGAGGCACTCACCACAGATGTATGGGTCAGGGAGATGGTGAAATTCGGACTCCCTAGAATTCCTCTCCACTCCCCCAAGGTCCTTCATCAGGTGCCCTCTGTCGAGAGACACAGCAAAGCGGCTCCTCATGGAATCGGCCATAAATCATCTCCTGGAAATCCAGGAGATCCAGCCGGTTCCAGTGGAGCAACATGGACAGGGGTTTTATTCCCTCCTGTTCATAGTACCAAAGACCTCGGGGGGGGATGGAGGGCAATTCTCGACCTCAAGCGCTTGAACCGTCATATTGTCTGCAGACGGTTCAAAATGCATTCGCTCCAGACCATCCTAGGGAGCATACGGAAGGGCGATTTCCTCACATCGGTGGATCTCACAGAGGCATACTTACATGTGCCAATCCATCCCAACCACAGACAGTTCCTCCGCTTCTCTTATGCGGGGAAGCATTATCAATACCAGACGCTCCCATTTGGTCTCTCCTCCGCTCCCCGGGTATTCACAAAGTTACTGGTGGTGATAGCAGCCCATCTTCGGTCCATACCCATCAGAATCCAATGCTACCTGGACAACGTTCTCATCCAGTCCAGTTCGGCGTCTCAGCGGAGAAAGACTTGGCTCTCACCATTCAAGTCCTCCAGGACCACGGTTTATCAATCTGGCAAAAAGCCACCTGATCCCAACGACACACTTGCTCCACGTAGGGGCCATCATAGATTCTGTAGAGGGCATGGTCTTCCTGTCCCAGGAGCGACAAAACAACTTGACTCAACTGGCGGAGCGCATTTGGAGAGAGCGCGCTGCACCACTGCTGCAATTATCCCAGCTTCTGGGGAAGATGGTCTCCACTTTTTTCATCGTGCCGTGGGCCCGGCTCCACACCAGGGAGCTGCAGTGGTTTCTTCTACCGCATCAGAAGGCCAGTACCAGCACCTCGTCAACAAAGGTACCACTGCCACCACTTGTGACTCGGTCATTGAACTGGTGGCTGTCCCCGGCTATCACACGGGGCTCCCTCTTCAGGGAACCCCATTGACTAACCTTGACAACCGACGCCAGCCTCTTCGGCTGGGGGCCGCACCTGCAGAACCTTATGGCGCAGGGAGAGTGGACTCAGAGGGACTTGAGCCACAATATAAATTGACTCGAGCTCAGAGCAATCCATCTAGCGCTCCTGAGCTTCGAGAGGACGGTGATCAACAAACACATTCTCGTCCTCACAGACAACGTGGCGGCCAAAGCCCACATAAATCATCGGGGGAACCCGGTCCTGACCCCTGATGCAGGAGGCGGAACGCCTGGGGCTCTGGGCAGAGTCTCACATGCTGTCCATTCGAGCAGAA
This sequence comes from Thermophis baileyi, assembly GCA_003457575.1. Classification (NCBI taxonomy): domain Eukaryota; kingdom Metazoa; phylum Chordata; class Lepidosauria; order Squamata; family Dipsadidae; genus Thermophis; species Thermophis baileyi. Next base: position 4,862,261 of record QLTV01000804.1, read on the forward strand.
CAGATTTCCAGGGTGGCAAATGTGCAGGCGGACCACCTGAGCCGAGCTACCATCGACCACTCGGAGTGGCGCCTGCACCCCTCCCTCTTTCAGGAGTTAGCAGAACGATTCGGGTACCCGACAGTTGACTTGTTTGCCACCCCAGACAACACTTGCCTCCCTCGTTATTTCACCAGGTTCGCGACGCCAGGGGCAGAGGGCGTGGATGCCCTCAGTAGCCCATGGCCGACGGGACTGCTATACGCCTTCCCTCCCCTCCCGTTAATCCCGAGAGTCATCCAAAAGATGCTGGAGGAGAAGGCGGAAGTCCTACTGTTGGCTCCCCATTGGCCCAGGAGGCCTTGGTTTGCGGACCTGATGAGCCTGTCAGTGGCTCGACCCTGGAGGATTCCGCAGGACAGGATCTCCCTCTCTCAGAGGGCGCTGGAACACCTGGACCCTCGGTGGTTCCAGCTGACCACCTGGAGATTGAGTGGAGGATCCTGAGCGGGGACAATTTCTCCTCCAGGGTCATCCAGACCATTCAGGCATCTAGACGTCCCTCTACCACACGGATATATGACTCCACGTGGAGGACCTTTTGCTCTTGGTGTTCCAAGAGAAGACTTATGCCTACAGAGGTTTCCCTCCCGCAGGTTCTAGACTTCCTTCAAGAGGGATTAGATAGTGGCCTAGCCCCTAACACCATCAAGAGACAGGTGGCGGCCCTCTCTTCGATCTTGACCATTGGGTCCTTTGACTCCCTGGCTCAACATCCTGTGGTCAGACGGTTCATAAAGGGGGTGATTAACATCAAGCCTCCAGTAGTTCACAGGTACCCGACCTGGGACCTGTCAAAGGTACTAAACGTACTTACTGGAGTTCCCTTTGAACCTTTACAGACAGCCTGCCTCAAATACCTTTCGTTTAAAGTAGTCTTTTTAGTGGCAGTCACATCGGCAGGAGGGTATCATAATTGGTGGCATTGTCAGTTCGCCAGGATCTCTGTGTCTTCCACCGTGACAGAGTGATCTTGAGGCTTGATCCGTCCTTTGTCCCAAAAATAAATACCTGGTTCCATAGGGCCCAGGAACTTGTGCTACCAAACCTATGTCCCCAGCCTGTTCATCGACTGGAGCGGAAGTGGCATACATTAGACGGGCACTTCGTATATATATAAGGAGGACTTCCCACCTTAGACGTACTGAGTCCCTGTTTGTGTCATTTCAGCCAGGCACACTGGGCAACAGGGTGTCCCCATCTACCATAGGCAGTTGGATCATGGCATGTATAGCCAAAGCATATGAGGTTCAGTCCTTGCCTGCTCCTAGAAGAATTACAGCTCACTCCACCAGGAGTGTGGCTACATCTGTGGCATGGGCAACCCAGGCCTCAACTGAGGTCTGCAGAGCTGCTACCTGGTCTTCTTTGACTCCATTCATCTGTCACTACAAACTGGACACCTTCGCCTCAGCCGAGGCAGCCTTTGGAAGATGTGTCCTGCAGAGAGTACATATGGATGAGGGGGCCCCGGACCAGATGACTGCCCACCCGTGAGGACTGCCAAGGTTTGGTATGTCCCATTCCTGGATGCTATCTCCACCCACCATGGAGAAAGGGCGTTGGTCTTACCTGAGACGCCTTTTCTCTGGGTGGTGGAGATAGCATCCAGCCACACCCAGATCTCAGTTCGGCCCTTAGGAACCACAGCTTCAGTGTTTCACGTCAGTCTGCAGCGATCTCTTCGTCACAAGCTTGAAGGACGACCGGAGGAGGCATGTCGTTAAAGTTGCAGACTCAGTCCAATAAGATGACAGACGGAGTTAACCCATTCCTGGATGCTATCTCCACCACCCAGAGAAAAGGCATCTCAGGTAAGACCAACGCCCTTTTTGAGTGACTCAACTCAAGAGTGACTCAGCAGTGCTTTAGGACTTGATTGTAAATACTGAAGTAGGTAGACCATTTTTTTGTGTCAACAGAGTAATTTGATATTTATGTTTTATTGAAAATCATGCTAATTGGACAGCATTTTTTTTGTAACTTCTTTAAAAGTGAAGTTCTGTTCCTGTACTTTCTGAATATGAGTTCTCATTATTCTGTTGTGTGCTCAGTAAATAGTCCTCTTAATATTTAATTTAGACAAAATCTTAATATTGTCAGAGTTTAGATGTGGGCTTTGGTAATATCATACTGAAATGGATACAAATCAATGTGTGTTAAGAACATAACAGATGTCTCTGCACATTATTAAATTGTTGGTAACTGGTTGTGGTGAGAATGTTTATAATAGTGGATGTTCTGAGCATGCGCCTGAAAATAATAACTTGTTCATTGGTTCCATATAGCTGCAATTAGCAAAAGTAGAACTTCTATTGTGTGATGGTATGGTTGATTAAAGGGCTAAATGGTTTGCAGTGCTGTATGCTGAATAGATGTGATTTTAATTTGCCATTGTATATGCAGTTCCAATATACTGTATTCAGCCTGTTGCCTATGGCTGCTTTGGGCAAATTAGAAATGTAAAATATTTTTTACGAACTTAGGTAAGAACATACTGTTGTTAGTGTCATTATTCAAAGAGTGTATTAAATTAAATAAATTGGACAGCTCAGGGAGTGCAGACTTTTTCGGTTGTGGATGACCTTACTAGGCCTCAAAATGCAGAGTGATCTTTGGGGTGATCTCAAGATGGAGAATGATGTCAAGGTTTCATCCAAAGGAGAAAATGTTATGTAATTAATAATTACAGTTAGCCTCATATAGATTGGATAAATGATAAAATCTTTGCATATACTAAACGCAGTTCAATCTTGATGCTAAGGAACATTGAAAGATGTAGTCTTGAACTAGTTGAAAATAATAACACTTCTATAAAATATATATTTTAGTGTAAAACTTGCTAACCAAGTTAGTTTTCAGTTTAAAAGAAGAAATGTATTTAAAAAATGAACAAACACCCACCAGCCAAAGGAAGAGACATAAAGAAAATTCAAACAATGCTAAAAGGATTAAATATGCCCCCAAATGATATTTAGCTAAATTCTACTCCTGCAGGACAGGTGTGTGTGAGGATGTCAGCAAGATTGGCAACATGAAGGATGCTATTAGAGGTAAGGGTTTTTCTTTTCAAAATGGAAAACTTTCCATTTCTAACACATTCATTATTTTTTGGTTTTAAGAAGTGGAGTGAATCACTTTACCCAACTTCCGGAAAATGGCTTTTTTTCTCTTTAAAAATTCCAGCTAACTTCCACAAAGAAATAATAGTTCCAATTCTAATTTCTCCCTCATAATGGATATAGCATCCAGGAATGGAATGGGTTAATCGCTCCGTGATTGGACTGAGTGAGCCTGTCAAGTTGTTTAAGTGCCTCCCTTGTTGCTATGCTTGGCAGTTTGGAACGAAGAAGCGAAGACGACAGACTCTGTTGTGCCACGTGAAACAAGAACATTCCTCCGGCCCAACGCCACCAACAGTCCAAGGACTACATCCGGGTGGGGCT
>QLTV01000804.1:4871001-4891865 GCA_003457575.1 Thermophis baileyi
GGGCAGCGCCCTGGTCTTCGCCTTCGCCGTTTGTCAGACATTACAAGATTGATGTGTTCGCTTCGGCCGAGGCAGCCTTTGGTAGGAGAGTGCTCCAGCAGGTTGTGCGGGACTAAGTATCCATCCTCTGGCGGACTACATGGCCCCCCCTTTTTTGGACAGCCAGCTTTGGTATGTCCCATTCCTGGATGCTATATCCATTATGAGGGAGAAGGGGCGTTGGTCTTACCTGATACGCCTCTTCTCCGAAATATGGATATAGCATCCAGTCCCACCCGGTTGTAGTCCTTGGACTGTTGGTGGCGTTAGGCCAGAGGAATGTTCTTGTTTTTCGGTGGCACAACAGAGTCTGTCATCTTCGCTCCTTTGTTCCAAACTGCCAAGCATAGCAACAAGGGAGGCACTTAAACAACTTGACAGGCTCACTCAGTCCAATCACGGAGCAGACGGATTAACCCATTCCATTCCTGGATGCTATATCCATATTTCGGAGAAGAGGCGTATCAGGTAAGACCAACGCCCCTTCTCTATTTTGTCACTATCAGTTTTGGCCCATATATTCTTTTTCCCTTCTCCATTTGTGCTTATACATACTGCCTTTTAAATATTTAAATTATTTTTTCCTCATGATTATTTTCCCTCCAAAAGTTTTTATAAATGATTTTAATTCCGATTTCCTATGAAGCAAATAAAATCAAAGACTTTCATGTATCACTGAGATTAGTCAAGATACTTCATGCATATTAAGAGCAAGAAAATGGCTATTAGTAATGTTATGGTGAAAGAAACCAACTAAATGAGATGAGTAACCATGGTGTATGATAAATATACACTGTGTATTCTATCAAGAACTCTTTGAAGAGAACTGGGCAATGAAAATGCATTGGGGATCCCAGAAATCAACATCCTTCCCGCACAGGAGCACATAATCTCTTTTTTCATACATATTGTATTCCCAAGAGCATATTTTACTTTATGTACAGCAAGACAACTATTATGATCACTTGGGTCTACATTTAGATTGACTTGAGAACAGGTCTAAAAGCTCATTATCCTTTAGAATTCAACATATGCTACATTCTTAAGTTTATTCATTTCCCTTTTTGTTGTCTAGAACTGTGTGTTTTCTTTTAATGTTTTATTAGGATTATTCTTTATACATTAGGCAAGAGTTGTATGATACATTTCTAATTTCTATGGATATTGTGCTTCCACATTCTGTAGAAATTAGGCTGGAAGTACTGTGTGTTCTGATGGATATTAAGTTCTAAAAATAAAATATTAAACCTTAAAAATGTAATTTTAAGATTAAGAATTCAACTTCTTAAACGTTTTGACCCAATAATATTTTAGTCATGCAATTAACAGTAAATAGAAATAAAATTGGTACGGAGCATCCTTAATCTTTTTATAAAGCAGATAAATTTAGTATACGTATACCTACAAAAGAATCCATATTTATTAAAATACTTTTAAGATTGCATCAACAGAATATATATTCAAAATCATTGGAAACAGTCATTCCACTTTACCCTCCTTTGGTCAAAATACGTTTTAAATTCAATATTCAGTTCAGGGATCTATATTTTAAGGAATCAGAAAACTAGTGAGGATGATCAAACAACTGAAAACTAACTCCTAAGAAGAATGAAGCCTTGAGAAAAAATGACTGAGGAGGTATATGATAGCCGTCTCAAGTACTTGAAAGATTGTCAAATGGAAGAAGGTCAAGATCTGTTGTCTGTTATTTCAGAGTGCTGGATATTGAATAATGGGTTTAAGTCACAAAAAAGGTTGATTCCAGCTGAATGTTAGAAATAAACTTCCCCTAAGAATAAGAACATTTTGTTAGTGGATCTATCTGCCCTCCCAGCTGAAACAGACAGGAAACATGAGTAGGTGAACTAATTCTATTATATTGTAAGGTTACATTAACAGAATCCTGCAAGTCTGAAGGCAGAAGCTTCTCCCCCCCACACACACATTTAGATCCATTAGGGCAGATATTTTTTAAGTTTCTTTCTCTGATTGTTAAGCCACTGGGGGCTCTTGTCTTTCTTATCTGATTGTCCCATAGGTGCTTTTTAAAAGGCAACTGAACTTCCTTTGTTTTTTCCTTGAAAACATTTGCTTCTTCAGTTCTGACTGAATGGTGGGGAATGGAAGGATTTGTATTCCTTCCAGTCATATAGTCGTTAGCATTCTGAAGGTTGGTAATTAGCTATCTGAGTCATTGAGGCCACTTGGGCATTTATCTATATCCTCAGGGTCACCTGAATCAGAGTGCAAATGGATGTGGAACCTTTTTGGAACTGCTGAAAGGACTGTGTTGTAGATAGGAGATAGGTGGTGTTGTATACCTCCTCCTTTCTTGAGAGAGGGCTGTTCAGTTTTAACATAGACAGCCTCTTTTATCCCTCTTTCAAACCATTGGTTTTCTCTGTCCATTCCCCATTCCCCAGAATTCATTCAGAAGTGAAGAAGCTTCTTGGATAAGAAGCAAAATATTTTCAAGGAAAAATCCAAGAAAGTCCAGCTGCCTTTTGAAAAAAACCTTTGGGGCATCCATGACCTGGATCAGGGGTCCTCAAACTTTTTAAACGGGGCCAATTCACGGTCCCTCAGACTGTTGGGGGGCCGGACCTGCTGGGTGGCCGTGGCTAGGTGGTCATGTGACTTGGTGGGCATGGCTAGGTGGGCATGGCCAATTTAACAGTCCATTAAACAATGCACATAAATTAAACTTTAATTTGTTTTGCTCCTGGGGGTGTTTTATTTGCTTTTGTTTGCATGTTGCTCTTTTGGTTGACTTTTCTTTTTACTAGATCATTTTTTCAGTTGTTTAGGAGTCTAGTGGTCCACTTCAGGAAACTCAGTTTTGCAGCAATTCTTCTCTGCCCCAAGGAGCTTGAGAAATCTCTCTCTCTCTCTCTCTCTCTCTCTCTCTCTCTCTCTCTCTCTCTCTCTCTCTCTCACACATAATTTGGCTTTTCAGTTTTCCACATTTGCTTGTAATAGTGAAAACTGATTCCTATTGTGTACGCTATCCAGTCTGATTGTAGTCTTATATTCTGTTCCTCAAATTCCTCTTCCCTAATCCAGTCTGATTTTGGAGAATTTGAAATCTATGGTAATACTTAATTAAGGAGGACAGCAGTTTGGGAAAGGCTGATCTGTCCAAGGTGACTGAAGCTGATCCTGTTCTATCCACAATTACAAAGGAGGTGAATGAAGTTGTAACAGCTCGGCAGAGGTGGGTTCCAGCAGGTTCTGACCAGTTCTGGAGAACCGGTAGCGGAAATTTTGAGTAGTTTGGAGAAATGGTAGCGGAAATCTTGAGTAGTTCGGAGAACCGGTAAATACCACCTCTGACTGGTCCCGCCCCCATCTATTCTCTGCCTCCCGAGTCCCAGCTGATCGGGAGGAAATGGGGATTTTGCAGTAACCTTCCCCTGGAGTGGGGTGGGAATGGAGATTTTACAGTATCCTTCCCCTGCCACGCCCACCAAGCCATGCCACACCTACCATGTCACACCCACAGAACCGGTAGTAAAACATTTTGAAACCCAGCACTGCAGCTCAGGTCACACAATTTGATACTTCTTTTGAAATACAGTACCCAGTTAGAAATCCCCATATATGTAATAATCTGTAGACTTGCTAGGTCCAATTTTAGAGCTAAAATCATATTAAAGAAGTTTTTCTGTTTCAAAGGTGTTGCCTTGTATTACTATGATTCAGGCTAAACCTACTGAAAAGCTGTCTAATTATACTAGAAACAATCTCATAAATTATATGAAAGCAGCAGTACTAAGCACAATTTCATGGAAGCAAGTCCCATTATGTTGAGAGTTAATTTAGAGTAAGTCTGTCTTGGTAGTGAGAACTATAGTCAAAGCTAATGTAAAAAATATCTGGCTAGGACAAAAATAATGTATCCCAGACAGTTCATCTAGATGTCTAGAAATGTGATGCCATCTGATAGAAATATGAAGTGCTTATTCAATCATGGAGGTTTGAGAGCTAGATATTTTGGGGAGATAGAATGTGGGGCATTTTTTTCTCACCTTGATATTAGCAGCACAAAACACTGAAGTCAGAGTATATACCAATTGAACTATGATCAAAAACTGTTAACTGTAGCATATTTCACAAGCATGTAAAAAGTAAGCTGAAGATTTAATTTAAAATTATTTTCTAACAATAAAAGAATCAGTATTGAATTTTCTATAATGCCATTGCACATCAGGCAATATAAAAGGCTAATTTGTTTTTTAAACAGACTCCCTCCTTTATTGCATTATTAAGTAGATTATATGCCTTTATAAATCTAATGAATGGAATCTTATTATTTAAGGAGAAAAATATGCATAATCTATATAAAGGAAGTCAAATATTTTATAGGGGGTGCAGTGGCTGAGCAGTTAAGCTGAGCTTGTCGACTGGAAGGTTGGCAGTTCAAGATCATGTGACAGAATGAGTTTCCATTACTTGCCCCAGCTTCTGCCAACCTAGCAGTTCAAAGCATGTAAATGCAAAATAGATAAATAAGTACCACTTCAGTGGGAAGGTAACAGTGTTCCATGTGTCTTTGCCACATGACCATGGAAGCATCTTTGGACAGCACTGGTTCTTTGGCTGTGAATTGGAGATGGGCATTGCCCCCTGTCTAGGGGAAACCTTTACCTTTAAAAAAATGTTTATGCATAGGTGGCCTTTTTCTCTGTGAATTGAAGAATTACCCAATATTTTAGTTTGAAGTGGGTAAAGTCAATTGGTCCAATCATTTTGAATGTGATAGAACTTGACTCAAGAAGAAAGTTAAAATCAACCGATAAAAATCAACAGTTGTGAAATAAACAATAATTTACTTTGAACTACTAATTTAATAAAGAGTGTTTAAGAGTGCTGAAATATCTGACTTAAAATGTCTTTACAAGCTGCAATTTGTCATACAGTTCAGATAACAGCATTGATCTAGGTAGGAGATGAGCAGGCTGAGCCAAGGGCGGGGGTTAACACATCATCAGTTTGGAGTCATTATGCTTTCACAAGGGACTCAAGTCCAGCCCCCCCCCCATCCATCGACCCTTATCTAGCACGAATTTGGTTTGACCTTCAGTAGACAAGACTCTTGTGTATAGGTAACATGTAATAAACTTTTAGTGCTTTGAACTCAACTCCTGTTCTGATTACTTGCACCTGACAAGAACATTTTAGTGCCTAAGGCAAGCTTGTTTGTTGGCAAATTTAAGCATAACCCTATACTTACAGATCTATTTTCACTATAGGTAGTCCTTGACTTAAAACTGTAATTGAACCTAGACCAGTGATGGCTAACCTTTTTTTCGTCGCATGCCGGCACCCATAATGCAATGCGTGTGTGACACCCCCCATGCGTGCGCGTGTCACCCCCCGCGCTCCCCCTGCGCATGTGCGTGCGACCCCCCACGCTCCCCCACGCATGTGCGCGTGACTTCCACCCACCCCAGCACACGTGCATGACCCCTGTGCTCCCCGCGCATGCGTGCATGACCCCCACCCCATTTTGGGCCTAGCAGGCCTCCCTGCAGCCTCCTTGGACCAAAAATGGGCCGTGGGGGGCTGCCACACATCCCTGTGCTCCCCCACCCCCCATGCATGCGCACGCAACCCACCACCCTCCCGCCATTGCGCACATGTCTCCCGCATACGCTCCATGCATGCGTGGCAGATACCCAAAAATCAGCTGCCCGGCAGGAGGCGCGCGCGCATACACGGTGGAGCTGAGCTGGGCGACGGCTCGCGTGCCTGCAGAGAGGGCTCTGCGTGGCACAGGTTCGCCATCACAGACCTAGACCTTTTATCATTTATGGTGGACATTTATAAAGCAAAGAAATATTGGAGTAGGATTCATATCCTAATACAGAAGATTCTCAAAGTGAATATAAAGTTAAAACCAGAAACTTTTCTTTTGGGTTTAATGAAAAAACATTTGGGAAAAAAATTGGAACTTCGATGTTATATATGCTGACTGCAGCAAGATTACTTTTATGCACAAAAATGGAAGGACATTTTGATTCCCACAATGGACCAATGGCTGCAAAAGTTGATGGAATTTGCACAGATGTCTAAACTGACTGCTTTTATTAAAGACAAAAACACAACTACTTTTGTTTCTACTTGGAAACTGTTTCGGGACTTTGTGGTTCAGGTGGGAAAAATGAAACTTTGATTTTGGGTTTTACTGATTAGATAGATTTGTTGTTATAAAAATGGCTACTTTATACTATTATGTAAAAGTAAAAAGTTTGAGGCTTGATGTTATTATCTTATTCTACAGCACCAAAGGGAGTGGGAAGTCAACACCTTTTCTTTTCCCTTCTTTTCTACACTTTTCCTTTCCCTCCCCTATTTTTCCTATTATTTGCTTTTGTATTTTTGTACTTTATATTATAAAGTAATACAAAAAAGAACTTGGAAAAAAAAATAAGTCATGTCCTTCATTAAGTGGGTCACCACATGATTGTGCCCAATTTTACAACCTTTTTTGTAGCACACCTTAAGTAACTCACATGATTATTAAGGGAACACGGCAGTTATTAAGTGAATAGAATAACATAAGTAAACTGCCATGGCTGTTTTTTTTACCAGAAACTAGGCAAATGCTGGTTTCTAGTCATCTGACTGGAGATGCTGCAAACCGCTGTATACACAGTCTAATTGCTGAACACCCAAAATGCGATTATGTGACTGTTGGGAGAGGCGTTGGAACTTTCAATCCAGATTGTAAGTAACCCTGGGGATAGCCATTGTAATTTCGAATGATCGCTAAGTAACTGTTCATAAAACAAGGACTATCAATATATATAGCATGCATGTGAATATATACATAAAGATTGAGAGGTAAGAGAAAGTTAGCAAGAGGGAGTGCAAAAACTACTAGGGGATTAGTTTGTTAAATATCCCTGGAAAGATGTTTTGGAATCATTCTGACTGAAAGGATACAAAACATAAAAATGAGCAAAATTTAAAGGTACACTGCAACTTTATGCTGTGTAGAGGATGTGCGAGCCAGTTTTTAATTGAAAACACTATAAATGCAATAATGTAAATAAGAGAGAGAAACCCCATGATAAAGACAATGATGGGGGGGGGGGGGGAAGGTGAAAATGAAACTGAAGGGGGGTTTCGAATATGAAACTGAAGGTTGGTTGCTGAATGTGAATATAATTTGAATATGATGTGTGAATATAAGAGGCATATGTAATGAATAATTCAGTATTGAGTGGTAATTAGATCAAGGATGTGTGATGTCCCCTGATTGTTTAATGTATTTATAGATAAATGGATAAGGAATATTGGTGGTAAAATTAGAGTAGTTTGGGTTGGGGACATGAATTTGCATGTATGCTTATGTGCAGTGTATCTTAGTTCATATAATGGAATGCGAGAGATATGGATCTCAAAATTTAAAAAGCATTTAGTTTTAACAGAGAAAATTGAAAGTTTGCATTGTTCATGTATGAAAAAAACGAGTGAGTAGACAAATTAGTTAATAGAATATTTCCTGAAAAACATGAAAAAATCTGTATGAAAGAATATTCTTCTGCCTAGCATATGATCTGGAAATTTTGAGTGGCTTGTCAGAATAAACATAAAGTTAATGTAGTGTGTATGGATTACTTAAGAAAGTACCTAGTAAATGTGAGACAAAGTGGATGGTGTTGGTATAAATCAAATTCAGTTGCATTTCCATTTTTTCTCTCTCATACCTTCAGTTTTTTCAGCTTGCCGTTTCTTCCTTCTTTTCTGCAGTTTGCAATACTCTTGGTTACCCTGAAAAGAAACAATTTAATGAATATATACATATGTTCTTCTAATATTGATTTATGCTATTTAAAATTCAGATAGGTGGAAATGTGCCATAAATGCCAGATAGTCATTTGGAGACATGTCTCAGAGGACAGAGATGAGTTGTTCGGCCCCTGAACTCAGGATTCTCAAGCAAAGAGGCATTAGAGTGTCTTCCCTTGAAAACTGGATTCTGACGTACAAGGGGACAATTCATGAAGGATGAGGATGCCATGAGGATTCCCAGGCAGAAAGGTTGTAAATAGAGTGTTCATCTACAGATAAATTATCCATTAAGAACATTGCTTCCAAATGGGAGTACTTTACTCACGAAAACCCTCTTAACTTTTCAGAGCCATAATGGCTTTTAATTGAGCCATGAAGAAAACCTGCAGGTAGGAATACGTAAGAATACGTAAGTGTACTAGTACTGTTTTGGCATTGGAACAAGTATATGTAGTCATTCTGACCTGCATCTTAAAAGACGCCCCCCCACCATGTTTAGATTTCTTTTGCTTTGACCTCTGGGTTGTTGGTATACTGAGTATGAATTTCAGTTTGATATCACTGCCTAAGCATCTCATGGTGGCCTTTTGTTTGCCACTGAACTAAGGTTTTGTTTTTGTTTTTTTAAATAAATTTTTTATTTTATTTTATAATACAAAAATTCCATTTTCAATTTAAGCAATGTGTTGTCAGAGTGCTTATACATACATACATCAATATTATACTTTCAAATTTAATTATATTCATTTAAAAAATATTTTTAACTTTTTTAACATCTTCTATTTTAATATTAATCATACAACCATCAAATCAACCAAAAAAACAATTATTTTTCTGTTTATTTTCTCATATTTGTCATATTTCCCCCAATTTTACAATCAAAACCATCTTTCCTTCTTTCCTCTTTCCTTTCCTCCTCCCTTCCTACTTCCCTCCTCTCCTCCTGTTCACCCCCTTTCTCCCCCTCGCCCTCTTCTTTTCCCTCTCTACCTCCTCCTTCCTTCATCCTCTCTTCTTTTTTCTGCCTTTCTCGCCCCCCCTCCTCCCCTCCAATCCCCTCCCCTCCTCCGTTCTTCCCAATGTTACTTTCAGTTATTTACCATCTACAATTTATTTCTCGAAATACTACTAAAAACAAACAGATTTAATATTATAAATTACATTGACGATATTAATCATCCTCATTTCTTTCAATTTTATTTAATTGTATATTACTTCTTTTTGTCCAATATACATCTTCTTTCTTCCCTTCTTCATATCTTTATTGTGAACAAGATGTTGCCCTGATCTTTTCTTTTAATTTCAACCATAATTTTTCTTTTCCTTATTTTTTATCTTTACTCATTTTATATTTTTATACAAACAGTATCACTACAAGCCCTTAAATTCTTATCTCTTACTATGTTAACCACTGATAGAAATCTTATACATCTGTATTTCTAATTTAGTATACACTATATAGTTTATATAAAAACCATTTAAGATAATTATTTAAACACAATTAATAACATTAATACATTTAGTTTTTCTAATATCTATGTTCTTAAATCTTAAATCATCATTAAAAAATAAGCCATATTACTAGTTTTCATCTTTTTATCTTTTTCTTCTTAATTTAAGTATCTATATTTCATTTTATTTCTAAACATTATGATCTTATATGCCAATCTTATTTAAGAACCACTTAAAGTGATCGTTCAAACACAATCACATTAACACAATTCAGTCAACTAAAATGTCTCTTCAGCCATTTTCTTTTGTTCTCTCAAAAATTCCATCTCTCATAACTTCCTCTCCCCCCCCTTCTATTGGCTTCTTTCTTTCTTTCTTTTTTCTGTTATTTCTGTATCTATACTTTCTTTTCTTTTTAATTCTTTTGTTACCTTTTAAGTATATTATTTCAGTAAATTTCCTCCAACCTCTTAGAATCTTCCCTCTCTTACACCCTTTACTTCTTAATTGATTTTTTTGCAATATGTATTTTCCCCTGTCTACTCTTTCTATACCACTGTAAATCCCAGTGAAATCATTTATCTGTTTTTTGCTTTCTATTTTTTGTCCTTCCATATTTTTTTTTTTTTTTTCTAACGCTATATTTTCTACATATTTTGTATCATCCAACATTACTTCTAATTTCTCATCACCTTTTACAAGTTTTAAAACTTCACGTATAGTTTTTGAGATCTCCATCAATTCTTCATATATCCACAGTTCCATTTTATCCATCTTACTGTCTTTAGGGTTTTACTATTGTAACTTTCTTGATTCAAACTTAATGTCCGTATAGTCTCTTTAAATTTTCATTTTCTAGTATCCAAATGTCCAGTTTTATTCTGCTCCTTTCCAAGTCGAAGCTTTAATTATCTTCCACTAACGCTAAAGTCAGGACCAAATTCTATAGTTCAAAGCAATCACTCCTTGAAGGTTTTCACAGTTTCCAAAATATTTTTATTTAAGCAAGGTCAATCCACAGCTGCAGATCATTTTTCCTTTTTTTCTCTCCTTTGTCTTCTACCAAATTGTTATAATATTCTCTTTCCACCAGCAGATGGCATCCTCAAATTCCCCATAGACATAGATCAGCTTTCTGTTAAAACTTCCCAAAATACTTTAAATCCAAATATAAAATGTTTTCTTCTTACTCTTTATTCTCTTTTTTAATTATTCTCTTTATTTTCACCAAATCCAATTGTAACAATCACAATCCTTTTGGGCTTTAAGTGTTATAATCTCCATTTCCCCCCCCCTTCCTTTGTAATACTCCGCTCTGGGCTCTTTTACAGTCTCATTTTAAAGTTTCCTTTTATCTGTAAATTGGTCAATCACTCACCCAGTGTCATCACCTTGTTCACTCGCCACTCCTGCACAGTACTTAGATCAAAGCAAGCTTCACACCCCGACAATCCACATTTTCTTCCTCCTGCTTCTTTCGATGTGGCCGCCCTGGCTTCGTAACAGCTCGCAATGGCTGCTTTCCTCAGCTGCCGGTTTCAGAGGCTTCAGTCGACCCTCCAGGGAAATTGCCTTTTCCCTGTTCGCGTCGGCTCGTGTCTCTTTATCCACTGTTCCTCCAGAACAGTTGAGGTCAATAAAGACCCCGAATCAGCTGGGATTCGATGTTTCTTCGGGAGCCCCCGAAGAATCCGTCATGTTGCCACGGCGTTGGCCATGCCTCCCACTGAACTAAGGTTTTGAAAGCTTCAATTATTTCCTCATGTTCTGTGATGTTTCCTGGGGATTCTATTGCTTGAGGCTTTGATGCCCTGGAGCACTACATTGTGATGCAAGGGACCAATAATCAGTAGTTCAGGATTTAGTCAGATTTTTTCCCCTTATTCAGGTGTCTGCATAAGAGGAAAAGTGGAGTGATTGAATGAGGAGGCAGGAACATGAAAGAAGACAAGAAATTAAAAGAACAGACAGAATTATTTCTCCTTCACATTTGGAGACTATTTTAAAAATATTCTTAGTAATAGCAGTGAGAGCTACCCATAGACATCCATAGTAAGATTAATTATTTATTGTAGTTGGATTTGGTGTAGCTAAAAATTCGGAACAGAAACTATTGCAGACTCCTCTTGTATATAGTTATGCTGAGTCGAATCTTATTCTTGTGACATTGAAGGCAAAATTGCTCCTAGTCATGAATCTGAAGGAAATGTCAGTAGACTCTAGTTAACGTAAGATATACAGGAGGATGAAAATTCTTTAGGTAAAATCTCTGTAGAATATTCCCTCTCAAATCATAATAATTATGTTATAATAACATTGGCATAGACTGTTGGGAAACTGGGAACAGGGGTAAATAGCCCGGGAAACTAGTTGGAACAGGAAAGTAATTTGGCTAGCTAGTTAGCTAGCTAGCTAGTTATCACATTGACAAAAAATGTTTTGAATACTGCCAGAATTGGAGAAGAGATCTCTCAATTGATGTCAGTGGAAAAATTAAACAATTTGATAGATGGTACATAAAATGTTGTGTTGGAGCTCTACTTGTATCTCTCTAAAGTGCCTTAGGATATATAACATTTTCTTCGTATAAGCAGCTTCTGTCAATTTTCTCCAAATCTATACAATTCATCAGCCAGCATCTTGAATTTGTTCTGAAAATCCTCTGTGGACAGATTATTCAGGAAACCCAGGAGATTGCAGTGGAAAGGAGAAGTAGTGAATTCCCCATTAAGTGTAACTTTTTATGTAAATGCAAAATCAAATGGTTTGAAACCATAGTTAAAATGTTCCTATGTGATTTCATATATAGCAGGGTTAAACATTTCAAACTCTATAAAGCAGTATATTTAAGTTACACATGTTGTTGCAAAATATTTCCAATAATTACATAAACATAGATTATGTAAATAAAAAACATACAAATGAAAAATAATTATGAACACTTTTATTGTGTAAAAGCTGTATAAATGAGGAAACAACAAAGCTTTTTAAAAAAATTGGTGGAAAAGAACATACAATTTTGGCTGTTAAAACATGAACTCATTTTTTAAAAATGTTTAAAATTTAAATTTAGAAAAAATACAAAATGTAGACAAAACAAAATAAACTGGAAAACAATTAACTGGCACAGTTCTTAAACTAAAGAAAAATAGCAATAAGAAAATATAAAGATGTAAAAACAAAACAAACCAAGGGAAAACAAAATGGTCAAATATTAAATTAATCAATAATTATTGGTTTATCAATCAAAAACATAGCAGTAAGGTATAATAAAATACAATACTCTATTGTAAAATATGAAAATTAAAAAGCTTTATTTATTGTTGTTAGGACTCTGTCCAAACGGTTGGGTTGGTTAATATAAACAAGCCACAAATCACTGTTTAATGTAATATATGTAATATTGCTTTAAATGCATTGGTGCATTCTGACTGGCAGTAACGGCCATAAGAGGGAGCTAGAGAACATGGTTAAAGCTCTCTCTCTCTCTCTCTCTCTCTCTCTCTCTCTCTCGCTTTTGCTGATTCATTGCTGAGTGACTTCGTGTCTGCAATTAAGCTCTGTGTGTAGCTAACTATCTGTGATAGGAGAGAATCTTTGTTTGATGATTAAGACAAAGAAAGACTGGTAAGAAGACTACTGTACTTCTGAATACTGACTGATAGAACGTGTATGATTCGGACTGTTATTTGGACTGTGCTATTTCTTTAAGTAAACTACTTTTATACACTTCAACGTATCTGTGTATTGACTGAACCATTATTCATATCTACTGCAACATTACGGTTCACTGTGCAAACCTTCAGAAGCCGGGGGTACTCTGCACAATTCCTTAACAATTGTTATTTATTTATTTAATTTATTGGCTGCCCATCTAACCCTGGGCGGCTCACAGTTATAAAAATATATCTATACATATGCAATTAAAACATAAATAATTAAAATCAAACATTAAAACCTAAGGACACATGGGGAATGCAAGGGGTACAGTGGGGGGAGGTGAAATCTGATGTTAATCAACCACCTCCACTGTGCCTGCAGTGCCAATTGACAGAGCCAGGTCTTTAGACCCTTGCGAAAGAATAGAAGGATAGTTTTATAGGTAGTTTTCAATTTATGACCATTTTTTTAACAACCACAGTCCCAATGGCAATGAAAAAGGGACTTACAACCAGCCCTTGCACTTAAGGTCATCACACTGTTCTTGTGGTCATGTGATCAAAATGTATGCACTTGGCAACTGGCATACAGTATATTTACAATGGTTGCAGCATCCTGGGGTTGCATGATCATTATTTGTGATATTCCCAGGCAGATTCTGATATCCAAAGTCAAAGGGGGAAGCCAGATTCGCTTAACTGTTGTTAAATAGTGGGAATGAGCACAGGAGACAGACTTCAGAAAGCTCTTTATTTAGCAACTGCTCAGAACAACCAGCAACAGTAGTCTGACAGCTTGCCCTTTTATAGGGAGCTGTCAGACAGAACAGCCAATAGCGTTTGAGCATTCTCCCGCTCAAATGCTGGACCTGGGTGAAACCATGTACTGACAGTTAATACATAACACCCCTCCCCTCCTAGATGGAACATTCCATACAGCAAACGTAGTCACGCAGGTAGGCGGGACATCTAGGAACCCTCCCTGACCGCAGCTCAGTTGTTGGTGAGGCAGCGCCCTGTGCGGACAGGTCTGCTGTTTCTCCTGGGTCTGAGCATGGAAGCTCCTGGAACTTATCGGGCGTGGCCTCCACGGCTAAAGGAACCGGTTTGGTATGGGGCCGCTGCTGGACTCCAGCTTCTCCGGGTAGGTCTTGCATCACCCACGGGCTTCAGTTAGCTAGGGGAGGAACATTATTATTATTATTATTGTTATTTATTAAATTTGTATGCCGCCCAACTCCCAAGGGACTCTGGGCGGCTCACAACAATATAAAAAAACTATTAAAAGAAAACATAATAAAAACAGTTAAAAACAGTTAAAAACTCATACACACCGTTTCATTGCCGGATCTCGCCAATTACAGAGGCGAGATCAACGGCCCCAAGCCTGCCGGAAGAGCCAGGTCTTCAGCAGGGTGGGGGTGGTCCGGATCTCAGGAGGTAACTGGTTCCAGAGGGCCGGGGCAGCCACAGAGAAGGCCCTCCCCCGCGGGCCCGCCAGCCGGCACTGTTTAGCTGACGGGACCTGGAGGAGCCCAACCCTGTGGGAGCTTACCGGTCGCTGGGAGCTATGTGGCAGAAGGCGGTCTCGAAAATAACCTGGTCCTGAGCCAAATAGGGCTTTAAAGGTAATAACCAACAACATATTTGTTTACAGTTTGCGAGTTTTTTAATTCCCCTTTTCCTCCCTTGTGTAATTGGTCAATGTGCCTTTTTCAGAGCCGACCGTCTTGTAGCCGGATCTCATAGGACATTGGACCTAATGTTTTCTCAATGACCCCAGGTAGCCATAGGGATCCCTCGGCATAGTTGTGGGCAAATACTGTGTCCTCTGTGGAGAAGGACCTGGTTGTTTGGCCGGGATCGGCTTTTTCTTTATGAGAGTAATCTGGGTGCAGGCGGTCCAGTATGGATCGGAGCCTGCGACCCATGAGGAGCTCGGCCGGGCTGCGGCCAGTGGTGGCACTCGGGGTAATGTGCTGAGTTAAAAGGAATTTATCAATCCTGGCCTGCCAGTCCCCGGGACCTAGTCTACCCAGCGCTTCTTTAGCTGATTGCACGAAGCGTTCCGCCAGGCCATTCGACACCGGATGAAACGGCGAGGACAGGGCATGGCGGATTCCCAATTCTGCCAGGTACCCCTCGAAGTTTGTGGCCGTAAATTGGGGCCCATTGTCCGTTACAAGGACGTCCGGTATTCCATGGGTGGTGAAGAGATGCCTGAGGACTTTAATTACGGCCTCAGCAGTGGTCGAGCCCATAAGGAAAATCTCGAGCCACTTTGAGTAGGCATCCACAATAATTAGAAACATTTGCCCGTGGCAAGGGCCAGCAAAGTCAGCATGCAGCCGGGACCAGGGGGCTTTAAGTTGTTCCCAATCATGGACTGGGGCCTTGGGTGGAGCTGGCCGGGACTCTTGGCAAGGTTTGCATAACCCAACCCAATTTTGGATCTCCACGTCCATATTTGGCTACCAGACATACCCACTAGCTAAGGCTTTCATCCGGACAATCCCTGGATGGCCTTCGTGTAAAGTCCGGAGAATTCCTGCTCGCAGGCAGGTTGGTATGACCACACGATCACCCCAAAGGAGGCAGCCTCCTTGTTCGAATAGTTTGTGCTGCCTTTGTGCATATGGTTTAAAGTCCGATCTGACTGGGTCCTTCGGCCATCCCCTCAACACCCAATTCAACACAGTTTTGAGTGAGGGGTCCTTGGCCGTGTGCTTAGCCATCTCGGCCGAGGTGACCAACCCAGAGTCTGCCAAGTCAATTAGGAGGACCGGAGCGTCCGGGGCAATGTCAGTGAGCAAATCGGGCAACGGGCACCTGCTCAAAGCGTCCGCGTTGCCCATGTCTTTTCTTGGCCAATGTGCCAGGCGATAAGAATAGGCCGAGAGAAAAATGGCCCATCGGGCGAAACGGGGAGACAGGGCAGCCGGAGTGGGACAGTCCCCAGCGAGCAACCCCAAAAGAGGCTTGTGGTTCGTAACCAAGTCAAAATCCCTCCCAAACAGATATTCGTGAAATTTTTTCACTCCTGCCACGGCGGCCAATGCCTCCCTGTCCAGTTGGCTATAATTTCTCTCTGCACTGGACAGAGTCCTTCAGTAGTATGCCACTGGGGCCTCGGTGCCATTTGGGAGTCTGTGGCTAAGGACGGCACCAACGCCCACTGGAGAAGCGTCACATACTAGAACCAATGGCAGGGTCGTATTATACTGAATGAGGAAACTGTCACTGGTCAATAGCTTTTTGACAGCTTTGAAGGCTGCAGCTTCCCTGGGGCCCCACACCCAAGGAGTATTATTGGCTAGCAGTCTGTGGAGTGGTTCCACTACAGTGGCTTTGTTTTTCAGGAACACTGTAAAAATTGAGGAGCCCAAGGAAGGCTTGGAGCTCGGCTTGGTTTTGTGGGGCTGGGGCCTCGTGGATGGCCCTGAGCTTGCTTTCCGTGGGATGGATGCCTTCGGCGTTTACTCGGTAGCCTAAGAATTCTACCTCCGGCACCCCCAGCAAACATTTGCAGCGCTTGGCCTTAAGCCCCGCAGCACACAGTTTTGACAGGACCATGCTGACTCGACAGCGGAGCTGGTCCTGGTCACAGGCAGAGATGAGGACGTCATCGAAATAGGGCACGACCCCGGGGAGGTTCTGCAACAGACGTTCCATTACACTCTGGAACAACCCCGGGGGCACGCTAACCCCAAACTGCAGCCTGTGACATTTAAAAGCTCCCCTGTGAGTCACAATGGTCTGTGCTCTGCAGTAGCGCCATCTACTGGCAGCTGCTGGTACGCCTGCGCCAGGGGTGAACTGTGAAATTTTTCCCTACTGGTTCTGTGGGTGTGGCTTATGTTGTGGACATGGCTTGGAGGTCAGGTGGGTGTGGCTTCAGGTGGGCATGGTCATGTGGTCATGTGACTGGGTGGGTGTGGCCAGATTGTCATGTGACTGGGTGGGTGTGACCAATTTAGCAGTCGATTTTGCCAGGGAACAGGGGGTTGGAGTAGATGACCTCTGAGGTCCCTTCCAGCCTTTGCTGTGCTGTTTCAAAGCATCCTCTGAAGCTGTGTCTAGTGCCAGCCAGGTTTGTGGTCCTCCCCTCCTCCCCTCTCCCCTCCTCTCCTCTCCTCTCCTCTCCTCTCCTCTTCTCTTCTCTCTCTTTCTCTCTTTCTCTCTTTCTTCTGTGGGAAGCAACCCCCCCAAATAAAATATTACTCATAAAAAAGGCTCACAGAAAAACAAGGAAAAATCAAGCTGCTAACAAAGCTGCACTCTAACCACTGCGCCACCTCGCAGTGAATCAGAATAAGCAGCCCCACACTCAAGACCCGACACAGGACGAAAGTCATTTAGCCACAATGGGAATCACCCAAACCCTTTTAGAAACACAAAGCCCATATTGCACAAACCCCAAAACTTCAAAAACATAGAACCATATAAGAATCCTTCCTTTTATCCACTGCTGAATGTCACTTCGCTTCTGCAATTAAAAACCTCCTTCTGAGCAGCTTCCGAAGGCTTTTCAATTTAAAGCAGGAGTCTCCAAAGTTTGCAACATTAAGACTTGTGGACTTCAACTCCCAGAATTCCTCAGCCAGCCATGCGGCTAAGTTTGGAGACTCCTGATTTAAAGCAACAGCATTTGTTTTTCTTCTTTGCCAAGCGATATCCCGGCTGGAAAGTGAGTTCTGATTTTTTACTTCTAACACCTGCCTCTTTCTTTCTTTCTCTTTCTTTTTCCCTTTCCTTCCCTTCCCCCCTCCCCCCTCTTTCTTTCTTTCTTTCAGGGGAACCGGCAGGGAAAAAGGCTTTAAAAAGTTTTTTTAAAAACAGGAAGTGATTATGTCAGGGCGGGTGGGCAGAGCCTCGCGCTGCCATCGCTACCGGTTCTCCGAACCAGCCGCCGCAACCGCTACCTACTCGCCCGAACCAGGCCAAACCGGGAGGATTTCACCCCTGGCGTGCGCAAGATCGAGTTTGGCGAACAGGCGGCCAGGGCCCACGGAGTGCAGTAGATGGTGCACAATCGGCACAGGATAGGCGCTCTGCTGCAATGCCTTGTTTAATGTGCATTTATAGTCTGCACAAATCCTGATGCTGCCGTCCCCTTTAACGGGGGTAACTATGGGTGTCTCCCATTTTGCATGGTCGACTGGTTCCAGGATTCCATGCCTAATGAGTTTGTCCAGCTCTTTGTCTATCTTTGGCCACAGTGCTAGAGGGACCCTCCTGGGCTTAAGTCGTATGGGGGCTACCTTAGGGTCAAGGCTGAAAGAGATTGGAGTCCCCACATACTTGCCCAAACCTTCACTAAAGACGCCATGGAACTCATCAAACAGGTCGTCCAATTCAGCGGTCCCGATGGCGTTGATGCCGGTCACCCCCAGGCCGAGCGTGTCGAACCAGTCTAGGCCCAGGAGACTAGGGAGGCTGCCGTTGACCACGGTGAGCTGGAGAGGTCCCTCGAACTGGTTAAATTTGACCTGGAACTGGCCTTGACCGATGACAGGGATCCGGTTTCCCTGGTAGTCAGACAGGCGGATGGACAATTTCTGCAGGCGGGTAGACCGGAGACTCGGGCGAGTTTCAGAGTCTGCCAGGCCACGATTGAGACTGCCGAGCCGGTGTCAATCTCCATAGAGATTGGTGTGCCGTTGATGGAGTCAGCTTTTTCTTGCTTGGGCAGCTGGCCCTGGCAACCCGCGTTTGGTTGGTGTCGGGTTGCTGCACGGAGGCTTTGTTTCGCGGTCTTCGATTTTCGCGCCAGTAGCGATTTGCCAGCTTGCCACGAGCAGAGTCCTGCGCATGCGCATCTTTAGCAGGAAAAATGGTGCGGCAAACTGACACCAAATGCCCCCTCTTCTCACATTGCTGGCATATAACGTCCCGGAATCGGCATGACGCCCTTGGATGCCGCCCCCCACAGCTGGCACAGACAGCTTGGGAGTCTTTAGCAGCCGGCAGGCGCCTGTGGTCAGTGCGGCAGACGTCGTCGCTGCTGTCTAGCTCGTCGAGTGTGCCCCTGTGCACAGGAGAAAGGTTGAGGCTCCTTCTTGGCGGCGGCAAAACGGTGCAGGGACTCCGCGGCTTTGGTCAAAGACTCTGCAGCCCTGGCTTCGTCCAGGTTGGGCTTAGCCAGGAGCCGGCGCTGCAGGGGGATGTCCTGCACGCCACAAATGAGTTGATCCAGCAGGATGTCGTCCAGGTCGCGGAATTCGCAATGGCCGGAAGCCTTATGGAGGGCAGCGATGTACTGATTTATCATCTCGCCCTCCTGCTGCATCCGCTGCCGGAACTTGTAGTGCCGAACAACTTTGGACGGGGTGAGTGCGTAGTGTGTCTTCAGGGTAGCCTGAAGGACGTGTCACGGTACGGTGTGTACCGGGGTTGGGTCTGACAGCGACTCCGCAGTGTCAAACACCTCAGGGCCGCAGTGACTTAGGAACAACGCTCTTTTTCTATTATCCGTCAGACCCAACAAGTCATTTGCCTCGAGGAAGCACTCGAAACGCCGCATGTACGAGTCCCACTTCTCCTTGGCAGGGTCGAATGGCGCAGGCGGGTGGAAAGCAGACATTTCCGTAGAGTAGGCAGAACCCGGTGGGACTGCCTCGCTGGTTGCGGTGCCTGAGAGGGTCGTCTTTGTTCTCCTGGTCCCAAACCTTCGTCGCCACTGTTAAATAGTGAGAATAAGCACAGGAGACAGACTTCAGACAGCTCTTTATTTAGCAACTGCTCAGAACAACCAGCAACAGTAGTCTGACAGCTTGCCCTTTTATAGGGAGCTGTCAGACAGAACAGCCAATAGCATTTGAGCATTCTCCCGCTCAAACGCTGGACCTGGGTGAAACCATGTACTGACAGTTAGTACATAACAACTGTCATAGCAAAAAGGTTGCAAAATTGGCATGACTCATTTAATGCCATATTGTAATGTAGAATATTTTGAACAAGCAAAGAAGATTCTCCATTTGCTGCATTCAAATGGCTTTTTTTGACTAGTTAGGTAGATTCAGAATGGAAAAACAGTTACTTTATACTTCAGTTTAAAAATGGATTTATGAGAGTATTAAAATGATTGAAGACCTTTCTATGAAACTGCATGCATAGGTAATAGGGCTATTCCATTTTATTTTATTTATTTTATTGTTTTATATATTCATTTAGAATGGACAAGGATGGAAGTAAAAGCCTAAAGTAATATTGAAAAGCAGCAAAACAGGTTTTAAACTGATTCTGAGGCAAACATCCAGTTCAAAATTATTCTGAATCTTTGAAGTAGGATAGTTTAATAAAAATATACATCTGAAGAGTAAATTGGCAGTCAAAAAACCCATAAGGATGATAACATAACAAGATATTTGGAGTGGGAAAATATAACTAAATATAAATAAAATGGGAGAAATAGAGGGCCTGATACTAGAGAAGAACATAAATGAGTATAACAAACTTGGAGGAGTGGAACCAATGCTATGCAATGACCGTAACTTCCTTCAATTATATTAATCTTTGACCTTTGGTTCAGTGTTTGCAAATAAAGTTGTTTATTCTACATTGCTTCAATACCCAGAACATCTCCTTGTCCTGATGAGAAACTTATATCAAAAAACTACAGTACTGTCAGAGCATAACAAAACAGACTGGCTCCAGGTTAGGAAATGGATGAGAGATGGCGGTGCTCTATACATGTGAATGACAAAAGTAAGTGAACCTGTAGCATGATTAATTCATTTAAAGGGGAAATTGGAAACAGCATGAACATCAGGTGTTGAGTATGGGAATCCTGCCTTATTTAAAAAACAGAATTCTGATATTCACTTTCCAAGGCTGATCTTCACAATACTGTTATGTGGAAGTATGGTCTAAAGTAAGTGTGTCTGTCTGTCTGTCTGTCTGTCTGTCTGTCTG
>QLTV01000804.1:4891877-4920470 GCA_003457575.1 Thermophis baileyi
ATCTATATATCTATCTATCTATCTATCTATCTATCTATCTATCTAGCTATCTTATCTATAACTTTTAAAAAAGAAGGAAAAACTAATAGGAACTAATATAAAGTAAGAAAGAAAAAGAAAATGAAAAAAAATCAAAGCTAAAAGCACCAAAAAAGAAAATAGAAAGATGAAAAAAATAAAAAGCTGCGCCCTCTTGATTTAATTTTAAATTCGTGATGATTTTCTAATAATTCCTCATATATTTGTTTTTGTCTTATGCTTCTCTTCTACACCATGCTTCTTGAGCTGAGATCTGCAAAGGAGTTTTCAGGCACAACCTGGGTTTATATCTATTCCATATTCTAAATATGGAATGTCTAATAAAATGTCTTTTAAAATACACATTAATTTTAACATATTGTACCGTAACTATCCATGTCATCCAAACTTCAGTTTATGACTTTTTAATTCTAAGTCTCATTTCTCAGCAGCATCCATTATTTTATCCAGAGCAAACAACAAGCTGCGAAATAAAACTTCAAATCTTCTAAACCCAGTTCTCTTTTTTCCTTTGCATTCTGTAACACTTTATATTTAATTAGTATTTTTTTTCCCTTTGCCATATAGATAAATCTTTTGCCACTGTTTGAATGGTACATCAGTTGTCAAAAAGGATATTGTCTGAAACAAAAATATTCTCAGCAAAAGAATCATTTTCATCACAGTGACAATTTTAATTTCCCCCATCTTAATAGGTCATTTGTAATTCCATTCCATTCCACTTATTATTTTATTTTATTTTATGTTATTTTATGTTATTTTATTATTTTTTCCTGATTTTATTACTTTTATTAAGTAACTCAAGGCAATGAACATACACAATACTCCTTCCTTCTCCTATTTTCCCCACAACAACTACCCTGTGAAGTGAGTTGTGCTAAGAGAGATTGATTGGCTCAAAGTCAATCTTCCGGTTTCTATTTTGAAATAACTTACAATTCATATTTGTCAATAATACCCAATATTTTACTTCATTCTCAATCTTAAGTTTTCTTAATTAGTTTTATTTGCTTTTAATTTCATATTTTCATTGACAACCTTGTCTTCTAATTATTGATTTTAAAATCTGCTAATATACCAAAGTTAATTTTCCCATTGTTTCTCCTTTCTCTAGTGGAACTTCCAAATCCAACTGCAAATGCCCTTAACTTTTAAGTTTCTTTCTTAATCTTATCTCCTATAATTGTCTCATCTTTTCGTATGTCGCTATTTAGTACTTCAGGAACTAAAATGACAAAAGTGGTGACAGAAAACAATCTTGTCTTGTCATTTTTTTGTATATTACAAGTTTTTGTTAGTTCTCTATTAACAATTATTTGTGCTTTTTTGTAAAGTATAAATTGATCTTATTCATTTAATAATAATATATCCAAGGCTCATATGTTCCAGAATTCTAAATGAGAAAATCCAATTCAAATTATCAAACACCTTCTCTAAATTTAAGAAAATCAATGCAGTTTGTTTTTCTTTTTTTTCCCTCTAAGTACTCCAAAATATCCAAAACATTTCTAATATTATTTCATCATTTCTCAGCTTTTTGGTTAAGATCAAGTGAATTGAATATTATCTTGTAATTGTCTTTTAGATAACTTGCATTTATCTTTTTGAATACAGTCCTATAAAATTATCTTTAAACTTTCAGCCAAAACCACAATAAACAATTTATAGCCATTATTCAATAAAGATATTGATTGATAATTTCTTGTTAAAGGCTAATCTTGTGCCTATTTAGATATTAATGCTATTTAAGCTTCTTTTTCTAGCTATCAAGAGTCTTTCCATTCTGTAAAATAATGTTCATTGTTTGTTGTAAAGATTGTAAAGACACATCCTCAAAATATTTATAGTAAGAAGCTGGTAGCCCATCTGGACCAGGTCACTTTCTTCTTTTAGTCTGTTTAATAGCTTTACTTACTGTTATAGATCCATTCAAAATTTATCTCAATTGGCCAACCATTCGTTTGAAAGTATAGAATTTCCTGCTTGAGCAGGGGGTTAGACTACAGTAGAAGACCTCCAAGGTCCCTTCCAACTCTGTTATTCTGTTGTTCTCAGTAATCTTTGGTAAATTCTGATTACAGAAATATTCATCCACTTTTTTGAGGAAATTTCTTGATCTTTCCATAAAGTAGTATACTGATGAAACCTTTCTTTTTGCATATTTGCATTATCTGTTATTACAATATTTCCTCTTGTAACATTAATGTCACTCTTTTTGCAGCGTTTATGCTAACAATTTCCCTGGTTTATTTGCAAATTCCATTTTGTTTTGTTTTATATGGTTGATCTTTATTTCCATCTCTCACACTGTTAACATAGATAATTGCCTCTGTAAAAACTTAATTTGGTAATAGTTGTCATCCCTGGAGCTTTTTTAAATTCTTTTTTTAATCTTATCCAAAATCATTTGTATTTTCTCTTGCCTTTTCTTTTTAAGTTCACTATTGTTGTATAAAATATCCTCTTATTTTATTTGCATACTAAACCATCTTTACCTCTGTTTTTTCTCAAAAAATTCCTTTAACTTCTTTTGACAGTCCTCTTCCATTTCCTTTTATAAGAACAAATTCAATCTCCACTTAAAAGGTCAATTTTACCTTTTAAAAGTTAAAGTCACTCAATTGTTGTGTAAAAAAGTCTTTGATAATGTCTCGACTTCATAAAAATTAATAGCCAAAGTCTTAGAAATCCAAATCATATCTATTTTTGAAGAAATTTTATGTCTTGCAGAAAAATATTCTTTGGAGTCACCATTTTTATATCTCCATGCATCAACAAGCTCCAAATTATTTGTTCAACAACAACAACAAAAATTTGGTAGTTTACCTTGTGTATTTTAAATATTTTTCTCAGAAATTCTATCTTTTGTGGGAAAGCCATTTCATTCCAATCTCCCAGGACACACTAATTTTCATAGCAAAAATCCAATAATTTCTCCATAACTTCAATTTAAAATAGGCTATTTTCACATCTCTGAATATCTCCCTGAATTTTTAAGAACTTTTCCAGCGAAAGCAGTATACTAGAAGCTCTGCCATGAAGGCGTTGAGGAATCAAGTAAGGAAATATTTCTGAAATGATGACCCAATGGATCACAGGTTGTCTAGTTATATATTCAATCTTTCACACCATATATCAAAAGCAATCAAGTATTTATGTTCCTTTTTTATTGTAATACCTGTTTGATCATGTTTACTAAGTTGTCTTTTGTAACTGTTCCAAAAGTTCAAAGATCATTGGGAAAGAGAATCAATCCAATATTGTTACAGAGTTCAAAAGTCTGAATTCATGAACCACTCTCATCTTTATACATGACAAAAAAAATTTCCCTTGAGGCTGGAGATGTAGTATGTAATTGTTATCAATAAGTACCTTTGAAGAAGCCAACTTGTGCAGATGTAGGGTCCTGGGCTTCTGGAACCATGTTTATAGTATACAAGCATAGGAATTTACATTTTTTCATGAGTGGCTTCTACTTGCATAATTGGATCTATTGTCTGAGTTGGCAAGATATGTTTGCAAACAATGGCCAGATGTAATGGGCTATAATAATTCTGAGATACTTTCTCCACTCCCATTCCTTCTTTGGACTCAGATTTTTCTGTATAATTTCTCTTATGAGACCATTGCCTAGGCCAGTGTTGGCAAACCTTTCTTTCCTTGGGTGCCGAAAGCGCGCGCGTGCGTGGTGCACATGCCCACACCCATAATTCATTGCTCCCCATGTGCATGCGTGCGCGCCTCCCGCACTGCCCCGCCCCCCATGCATGCACACAACCCCCCTGTGCTCCCCCGTGCATGCGCGCACGACCCCACCGCTCCATTTTGGGCCTAGCAGGCCTCCCTGAAGCCTCTGGAGGCTGGAAACGGCCCATTTCCAGACTTCCGGTAGGCCTGTTTTTTGCCCTCCCCAGGCTCCAGAGGCTTTCCTGGAGCCTGGGGAGGGCAAAAACGGCTTCCCCCGGAGGCCTTCCGGACGCCGGAAATGGCCCGTTTTCCGACTTCCGGTAGGCCCGTTTTTCGCCCTCCCCAGGCTCCAGAGGCTTTCTTGGAGCCTGGGGAGGGCGAACCCCCCCCGGGAGCCTCCGCGCAAGCCCTGTACTTACCTGACATCCAAAATGGGCTGCGTTGAGACTTCTAGGAGGGGAGGGGAGGCGAGGCATGGGCGGGGCCAGCCAAAAATCAGCTGGCCGGTGCACACATGCGCGCTGAAGCTGAGCTAGAGCAATGGCTTGCGTGTCCGCAGATATGGCTCTGCGTGCCACCTGTGGCACACGTGCCATAGGTTCGCCATCACGGACCTAGGCTGTGGCTTTTTCCTCATGTCTCCCAAAGTTATTCTCATCTCATATCCTAGTACAACATTAATAGTTTGTCTGTGAATCCAGAATCCATTAGGGCAGGAGAATGTTTTATCTGAAGTAAATCAAATAGGTTGAATAGCTAGTGCTTTGAATTGTATATCAGAAGTCTTCTTAATTGTTGGATAACTGAAATTTGAGCTCCTAAAGTGGGATCCTGAGATTCCTGAGAAGGTAGGCTTGGGACAATCAGGGCACTTGCTTGCAAAATGGCGCTTAGTTCCACAAGCATTACAGGAATTTTTTTCAGGGTAGATAAATGCAAAATGTTCAGAAATACTACAATATAAATAGAGACCAAGCATGCATGTGCCCTCCATCTAATGTATCCAGTATTTCTTGTTGAACCAGCTCATCCTACAGTTCATTAAATAGGTTTCTTTAAACTGGTCAATTAAAGTCACCCTTCTCCAGTGCACATTTCTAGAATAATGTTAAAAGTCCATTTGCCTGTGCTCACCTTGGCACAATTTACAAATTCGAGCTGTTTGATTATTATGGTCTTCAGAGGAAGATACCAGTTTAAGCATAAAATTAGCATAATTGTCTAAAAGAAGGTTAATATTTTCTGTGATTGAAATTGCCCATTTTGAAGCTTCATCTGTCAAAATCCAGGTATAAATCCTATCTGGAAAATTTAGTTGATCTTATGAGAATATAAATAATTCTTGTTTAGTGAAGAAAGCTTTGAACTTCTTTTTAGTCCTTCAAATTTATTGGCAAGAAATTAGGAAAGTGAAGTAGTACTGTATCATCTGGATAATTGTTGGAGTCAAATAATCTGGGCATCTTTCTAGTTCTGGTGCAAGTCCACTTGATTCATCAATTGCAGAAAAACATTGATGACCCATTCAACAGTCAGTTACTTAGCAAGGTGATCTGTTGTCATTGGGTCAAAGTAATCAAACAAGATTGTCTCCCTAGCAAAAAAAAAAAAAAAAAAAAAAGTAAAAATTCCCTTAGAATTTAATATAAGACTTCTCTAGTAGTCAGGACTGAAAATTATGAATGTGAGGAACAAATTCCTCATTTCAATAAGTATTAGTTATTTTAACAAAGGTTTAAATAACCAGAATTCCAGCAAGTACTTTACTTTCAAAGAACTTAGTTCGACACAAATTCTTCTCTTTCTCACATTCTTTCAGTGTAAATGGGAGCCATAAGCTGATGATGAATAAAAATGTGTCGTATTTCATTGTAAAGTTATTATTAAAATTTGTCTTGTATTCTGGCAATAGAGAAGTGAAGTTGACCAATTTTAAAATATTTTGTAGAATTAATGCCTATGGTTTATTGAAAAAGTAGAGATTAGAATGAAGCCATGGGATGTATTGTGGGAATTGGCTGCACTAATTTATTCCGTGTGATTTCACTTTTAAAAACATTTTCACTCAATGAATAAAACTATTCTTAACAGAAATAAAATATACTTATTAAGCATCTAAAGAATTTAAGTAAGCATCCTATTTTGTAGCAAGAAAACATGTAGATTTGAGTGTATCTTTTATAATTGCTATGAATGTCTTACCACTATAATTTCACAGTAAAAAAGTATAATTAATGCAAAAACTATCCATTATGTCACATTTATCTGTGGTTGTCACTTGCAAAAATATTACTACATAATATTAATTCAAACTCCCAATAGTTTTACATATCTTGACCCTTCCTCCCAGACCACCAACCAGAGGTGGCAGATTGGGGAGAAAGGGATTTCAAGAGAGTAACAAGTTTGAGTAGCATGCCCACAGCTCCCAGTCCTGGACTGCCGGTGTGATATCATTGCTTTTGATATGTGCAAGACCATAAGCAAGGCACTTGAACTTCAAAAAGGACAGGGAAGTGATTAGGAGGCAAACAGAAGCTGAAGGTGTGAAGTTGAGTAGTCTTGTCTCTTTGAAGTCAGAAAGTACAGTCACAGCCAGATAATTTCCCACATAGGAAATTGCTTCACTTTGTGGTGGAGTTTCAGGTCCCAATTAAAGTTGTTAAGCAAGGACTATCTGTAGTATATTTCAAAGCTGATAAGATGATAATTTCTCAAACACTTACAAAAGGATATAAGCTTTACTTTAAAAACCTATAACAGATCTGCTGAGAATCCATTTGCAACTGCTAAATAGTGTACCAATGTTTTGTATCCAACATGCAGAAGAGCCTTTACATTAGCCAGACATATAATATTAATTTCTATTACATTTATATATCATTTTTAATCCATTGTATTTTGTATAAATGAGTTCCATATTTCATTATACCCTGGTGGCCCAGCGGTTAGAAGGCAGTATTGTAGGCTAATTCTGCTCAGAGTCTGCAGTTCGATCCTGACGGGCTCAAGGTTGACTCAGCCTTCCATCCTTACGAGGTTGGTAAAATGAGAACCCAGATTGTTGGGGGCAATATGCGGACATTGTAAACGGCCCAGAGAGTGCTGTATAGCACTGTGGTGGGCAGTATGTAAATCTTAAGTGCTATTGCTATTGCTATTCATTATACTCGTCCATGCAAAATCTACATCTGTAGGCATTCTGCTCATAAGTGTAATCAAGTCTTTAATCCATTGAGTGAATGGGGCATGCATTTATCTTTCCAGCATTGCAGTATCAGTTTTTTATCCATAGTAAGGCAAATCCATTTATTTCTTACAGTTGTTAGATTCCACTACGTATATAGTTTAAGAGAATATTATTCTTGAAAATACTAGATTTTGTCACACAGCCATGTTTATATAGACCACTATTTCTTCCCAAAACATGTTAAATATAAGACATTATAAAAGCATGTGTTTGAAAGAAGCATTATTTTATTAGACTTCTAGCAAAATGCTTAGACCATCCTTTTTTGAAGAAACATAATGGAATCCATTACGTTCTAAATATTACTTTTTGCTGTCAAATTAAGTCATATTTTGAAGTCCATTGACACTCTTGCTATAGAAGTTAAGACATTCTCCCATTGTCTAGGCAACAGCTAATTCTTTATTCCACTCATTTCTTACATCTGCATATCATCTTGGTATGATATTTGAATGCTAATTTGCGTTGCTATGCAGGCTTCACATCTGTGAGAAAACATGATCAATTCAAACATAACGGGTCATTACTAGATATTTGTTATAGGTCATAAAATGAATTGGTTTAAGGGGACTATTGATAAGTGGGCAAAAATAAATTAATGGTTGAAGTTAGTGTCAACTAGAGGCCCTGTAGAAGGGTTGTAAGAATCTAAAAAACAAAATGTAATCTTACCATATTTAAAATGTGTTACTTCAGATATTGTTTATCTACAGAAGATTTATTTAATGGAACAGGCTGCATCTCTATTAATGAAGGCTTGTGTGGGCTGGATTATCTTACAGATACTTTGATGAAGTCTAAAGGTGTGGCTATTTTGATGTGAAAAGGGTTCAACCCAGTGGTGAAATCTAAAATTTTTCCCTGCCGGTTCTGTGGGCATGGCTTGGTGGGTGTGGCTTGGTGGTCATGTGATTGGGTGGGCGTGGCTTGGTAGTCATGGCCATGTGACTGGGTGAGCTCAAAAACCAACTTTCACACGTCACACGCAACACAAAAGCCACACAACTGACTTACACACAATGGAAAAGCACACAAAATGGTCCCTGCAACAACAAGCAGGAACCTCACAGAGCCACAAAGAGCTCAAAAACCAACTTTCACACTTCACACACAAACAACACAAAAGCTACACAACTGACTCACACACAATGCAGAAGCAGCTGGACTTCACACAAAATGGCCCCTGCAACAAGCAGGAACCTCACAGAGTCACAGAGAGCTCAAAAACCAAATTTCACACTTCACACACAAAGGAACCTTTTTTTAAACTTTTTAAAAGCATTTTTTACTACCAGTTCTGCAAACCGGAAGCATTTGTTACTACCAGTTCAGGCGAACCGGGCAGAACCGGTAGCATTTCACCCCTGGTTCAACCCATGTACAATGGGTTGTCAGTGATATAAATGAACATTATTTAATTTTATGTGCTAAAGTAACGGATTGCAATAGCTATGGTTAATGTTTATGAATATAATCTGTATTCTCTATTATTATGTTTTATGTTTATATTATGTTTTCAACACTTGAGTGAATGTGTTTGTAACAAAGTGGTAATGCAGAAGATTTCAATAAAATATTGGATCCTAAGCCTGATAGAAATACACTGGTACAAAAAAATATTTCAATCATTAGTGAGAGAAACAAATAATACTTATGTAGAATAAATGAATGTAATAGAATTCATTTATCCAACTAAAGGAGAATTCACATTTAATCAAAGTGTGCAGCAAATTTTTAGGCATGATTATTTTTTTTAGTATTGACTTTATATCACCAAATTGAAGAGTGTAATATCAGCGTTATGTATCAGACCATAAGGCAATTATCTTGAAATGTGTTTCAAAAAACCAGTTAAGGTAATAAAAAATTAATATTTCAATGTTTCCCTTTTGAAGGATAAAGAATTTGTTCAATAAATGCATTTAGAAGCCTTACATATCTTTGATATGAATTCATAAATATTAAGTGCACAAATTTTTGAAAGGGAAGTATAAAGATATCTGTTGAATCACAGCTTATGTATCATATAAAGCAAGATTAAAAATAAAAGAGAATAATTTGAAAGATGAATTGAAATAGCTATGGGCAAGTATTACAAATACAGAACAAATATGAATGAAATACTATAACAGAATTCATGCTCACATGTTTATAATAGAATTAACTGGGAGACTGATTAAGACACAGCAACATTTTGGCTAATTGCTTAAAGCAAAAGAAATGTAGGGCAGTGATTCCAACTATTAGAGGTGAAAGATAAAATATATAAAACTTCAATGGATATAAATTGTCAATTTTAAAAATTCCATTCAGGATTATATAGCAAACCAGAGAATGTATAGAATGAAGATATAGAGGCTTTTAAAAATAGAATTAACCTACCATACTTAGATGATACAGAAAAACAACTTTTATTTGCTCTACTGAGAGAGAGACTAAACAAATGATTTTAAAATGGCAAGTGAAATACCAGATTGGATGGATTCCCTATTAGATGGTATAAAATGTTTATAAATCTTTTGGTGCCAAAACTTTGCCAATTGTATGATGAGATATTTGATAAGGGAATTTTATCAGCAGCATTTAAATAGCATTATATTAATACAAGCAGGTATAGATCACACTCTGTGCTAATTATCATCCAGCCCATTTATTAATGTTGATAAAAAGATTTTAACAGTGTTACTAAATACATTACAGCAAGTGATATTGTTTGTTACTAAGAATGATCAAATTTATAAAAATTAGGCAAGCAGGAGACAATATTAGTTAGTATAAACTTTAATAAAAACAAAGATCAATTTACAATTTTACTATGTGATTCTGAAAATGCCTTTGATAAAATGTATAAACAGGACATGTTTGCCATATTAAACAGATTCGGATTTCCTTTGGAATTCATAAAATGGGTCAAGATATTAATACAGGTTGAATTGCTTAAGTTGCAACAATCTCCTCAGGACTACATATTACCCGGACTCAAAGTTCCGACAGCTACAGTGAGTTCTCATGGTGACATGATCACATTTTTGGCACTTGGCAATTGGCCTGCATTTTATAGCTATTTACAGTGACTCAGTTTCCAGCAAAAAGCACCCATGGAGAACAATAGATTTTCTTAACAACCATGGTGTTTGCTTTATTGACATCCACATTTGCTTAACAACTGCTGCAAAAAAGGTCATAAAATTGTGCGTGGTCATGTGGTGGCCCGCTTAACAGTTGACACAACTTACGACCATAATTCGAAGCTCAGTTATAGTCGTAAGTCAAGGATTACTTATATTCATCATAAGATAGTTTAGCTTTCTCTGTTTAGAGTGTTAGGATCCCTCTGGGTAGAATTTTAAAACTGTTACCGTATTATTTTACAATGTTAAGTACCAGTCAATGGTACCTTTGGGGGGATGCCTTTGGGGGAGAGGGATGCCTTTGAGTCATTGGGACTCCTGGTAACTGACTGGGCTACTTCTAAAGCTTTCTGAGCAAGATTTTTGGAAATGGTTTACCATTGCCTTTTTTCTAGGGCAGAGAGGGAGTGACTGACCCCACTGGCTTCATGCCGAAGGCAGGACTAGCAGTCACAGTCTCCTAGTTTCTCGCCTGGTATATTAACCAACGCACCATGCTGGTTCTCCAGCACCAGTACTAGATACGAAGTCACTTATGTCATTTTACTAGATTTATCACTGTAGCCTAAAAATTACTCATTATTGAATTAAAATGTAAATAAGTTATTTGTAAATAAGTTATTTGTTTTTCATAATTGATAAATATGTTTAAGTGTTAATAATATTTTAAGATTTTTAAAAAATATCATATTTTATCTTCTTTTATAGTGGACTGTATCTTTTTTACTGTAATTGTCCTAAAATTGTATTCAGTTTTCACTGATCATAATAAACCTATGTGGAGTTAGCACTTTCCCCTCCACATTTTTCTCACATGAGATAACTGTGCTAGTACACAAAGTCTGTATATATATAATCCAATGCAGTTTAATAATAGCTATGGCAATATTATACTGTTGTATACCTAACTAGCTTCTCCTCTTCATCCTTTCCTCTTTAACTCACTTAACTTCTTTTTTTAATTTTAATTTTAATGTATATTTTATATCTATCCATCCATCTTCATCATCTATTTATGTAAACATGATTGTGATAAAGGTTTACCTAGCACCTAAAAAATACAGAAAAATATAAAAATACAGAAAAATACAAGATTTTGTTTTTTAGCTTCCAGGTCATAGTGGCTTTCATGTATAAAGACGCAATAAATTATTTTGTCTACGTTGAAGAAAACCAAATATTCAAAATGAACTAGATTTTTTAAGGAATGAGCCTCCCGCCCCCAAAGAAAACCAATATTAATTGTATCAAACATATTCATTGTTTACTGGATTGCTTTGAAAATTGAGTTTCTCAGAAGTTGAGGATTATAGTCAGAAGTATCTGCACAATTTAACTACGCAAATAAAAAATTAACTTTCCAATACACATGAACATACATTTTGCAAGGCAGTGTTTTAGATAAGTAAAATAGCTAAAATATAGGTATAATTGTCTAAAAAGTGTATATTGTATTAAAATAATCATAATAAAGCAAATCATTAATGTTATCTTCAGTTAGCCTCATCTCTTCTCTGCAGATATAATCTAATAAAGGGTTTTAAATTATTATCATGCCAACTGATCCCTGTCAGATCACTTGCTTCTATTATCTACTATTATGGCATGTGACTTTTATTTCTACAATTACATTTAATAAATTCTTAGCTGCCATTTCAGCTGCAAGAAGAAGAGACAATATTTTATTTCTTAATTTTAAATGCCTGAGTAGGACTTATTTTTAGTGCTGTATTAGGTTTATTTCATGTGACGGATCTTGCCATGCTACTGTTTGAACAAGAATATTCTCTCCTACAAATACAGTACTAGCTCTATTATTTTTTAACATGTGGTGGTAGTATTAAACAATGATTTTCAAGACATCTGGTTTTTATTTATTCTTAAGGAAAGGTCTGCTTCAGATGGAGCTGCCTTGCCCAGTAGCAAAATCACAGAATATGCACAGAAAACCTCTTTCTTCTGAAGTTCAACAGTATTTTGTTTGAACTCTGTCAGGATTGTCATATCAGAAGTGATCAGAATACTTTTTTAAAAAAATGAATTTCAAACTGGTGTGTGTGTGTGTGTGTATAACACATTGAGCTCATACACAGTTTGAAACCCTCCTTGATTCCGCTCCTGCTTAAGGTGCTGATGGCTGCCATGGCTCGTGGGGGCCTTTTGCACAGATTTGTCTTGCGTGCCAGTTTTGCTTTTTCCTGGATCAGGAGGCATTGCTCATGGTCACTCATTCCTTAGTCATTTCCAGTTTGGAATATTTGCAGAGAATTTTACATACGGCTGCTCATTTGGAAACTACAACTGGTCCAGAACACAGCAGCGTGTGCAATACTGAGAGTTCTTAGGTTTTCCCATGTTAACACCTGTTTTGTGAGCTTCACTGGCTTCCAGTTTCTTCTAGGTGCAATTCAAGGTACTGTTTTTCACCTTTAAAGCCTTACATAGTATAGGACCAGTTTATTTACTGGACCCCCTGAATCTGATAGTATCTACCCATCCTACCAGATTAGATAGGATAGGCACACTTCAGGTCCCTTTCCTGAATTCTTACCATCCAGCAGAGTGTCTTTTCCATGGCTGCCCCTACATTATGGAACACCCTACTCCTGATGATTTTACAGCCTCCCCCCCCTTTTTTTAGGCTTTTGGAAGGCTATCAAGATCTGGCTTTTTATCCTGGGGGTGGAACAGAATGAGGGTATCTGGAAGTAGTTGTGGGGCATCCCACAATGGAATGAGATGCTGGGTTTTTGTTTGAGATGCTGGGTTTTTGTTTTTTATCTTATGGTTTTAGATTTTATAATTATTGCATTATAATTCGTTTATCATTTATAAGTAAACCTATTTTATTGTTGTGAGCTCCCCAGAGTTGTTTTAAAATGGATGGCTATTGTTCTGACCTAGGCTTCACCAATTCACGAAACAGAATCCTTGTCCCGAAAAAAAACCTTTTTATTTGGCTAATGTGAATTCGTAGCATTCACATCCAGCAAAGTCCCGGCAAACAGTCTTTCAAGGGTGAATTGCAACCCCAGACTTATTAGTCCTTGGATAGTTGCCAGGCCGATAGCATCCAGGCGCAACGCTATACAAGGAAATACTTGGCAAGGAGTCTCTCAGATAAGCAAATCTTCACACTAACAAACTAATTATCTCCTGCAAACACCACTCCCCTTTCGCTCCTATTTATTCCCTATGGGAGGGGCCATTCAGCGTCCCCTTGTGCTTTTACTCCAGAGATGACCTCTGTTCCTTAATTGTTCCCTTCTCCTGACAGCTCTGCGCATGCGCACATCGGGAACAGGCTCCAGCTGTTCTTCAGCCCCACTTATCTCCAACTCCGAAGGTAGCTGATAACTGTCGGACGGCCCTGGCTGCATCTCTGCCTCTGACACAGAGCACTCATCAGAGCCTTCCCCAGACTCCAGGACTGACCCATGTTCCTCCCCAACCTCCTCACTGTCTGAGTCTGCCGCCAGCTCCACTGGCTGCTGGCGGGCCACAACAGCTATACAAATCTTTTACATAGATAAATAAATCTTCAATCAATATGTTTCAAGGTTTTAAAGCAAGTTGAAATAGAATAGTATCATCACACAAAGCACGATTGCAGTATCCCCATGATTCTTCTGGTATTACCAAAAATCCACTGAGAGAGAGGTTGGAATCTTCTAGCAGATGTAAAGGTGATGGTGACCAATTTTCAAGGGAAAATACTATTTTAAGATAGTACTGAATTATCACATTGAAGTCAACAATGAAAATGCCTTTAAGTTATATTCAGAATGAATTTCATTAAACTATCTTGAATCCAAAAATTAATTTTAATCATGCATGACTTGGTTTGTTTGAGCTAATAAAGTTTTAATATGTTTTCTGGGGCAGCCCACCCGCCCACTCATGGAACCTTCTAAAAACTGAAGAACTGGCTTTCCCTCAAAGCATTGGGATAGGTTGAAGCTGCAGTTAGAAGATATTGTTATGGGTTGCATCGAGAGAGTTTGGGTATGGTGCCAGGTTTTTGTTGTTTCTGTTTTTATTTTTTTCTGGTTAATTATTGCATAGTGGTGTTTTTAGATTGTGAGATGCCCAGAGTTCTGGTTTGAGATGTGGGGAGGGTATATATGTACATATATTTAAATTAAATACAGTAAATAAGTTGGCATATTAGCAATAGTGATTTGTGATTCTCTAAATCATTCCAAATGCTAAGCAAACAGTGTAATTTGCTATAAAATTAAATAGGGAAATATTTTAAAGTCCTATTAGCTCTACCATCCTGT
The DNA here is from genome assembly GCA_003457575.1 of Thermophis baileyi. Taxonomy (NCBI): domain Eukaryota; kingdom Metazoa; phylum Chordata; class Lepidosauria; order Squamata; family Dipsadidae; genus Thermophis; species Thermophis baileyi. The sequence continues at coordinate 4,906,268 of QLTV01000804.1, forward strand.
TCCATAATTCAAATAATAGATCTAGTCAAATAAACTGAAGTAAAAGACAAAACAAAAATCAGAGAATATGATATTTTCTCACAGACTTAGACACTATTCAGTGTCAGGATCCAGAACTGGAAAATCAAAGAGGATGGAAGATAGTTCTTTCAGATTCATTCTGTTATGTGTGCTGGATTTTTAAGGATAAGAATATAAAATACAGGCAAGTCCTTGTTTAGCAACCACAATTGAGACCAACAACTTGGTTAAGTGAAGCAGTCCCTGCATGAAAGTGCAACTGTGCTAATGATCTTACTTCAGTTTTCCCTTGCTTTACAAACCTGCAAAAGTCATAAATGCAAAGATAGGTGGCAAAGTTACTTTTTCATCACCGTTTTAACTGCGAATGATCTCTGTACAAGACTACCTAAATGAGGTTGGTCTACACTGAATTTCACTAATAGACTAGAACCAGTTGCACAGTATAGAAGTGTTTTTATAAATTATATTTTAGAATTAGTTGACAACTAAGTTGCAAATTCACATAACAAAACTAAATATAATGAAACCTATGTTGTACAGGTAATCCCCAGGTTACAAGCGTTTCCTTAGCGAACGTTCGAAGTTACGCGATAAGCGCTCCCTAGCGTTTATGAACAAGTCCCGAAATTATGAATGTTGCAGCACCACGGCAGTTGTTCGCCCTTACGAACGACCACAGAGGCTCTGCAACATTCGCCCTGTCTATTCACACACACACACACCCCGGGCCGGGTCTTCACAGACACTCCGCCTGGGGAGACTCACTCACCTTGCGAAGATTTCCTCTCTGTCGCGGTTTCTTTGCCTACTAAGTTGCTTCAGGCTTTCGGTGCATTCGTAGAGAACAGAGAGATCTAACATACCGCAAGATCATGCAAGATCAGTAGTGCGAGATCTCATGCTACTGATCTCGCATGATCTCGCACTTTAGGCCTCTATTCTCTGAGAATTGAGGCCTGGACGTTTGCAAACGGAGGGAAGGCTTCAGGCCTTCCCTCAATTTGCCGTTTCCTTGCCGAAGCCTGTAGGGAGACTGCGTCCCTGTAGGCTTTAGCTTCCCTTTGCAAAAAGCCTTTGTCAGCACCAGCAAAGTTTGGGAGAGGTGGACGACTTCCTCCAAAACTCTGTTCCTGCTGGCAAAGGCTTTTTGCAAAGGGCTGCTAAAGCCTACAGGGACGCAATTCTCAAGCGCTTTGCTGGTGAGAAAGGAGGCCCGAAGGTGCGCGAATGAAAATAAATAAATAAATAAAATAAATAGAATAAATTAAATAAATAAATACTGGTAAATAAAATCTATTGCATGCGCTAAATTTCTTATTTTCTCAGGATAAATAGTATGGTGTTTGGGGATTTTTTTTGACTAGAAAAATATTGTGGATTGTTAAATATATTGATTTACAGTTAGTAAGTTTTTATAAGTTAGATAAAAGTTAAACTAGTATTATATGAATACGTTTTTTAAAATATTGGTTAATATTTTAAGGTATTTAGGTATTTATTTAATTATTTATTTATATATTTTTCATATTTCTGAACCGCCCATCTCCTTCAAAGAGAAATTATTTCAACTTATAGAGAGGTGGTTGTATTTTATAATTGTCTCTGTACTGAAAAAAGTTGGAGGTCACTTTTTGTATATATTTGATTTTTTTTGTCACTTAACTTTTTCCCTTTTATTCCCTTCCCCTTTTCACCTGTATATTAGTTTGTATTTTATTTTATTTTGAAATTTAATAAACATGCACACATACACACAAATACACACACATATCTCATAAAAACATATTTGGTATACATATATAGAATGAGATATCAGCTACTTAAAATGAAAATTGTTTAACAATAATGTGCATAAAGACAGGTTTTCAGCAATTCAATTCCATTTCTGACTAGATCTCTCTCTCTCTCTCTCTCTCTCTCTCTCTCTTTCTTTCTTTCTTTCTTTCTTTCTTTCTTTCTTTCTTTCTTTAATTTGTTTCTCATCAAGTTACCAAATTGATTAAAACATTTCACCAGTATATGAATAACTACTATTGTTGGATTTTAGGTTTTAAATGTATCATTCCTTTACAAGAATAAATTAATCAAAGCAAATTTTGTAAATTATTTGCATATATGATACATTTATGCTTATCTCAGCAGATTCATTTCCATGGATTTGTAGGATAATTTTATATTTTGATAGAAGTGATTTATATAATACACTGAAAAACTTACACTATGTAGGAATGCTGAATTTGTAGAAAGGAATCACTTTTGCTATACTATATGCATTCCATGAGCCAATATTTCTGACTGGGATGAATAACACTGAATATGATTTTTGCAAGATGTAGATCCTCAAATGATGAAAAAAATATGTGGAAGTTATGTAGCAACAATATGCTCTTGTATGAAATACTCATGTATCATGCAATTCCTGCTACTTAGTAAAATGGTGTAATCTGTTAAATCTAGAGAATATACAATATTATAAGGCAAAGAATTCTGTACTATCAACATCTCCATTATGACATTCTGTTTTATGGGAGCAGGCAAACAGGTTATTTATAGCAGTGTCATGTATTCAGTGTTGAAATATTTGTTATGAAAACACACCAAGAACAAATATTTTAAATAACTAAATTCAGAACAAATAAATATATTTTAAGCATATTAAAAATAATGTGATTATTACAATCATTGAAACACTTGGTTTGAAAATTGAAAACTAAATTTCCATCCAATTTTAAGGCACCCCAGATTTTAGTGTTTCTTTATTGTCATCTCTTTGTAGCCACTTTATAGATATTAGTTTCATTTTTGAGTGGTCTGTTGCAAAAATATTAACAGAGTTCTACTTTAGAAAAATAGAAAGCCAAGTATTTTGTACACATTATGCATGGTAAGCATAAGGAGAGGGAGATAATATACTGAGAATTCAAATAGGACATCAAGAGGAAATGTGATGTATTATTTTTGTTATCCAATATGATGAATATGTGAATAACATTAATATATCAAGTTATATTTATCTGTAGTTGCTTATGATTAAAGATGAAAAATTTCCCAAGAACTGATTTCCACTAATACACTACTATGGTTTACATTTTTGTCACCTTCAGAATTTTTATTTTATCTTATGTTCTATCTCTTTAATGAGTTGGCAGTAATATTGAAAGGTGACATTAATAATGAATTTAAAAACATTTTGCATCCTTAATTTGCCCATTAAAGAGCCATTTCCCCTCCTCCAACATTTTAAAGATAATAAATTCATGAGTTGCCCAAGATAGGTTGCCCAACATCCAAAGATAGATGTTCACCAATGATTATAATCTTGTTTTCTCTTTGTAGAAGCTTAGGGTTATGTCACTGAGAGTAAGGCATCCTAGTTATTCATGATGGCAATAATTATATTATTACTTGTTATACAACTGAAGGTGCAGATTTCTTCCCATCATAGAATGTCAAATATTTATTATTTATATATTAAATAAATTTATATGGCCACCTAACTCATACATTATGACTCCAGGCAGCGTACAACATTAAAAATATTTATGACATTAGTACCATTTTTCTTTTTAGTCATCATCATACAATTTATTGTATACTTTCATGCATTTGTCAACATTTAAAGTTGCTTGAGCTTATTAATAAAGAGTATACAATTATTTACACTGATTGCCAAAATTAATTAGTATGATTGAAACAAAATAGAATTGTTTCTAGATTCTGTATTTCAAATTGCCTCATTGTACATTCATATTTAAACATTCACAAGTACATCTTCATTGCCATCTCTAATTCTTTCAACAGGTAGAGAGAATTGTTGATAAAAGAAAAAACAAGAAAGGAAAAACAGAATACTTAGTGCGATGGAAAGGCTATGAGAGTGAAGATGATACATGGGAACCTGAACAGCACCTTGTGAATTGTGAAGAATATATACATGAATTTAACAGACATAACAATGAAAAACAAAAAGAAAGCACATTAACAAGGACAAACAGGACATCTCCAAATAATGCAAGAAAACAAATTTCTCGATCTACTAATAGTTCTTTTTCAAAAACGTCCAAGTCCTTAGTTATTGGAAAAGACCATGAATCAAAAAATCAACTGTTTGCTGCTCAGAAGTTTCGGAAAAACAACACTCCTCTCTCTGGTAGAAAAAACATGGACCTTTCAAAATCAGGTATCAAAATTCTTGTGCCCAAAAGTCCTATCAAGAGTCGGACAGCAGTAGATGGCTTTCAGAATGAAAGTCCTGATAAGCTGGATCGCATTGAGCAGGATCATGAAGATTCTGTAGCCCCAGAGGTGGCAGCAGAAAAACCAGTTGGAGCTTTATTAGGTCCTGGAGAAGAACGTGCTAGAATGGGGAGCAGGCCAAGAATACATTCATTAGTGCCACAATTGCCAGTGCCAGTAACAGCTACCATTGCATCTGCATTAACAATAAATGGAAAAGGTAAGATGTATGGATGGACAGGTTTTCTAGCAAATTTTTGTAGATATTCACATGAGTAACTTTTTAATGTTTTGGAAATTGTCTCGTCGTCTAATTTGTTCCATATGCAATATGTATTTTTTTTTTACCTTGACTGGTTCTCAATTTTTATTTATTTATTAAGAAAATGTATATTGCCACCCAGATCACCCTCGGTGACTCTGGGCGGATTACAAGGATAAAACCTCAGTAGAAAAATCTATAACCGACTACTTCCACTTGATGGGCTCCTTATCACTCTGGGGTCCCCATTGGCAGAATCACATCTTCAGGACCTTGCAAAGAGTGTCAGAGTGGGAGCCAATCTTATGATAAAATTCACAACAAAAATTTGTTAGTTTACATTTTTCTGAGAAGTATATTGTGATTGATTTTTTTAAAGACAGGTTTTATTAGGGTCTTGAATTTACCAACCATTAATTGCTTGAATCTATTTGTTTCATAGATTTTAGAAATAAATGGTGAAGTTCATTAAGATGTTGATAGGGAACCAGTATATTCTGCCGTTTTAATTTTTGGACAAGTGCATTTATTTACTTTGTGAATTGTTGGTATATTTCTGTTTCTCTTTATGACATATTCTGTATATTCAGTTACAGTCTTCTAGGTAGAAAATCATCTTTGAGGGAATATGAGAAGTTTTACAGGAAAAGAAGGAGTAAAATTATCTGACATTGGAAGTTGACATCTGCACAAAATATGTTTTGAATTTGTTATAATTCATTAACAGGTCTTCCATTCTCTTACCTATATTTTATAATTCTATTGAACACACTGATTTCTTTCTTTTTTCTGTCTTTTTATAAAGCGTTTGAAATATTACAGTATAGATCAGGGGTGTCAAATTGGCGGCCTGCAGACCGGATGTGTCACGTGTAGGCCACGCCCACCCTAGCTCCACGAAGGGGAAAAATTCACGATACATCAGGTGACGGCAATGTGACGCTGCGAGTTTGACACCCATGGTATAGATGTTAAGAACTGGAATTGTATACGAAGGCCCTAATTTATATAGGAGGTTTCTATGTGTTACATAGCTTTTGATCATGTTTCTTAGACTGTTTCTAGAACTGTACTACTTTGCTCCTCCATCATTCTGCTTAGCCCTAGCTTTCTCATGAAGGCCTGAATGGAAGTTAAGGTTACCCTCATATGTTTATTTATCAGGGAATAAGCCCCAATGAGGAGACTAAAACTCACTTCTAAATGAAGTGCATAATACCTTGTTTTGAATTAGTTGTTTTCTAGATTACTAGTTTTATTTTTTAATTCAGCATGAATGATTTTGCTTTCTGATTTGACAGGGTTTCCCCCCCCCCAATTTAAACTATGTTTTTATAATGAATATGAAAACCCTGAAAAAGTAGATTGGGAAAGACATCCTATTGGAATTGTATGAGGAATTTTAAGATAAAATAAAACTCAGATAAAGCAATACATTTTGTAGTTTAGCTTTGATATTTCAGTAATTTAATTTCTTTATCTTATAAAGAAAGAGAACAGCATTTGAGGGGTCCTTGGTACTCTCTGAGCATGCTTGTTTTCTTCCAGATTTTTCATTACCCTTAACTAGGTAACACCATCAGTGCTAATACGGAGTGCTGTTTGCTGTCATTTTATATTCTGTCTGTGTGGGTGGGGGCGGTTTTAGAGATTCTTTGGTTGGGCTGTTTACTGATGGCTCTTCGATAGTTTCTTGATTGGGGTATTGCTTACTTGATTGTTGGTGTGAAGTTAACCTTGGAGTTAATCTATGCTGACTTGGGTGCTGATTACTGGTGGAGAGGTGCTGGAGCAGGGGTGAAATTTGACCGGCTCGGACTGGCTCAGTTGAGCCGGTAGGGACGATTTGAATCAGTTTGCCGAACCGGTAAAAAACACCCCTGGTTGGCCCCGCCCATGCTCGCCCAGTCGCCGCTCACCTCTTCCGGCCGCTCGCTCAGCCCTTCCAGCCGCTCGCCCCACCCACCCACCCCTGCCCTATATATGTTCCCTTCGCCATGCGGCCCAGCTAATCATCTCGACAGTCGCCTGCTCAGCTCAGCTCACCAAAGGTAAGCAATGCATGTTGCCCGCTCGCCCTTCGCCTTGGGTCGGGGGCCAGGGATGCACCATTCCCTGAGTCCCCAGAGTCACCGCCCGCCTCGGCCGGGTCGGGGAATGTGCGATTCCCCGGCTCTGGCCTTGCCCCAGAACCACTGCCCTCTCGCTGCCTGCTCACCTTCCACCTCGCTCACCTACCTTCACGCCTTGGTGGGGGGGGGTACACAGCGAGGCTCGGCCGCCTTTCGCACCGAGAAGCCTCCAGCTGCCGGCGGTTGTTTTCGGCTGCCTTCTGAGCAGCACTGCTGTGATCCCTCCGGCTGCTGCCGTTCTCCTGGCTGGGTCCGGCCGCAAGCTGCAATGGCAGGCAATGGGGTGACCGTCCTGTGACCGTCGCCGCCACCCTGTTCGCGCCGGCCGCGCAGGCGCCATTGCCTGCCGATGCAACTTGCGGCCAGACCCGCATCACAGCAGAGCTGCGCAGAAGGCAGCCGAAAATGACTGCCGCCAGCCACAGTCTTTAAGGTACTTCGACGCGGGGCGAGGGGGGGACCATAAAGGGATAGGCGGCCGCAGGAGCTGCCTTCTAAGCAGCTCTGCTGTGAAGGGAGGGAGAAAAGTTCAGCTTCTCTCTGCCGCCGCAACGTGGCTGCTTTTCTCCTCCTTCTTGGGCTCATACACACAGAGCAAACATGAAGGAGGAGAGAAGCAGCCAGGTTGAACGCTAGAAGACTTGGCTGAACTTTGCTGTTGGTTCTGTGGGCGTGGCTTGTTGGGGTGGTGCCGCCCCACCTTGCCATGAGTGACGTCAAGTTGGTCACACCACTCAGTCACATGAGCCCCCACCAAGCCACGCCACAGAACAGGTAGGGAAAAAATTTGAATTTCACCCCTGTGCTGGAGTTTTTTATTCTTCTGGGCTGGTTGATTGTCTCTTTTGCATAGTCTATAGATGTTGTTAATGTCTATGTGTCTAATTGATTTGTCAGAGTGCCAGGCTTCTAGAAATACCCTGGCATTTTTGGACTTGGCCTGGTCTAGGATTGTCACATTTTTCCAATTGAAACTATAGTTAAATCTGTCTATATGTTGTGAAATTAAAGAATTTTCATCATAGCAATAGCAATAGCACTTAGACTTATATACCGCTTCATAGTGCTTTACAGCCCTCTCTAAGCGGTTTACAGAGTTAGCATATTGCCCCCAACAATCTGGGTCCTCATTTTACCCACCTCAGAAGGATGGAAGGCTGAGTCAACCTTGAGCCAGTGAGATTTGAACCGCTGAACTGCAGCTAGCAGTCAGCTGAAGTAGCCTGCAGTGCTGCACTCTAACCACTGCGCCACCTCGGCTCTTCTGACTCTTCTGAATCATGTCTTCTGACTGCCAGTTGGTGTTCATGCATGCATTCTGCCAGTTTTCTGACTGTTTGTTCTACATAGTGGTTGTTACAGTTCTTACATTGTATGTTGTAGATGACTCCTGTTTTTCCTTCTGGGGTTGCTGGGTCTTTTGGTTTGCTTAAGATGTTTTGGAGGGCTTTAGTTGGCTTGTGTGCTACGCTGATTCCATGTGGTCTTAGTAGTCAATTTGTGGTTTCTGAGATATTCTTGATGTATGGCAGTGTAATTCTTTTTAGGGTTTATGTTGGTTGTGCTGTATTTGGTTGAGTGGTCAGGGACTTTTTGATAAAGTTGTGTGCGTATCCATTTTGTTGTAATGTCTTGTATAGATGCTGTTTCCTTTTTCTGCTATTCTGGGTTGCTGCAGTGTATTTGGGCTCATTTAAATGAAGTCCTTACGCAGCTTCTCTTGTGGGAGGTTGAGTTGTTGCTTTGGTAGTGGAGCACTTGGTTAGTATGGGTGGTTTTTTTGTAGACTTGCATTTCTAGTTTGCCATTGTGGTCTCTGCTGATTTTGACAGAAAGGCAATGCTGTAAAAATATTGGATAAGACAGTGGCATTGATCAAGAGAAACATCCTTGCTGATAAAAAAAAGTAGATGACAGTAATAGACTTCAAAGATAAATTTTATAGGCGGTTCAAAAGATAATCTCTTTCATCACATTAATCAAATCTATGTAAGTAGAAGCATGGAAATTACTTGTTTAGTGAAAATATGTTTAAAATATGTAACTTTATTATAAAGCTGTATTTTCAGTGACTCAATCCCTAGTAGTAATCCAGGGATGTGTTGGGAGTTTTATTAACTCGTATTTATTTATTTAATATATTTTTTACATCCAGAAAGCCCCAAAGCTGCCACACCAAGCAGTGAAATGACTGCAGTTGCTTTATGGGTCCAATAGCTGGATCCAGAGGGACAGTTTGCTCATGAAATGTTTTCTGGGCATGCATGTGTTCAAAGCAGGCACTCAAAGCTTTCAAGTTCAGGAGAGTTCTTTAATTGCAAGGGAAACATCTTGTCTCATAATCACTAGTCTGGTCAGCCTTATTACATCTCTGCAGGTCAATTAAGTTCTAGAACCAAGTTACACAAGAGCCTATTTCTAGTTACAGCCATTAATTAGTTACTAAATCCAAATAAAAATTGTCTCTGACCTAAAAGTCAGCAGTATTCTATATACATTTTTTTAAAGTTATTGTAGGCCAGATAAAGAAACTTTGTGCTCTCCAGTTATTTTAAATTACAACTCCAATGTACCTTAAAATTAGTCATAATGTCTGGGACTAATGAGAATAAGTCCAATATACAGAGAGGCCAAGATTCTTCAAATGCTAATTGCTTTCTTCTAGGCATATGTCTATATTTGTTAATTGTCTACTCTACTGCTTTCTGATTTAGTAACTGATGTGCACTTTTTAACTTTTGCACTGAAATATTGAATTTTAAACTTCTCTAATAATACACATTGCAAATTAAGATTTAAGGCTCAGGTGGGTTCAGTTCAGTTTAACTTCCAAATATAAATAATTCCTAGTTAACAGCTGAATGTCAGCTGTGTTTTCCATCATTTTTAAGGTGTTAATTTCTAGGTGCAAAGACCTCTAGAAAAAGAATAGCTGCTGCTTGTAGCTTGTCAACAACATACTAAAACTAAACTATAGTTAAGAGTCATGGTGGCGCAGTGGCTACAATGCAGTATTGCAGGCTAATTCTGCTGACTGCTGATTGCCAGCAGTTCAGCAATTCAATTCTGACCGGCGCAAAATCTCAAGGTTCAAGGTTGACTCAGCCTTCCATCCTTTCGAGGTCGGTAAAATGAGGACCTAGATTGTTGAGAGCAATATGCTAACACTGTAAACAGCTTAGTGCTATAAAGCACTGTGAAGCAGTATATAAGTCCAAGAGCTATTGCTATTGCTATTCCTTAATATATGATTTGGCTTGATATATGAATAAAATCACAATGGCTTGCCTAAGGCAGTTCATACATCAGATATAATTGGAAATATACATTTTGTAGCTCATGTACCACATTAAAGGTAGTCCAGTCATTTAACAACCATTTGAGGTCACAACAGTCTCAGAATAGGTTTACGACTCATGAAGCACTTCCAGCTGTCATAAAATGTCATGCTGGCTCTCACAGTCATACGGCTGCATTTGGGTACTTGGCAACCTGTTTGCATTTACGACCGATTGCCAAGTGCCTTGTGATCAAGTGATCACCATTTGCAATCTTCAGTGGGGATAGTCAATTGGGAAACTGGCAGGTAAGGTTGCAAGGAAAGGGGACATTGGACATTGGATATGCCAGTGGTGGTGAACCTTTTCAGCACCGAGTGCTCAAACCGGAACGTGTGCATGCATGTGCGTGCACCGAAGTGCTGGAAACCCGAAGACCAAGTGGCCGGCCATCTGGTCTTCGAGTTTCTGGCGCTACGGCACCCGCAAAGAGGAAACCAGAAGAGCAGCTGGTGACGGCGGGCGTACCCACAGAGAGGGCTCTGCGTGCCACCTCTGGCACGCGTGCCATAGGTTCGCCATCACGGGGATATGCCAAGGGATTACACACACACCTTCCTGTGCAGGAAGGGAAAATCCTCCTGCATGCTGGAGGAATGGACCTGGAATCTGACAAAAACTCTAGTGAAAGCCTTTCAGAATACTGATGTTCACTAGCATTTTCTCCTCCACAAATGAGAGAGCTAGGATTGTGTTGTTGAGTGAAGCAGTCATGTAGTATCTCACTTAATAACTGCCTCGCTCATGACCGAGATTCCGGGCCCAATTGTGATCATAAGTGGAGGACTACCTGTATTAATTGTAATGCTTCCAAATTTCAGAACTTGAATTGAATTGTGTTATTTTAAACCTTGTCTATATAAACTCACACATTTTGTGAACTTTGTTGATCTAATTGTAACACACGTTTTACATATTCAGATGCAATAATATTTTTTTAAAAATTTAAAGGTTCTGATAAAAAATTGCTAGCATGTAAAATAAAAGGGATTATTAAAAACTGACAACATCTGCCATCTAATATTTCATTAGATCTGGAATATTTTAGCGTTTTTTTACTGCCTTTAAATTATTTGTTCAATGATGCTTTTGAAATCTTTTATAATATCACTAGAAATATGTAATTATTATCCCATCTTCTGTTTTGAAAGCCAACTAGATCATTCTAGTCTAACAGTTTCCCTAAGAAGAATTGTTGAAAGCATATAAAACCTTAAGGTTGTTGCTTATTGTGATGATTCTCTAATCCCTCTTCTGTCATATTTCCTTTGTATACTGGGGATTCTTATAGGCAAAAATCATAAACAGCTTTGTATAAGTGCCTCTCACCTCACAGTTGCTGTATCCAAAGAAAATTGGTGGCTGAACAATGAAGAAGTCAGCCCATCATAATGTTTAGTAAGGTAGGTGGTAGAGAAACAGAAATCTGTTCTGCTGACAGATGTTCTGCCACTGAAATGCCTCAGTTCCTTTTTTCCTCTACTCCAGTGGTTCTCAACCTTCCTAATGCCGCGACCCCCACCCCGACGCCACGACCCCCGCCCCGCCTTCTCCCCGCGCGGGATGAGGTGACAAAGGGGGCATGACGGTGGCACCAAGATGGCATGGCGACCCCTGTGAAAAGGTCGTTCGACCCCCAAAGGGGTCACGACCCACAGGTTGAGAACCGCTGCTCTACTCATACTCATAATACTTTCTTTAATGAAATGTGGTATTCATAGTAAAGGATGTCTTATCTGCCAATTTAAAAATATCATCTGTCCTTTTGGCAGGCATATCTTTTATTCCCAGTCATGATTACAAATAAAGGAACAGTATAGTTGTACCTCATGTCCATAATTACATTTGGAGATTAATCAGTGATTAGAGTCAGCTTCAGAAAAGGGATTAAAATAAAGCAAATTACTGTAAGTTTGAATTTTGTCGGGATATTAAGAATGATGAATTTCTGATTCTGGCTAAAATTTTTATTATACAATAGTGAAACGCTTGCTCCATATTAGTCTCATTGTTAAGTTGCCATTCTTACCATTCTCAAGTCTACTCGTAGATGCTGGGAATTGAATGGAGGGTCTGCCTATATACCATGGATGTTCTATATACTGTCTCATTGACTATTGACTATACCCTTGATGGCGAACCTATGGCACGCGTGCCAGAGGTGGCATGCAGAGCCCTCTCTGTGGGCATGTGCACTGTCACCAGCTGCTTTTCTGGTTTCCGGCGCGCACATGCGCGCCGGCCAGCTGGTCTTCGCGGGCACCAGAGCACCGGAAAATGGCCAAAAACCAGGCTGTTTTTTGGGCCGTTTTCAGACTGTTTTTGGGCCGTTTTCAGGCCATTTTTGAGGCTTTTTCCAGCCCATTTTCGAGGCTTTTTCTGGGCCGTTTTTGAGGTTTTTTTGAGGCCATTTTTTAGGCTTTTTTGGACCGTTTTTTAGGCTTTTTTCAGAAAAAACGGCCTGAAAAAGCCTCGAAAACGGGCCGGAAAAAGCCTTGAAAATGAGCCGAAAAAAGCCTCAAAAACGGGCTGAAAAAAGCCTCAAAAACGACCCGGGAAAAGCCTCAAAAATGGGCCAAAAAAAGCCCCCCAAACGGGCCAAAAAAAGGCCTGGAAAAGGCCGAAAACAGGGTGTGCGGAGGTCAAAAAATGGCTGGTGGGTGGGCGGGGTTTCAAAAGGATATTTAAAAGAATGTCTATGATGTGTCCTAATTAAGCTTGAATGAAGTAGATTGCACAGTTTACAATAATAGATATGTTTATTTACAAAATACTACAGTTTTGAATATTTTTTGTCATTGTTATCATTGCTGGCACAATTAATAGTTGCTATTTTTCTTTAAAAAGAATTTCTAATACAGAAGAGGATAACTTTGTTTTTTGTAATGAAAATAATTTTTATTAGAACATACATAGGTGCAAGTAAAATTAATTAGAAATGTTTGCTGTTATTCTTAAAGGTGAATGATCAAAAACTTTGCAGATCTCATATAAGTATATAATTAAAATTATCCTTAATTTTTGCTTCATTGCTGTGCTTTTGTTAAACATGTTTACTAATTGCCTATCTGACATGGTTTGTGTTGCAAGGTGTGTTGCACATTAACAGTTTCTTTATGTCCTGTCCAACTTGTTGTCTCCTTATCTGACCATTATTTTTCTTGATTGAGGCCATTGTCATGATAGTTTTCAGCCTTTAAATAATGGTTTTAATAAATACTGGGCTACATTTCATGAAGTAATTTGATTTTTGAAATGGAATATTCTTCTGGGTTGTACTCTACTTCAAATATCTTCTGTATTTTTGAGGGGTCCTTGGTACTCTCTGAGTTTGGTTATTTTCTTGCAGACGTTTCATTACCCAAACAAGGTAACATCATGAGCTAAGAGAGCACCAAGGACCCCTCATTTCAACCCTGAGCAACAAATATTCTCCTTTATTGGCTTCTGTATTTTTCTTTTTTTAAATGAAGTTGTTTTCATGAAAATAGGTGTGGTATCATGCCTGAGAACCAAATTAAAGTAGATGATAAGGTATATATCTTAGTCTGTATTTTCTGCAAATTGGTTTTAGTTAATTAAATCTTGGGTAATAGTCATAAACTAATATCAGTTCATTTTTATTTTTATTGAATGTTTGGAAATTACATGACAGTTGTTTTCTTTCTTTTTTATTTTGTCATGAGAAAACAATCCTTGCTTCACCCAGGGGTGAAATGTGAAATTTTTCCCTACCGGTTCTGTGGGCGTGGCGTGGAGGTCAGGTGGGTGTGGCTTCAGGTGGTCATGGTCATGTGGTCATGTGACTGGGTGGGCGTGGCCATATGGTCATGTGACTGGGTGGGTGCGACCAATTTAGCAGTCCATTTTGCCAGGGAGCAGGGGGTTGGAGTAGATGACCTCTGAGGTCCCTTCTAGCCTTTGCTGTGCTGTTTCAAAGCATCCTCTGAAGCTGTGTCTAGTGCCAGCCAGGTTTGTGGTCCTCCCTCCCTCCCTCCCTCCCTCCCTCCCTCCTTTCTTTCTTTCTTTCTTTCTTTCTTTCTTTCTTTCTTTCTTTCTTTCTTTCTTTCTTTCTTTCTTTCTTTCTTTCTTTCTTTTTCTTTCTTTTGTGGGAAGCAACCCCCCCCCAAATAACCAAATAACCATAATAAAAGGCTCACAGAAAAACAAGGAAAAACCAACCTGCAAACAAAGAACCTGCTTGAAGCCAA
>QLTV01000804.1:4920827-4932516 GCA_003457575.1 Thermophis baileyi
TCCTTGCCTTCCCTATTTTCTTCCATTTCTTTCACTTTCTTCCCTTCCCTTCCCTTCCCTTCCCTTCCCCTCCCTTCCCTTCCCCCTCCCTCCCTCTCCCCCTCTCTCTTTCTTTCTTTCTTTCAGGGGAACCGGCAGGGAAAATAGGTTTTAAAAGGTTTTAAAAAAAACCAGGAAGTGATGATGTTGGGGCAGGTGGATGGAGCTTCACGCTGCCATCCCGGTTCTCCGAACCAGCTGCTGCAATCGTTACCTACTCGCCCGAACCGGGCCGAACCGGGAGGATTTCACCCCAAAAAGAAATTAGTAGTGGTCCTAGTATATCAGAACAATCACCCAAAATGCAAAATAGGTTTGCTTTAATAAATGTGGGTGTTTGCAGCTAGTATGATGTCAACAGTGGTCATTGTAAAACCATAACTGACGTGAATCTCTTATCTTTATATTTCTCATGAAAAATAGACAGCAGATGCAAAAGCATATTTCAGAAATTCATATTAGCATGAAGACACAACTACTGGCCTTCATAAATGTTTTATTTTCCTGTAAAAAATCAAAAGTGTAATATTCTCCCCTTGTAAATGTGTTCCTAGAGAAAATACTTTTTTTTTTCAAAATGAAGGTATATTGTACTCAAATAGACAATAGTGTTTCTTTAAAAATTTCTAAATTATAAAGGAAGCTGGTAGATGAACGATCATACCTTTGTAAGTTGTTCCTAACCAAAGAAGGATCACATCCTGTGATTGTTTCCTAAAAATTTTGTAAACATGAGAGAGAAGTATCTTTGGATTAAAATTTTTTAGTTTCTTCTTGTGATTCCAGTTAAAGATCATACCATATTGGCATGTTGAAAAAGTTTTTTTTTTTAGTCTCTCAATATGAGAAATATATATTTTTTTTTTTGCATTTGTTTTCCCACTTAGATTTGTATAGCTTGGATATTACCATACGCCTTCTCATGTTGAATCTTTTAAAAATAGCTGAAATGTATACAGGTTTTTCTACTTACAGCCACGATGGAGCCAGGAATTTCAGTCATAAGTCATAGTTGTAAGTCAAGATACCACATGACTGAGCTTGATTTTACACCTCTTTTTATAGTGGTCACAAAGCAAGTCACCATGATTGTAAAGCAAATCACATGGTCCTTAAGCTATTCAGATGGTCATTAATTGAATCGATTCTTTCGGATGGGGGTTTTTTGCTGGCAAAAATACACCAGAAACCAGCAAAAAACATTGTAAATCATGAACATGGAACACTGCAACTGGTTGTAAATGCAGGCCGGTTGCCAAGTAGCCAAAATGCAGTCATGAGAATGGGGAGGGGACAATTGTAAAGTCCATAACTTTTAACAGTCATTAAGCGACCTGTTATAAATTGAGGATGACCATGGAGGTAAGTAATAGTAGCAAAAAATAGAACTCCCATGGTCTCTGCTGATATATGCTATTCTCCGGTGTGCTGAGTCGAGAATCCAAGGAATGGAAAAGAATGGGTTAACTCTGCTTGGAGTCTGAATCAATCAGGTCTTTGGTCCTGCCTCTCTGCCTGAGCTTGGCCAGTTTTGACTCAGACTTCGAGCAGATGAGACGTACAGAATTGGTGCTGGTAAAGAAGAGCAGAGTTCCTTGGATTCTTCAGATCAGTAAGCCCTGACATCGCGAATAGCCTGCGCAACTTGCGAACAGCTAGGCAAGCTCTCCTCTGGGGAGCCGCCTGACTTAATTAGCCCCACAGCTGACCGGCGGGCTTCGGAAATAGCCGTGGGAGCCATTACTGATCACCGGGATTAGCGATTTAAAAAAAAACCTGACGCAAGCGCATAGCTTGCCAGGCTACAGCTGTTCGGTGGGCTCGCCTATAGCCGCCGAAGCGATACGGGCTGAATTCGGCCAGCCACGATTGTTTGCCCACCCGTTCAGGCCCAGTCACCAGAAGATGCTCGGGCTGACTGCGATAGCCGATCTCAGAGGCAATATTAAGGCTAAAATTTCCAGGGCTCCGGAAAAGCCACATATCCGACTCCAGGCAGAGTTGAGGCCCCAAGGAGAAACACTCAGACAGCGGTGAGGGGGCTAGAGTCACTGCCCAGTTCAGGCTGTGCATACTCCAAGGGGCAGAGAAATTGAAAGAGAGAAATAAAGCCGCAGCAGCAGGGTTCCTTTTGGAACGAGACTGCTTTGCCCAAGAGAGAGACAAAGGGCAAAGATGGCTGACCACGAGGGTTCAGCAACATTAGGGGCGAGGGGTTGGTTCAGGAGCTCCCTATCCAGACCCCAAATCGTTCACAAGACTCCAAAGGGTCGAAATCTGCCATTAGAGGAGCAGCAGCCAAAATAGTAGCCAGAGCGATTTCCTCTCAAAGAGCTTCAAAGGCTGAGGAAAAGGATGCCAGCAGGCGACAAAAGGCTATTGATAAGAGATTTGCCATGGTTGAGAAGGAGGCGGAGCAAAGGAAGTGGGGGGGGGGGCAAAACAAATGGAGAGGAAAAGTTTGGAAATTCCCGCACTTCACCGGCTCAGCCAATGGAGTTGAAGCAACAGATTATTTGTGCTCAAACACCAGATGGTGCTAGAGAGCAATTTCTCCAGCTAGCTCTTTGTTTACATGACAATGAGATTCTGGCTGATACACAGGAAAATTTCCAGGCATTTGAAAATCAGTGGGAGCTACAAAGAGGATGAAGTCACATTTACTCCCACAGCAGCTGGTCTTCGATCACCCGGGATTATGGACCAGATGAAAGCTCTGATATCAGAGGCCTTGACACAGGTCATGGCTGAACAGGGGCGTCAGATTGCTCCTGTGGCTCCAGGAAAAAAATCATAGATCAGGATCATTTCATGGCAATAAAACAGCAAAGGGAATTGCAGACATATCAAATGTCACGCTCAACCTTTTCATCCACACAAAGTGAAACATCAGCCTCGGGATGAGGACCAGAGGGAAGCAAGACTCTAGGAAGATGAGGAAATGGCTCCAGATACCCCAGTTTTTGCAGGACTTTTTTGGCCAGACCTCTTTAAGTCCTTGTTATTTAAAGCCAAGGCGGCAACACACATGGGAGCTGACCCAACTGCAACCGAGTCAACAACGGATCTAGCAGATCCAAATGAGCTTCTATTTGCAAAACCAACGACAGAGAGTGAGGAAATTCCCTCACCAGAGTTATTCCGAAATGTAGTCCTAGGACAATGGACTCAACCAGTGGTATTCCCAACTACAAGCGGGAATGATAAAGAGATTTTATAATGTGGCCCCGGATTTCTCCGAAGCTTTGCAATCACCAACAATAGATGGCCCGGTAGCAGCCTCTACATCCTCCAACATCCTGGCTAACGATGCTGAGGATGGCTTAAAGGGAGAGGATAAGAAGGCAGAGCTGACCCTTCGCAAGGTGCATCAGGCAGCTGCCTGGGCAGTCAAAGCGACTACAGCCACCTCATTCTTCAGTAGGGCCTCTTTGGTCTGGCTTCGCCAGATGCCAGGAGAGGGTGGCCCCCGGAGAGCTCCGATCGCATCAGGACTTCAACAAGTTGATAGCGGTGGCGGAATTTATGGCACACGCCACTTTGAATGGCGCAAAATTTGCCTCCAAGGCCATCGCAGCCTCGGTTGCGGTTCAACGCCTAGTTTGGCTGCGCCACTGGCAGGCGGACTTGAAACATAAATGGAAACTAGCTACTGCTCCCTTCAAAGGGAACAAACTGTTTGGGGAGGCAATAAAGTCCATTTTAGTGGTGACTAAAGACAAGAAAAAAGTCGTGAGTTGACCATTGTGCCCCGCTTATTTCTGCAGACTGTCCTTTCGGTCCACAGATACAGGATTTGGTTCCCATCAACCCCAGAGTGCATACGCCCACGGGCAGAATCGACAACCGGATGGTTCCGGATTTAGGGACAGGAATGGACAACACTTTCAGGGAAAGCGTCCATTTCGGGGCACGGCCAACCATCCCTACCGCTGCACCAAGTGACGACAGGTCCAACCCACCCATCGGTGGATGGTTGGGCCTATTCGCCAACCAATGGGAGACAACCACCACAGTCACCTGGGTCCTGAACACAGTGAAACTAGGTCTTACCCTCGAATTCCTCTCCACACCCCCGAGCTTCTTTATAAGTTGTCCGGTCTCAAGGGACAGGGCAAAAAGAAGCCTCATGGAGACAGCAGTTCAACATCTACTGGACATCCAAGCTATTCAACTGGTCCCACGGAATGAACAGGGAAAGGGGTTCTACTCCATCCTGTTTTCCTGTTTGTAGTTCCAAAGACCTCGGGGGTGGGGGTGGGGGGGTTGGAGAGTAATCCTGGACCTGAAAAGATTAAACAGACACATAATTTACAAAAGGTTCAAAATGCAGTCCCTCCAGTCAATACTGGGGAGTATCTGAGAGGGCGACTTCTTAACATCAATAGACCTCACGTAGGCATACCTACACATACCTATCCTTCCATCTCATCAGAAATTTCTACGATTTCATTATGCCAGTCGACATTATCAATACAGAGCCCTACCATTTGGACTATCCTCAGCGCCCAGGACTTTCACCAAAGTACTGGCGGCAATAGCAGCACATCTCAGAATGATCCCAGTGCACGTCCAATGTTATCTGGACGACATATTGATAGAGTCCCCTTCGCCTCCCAGGGCAACGGAGGACTTAAGAATCACAATCCGGATCTTACAGGATCACGGGTTTTCCGTGAACTTCGACAAGAGTCATCTGACTCCTACCAATCAACTGCTGCACCTGGGAGCAGTCATAGATACCAGGGCATGTGAGGTCTACCTGTCGCAAGAGCGCCAAGTCAGCATAAAAGCGTTGGCGGGCCAAGTGTTGACAACCTGAACAGTAACCCTGGATCTTCTCTCGCAGCTCCTGGGCAAAATGGTATCCTGCATATTGATCGTGCGTTGGGCACGCCTTCACGCGAGAACCTTGCAGTGGTTCCTCCTGCCCTACCAAAGATCAGGCAGGAGCAACGCGAAGGTCAAGGTTCAGGTCCCACCAAGGGTACTGCAATCCCTTCAATGGTGGAGGTCACAGGCCATAACCAGGGGATGTTCCTTCAAGGAACCCAACCTTCTGACCATTACCACAGATGCGAGCCTATTTGGCGGGTGCCCACTGCCAATCCCAGATAGCACAAGGACAGTGGTCCCAGGTGGACCTCAGGAACAACATCAACTGGCTGGAACTCAGGGCAACTCATCTAGCCCTCAGAAGGTTCCAGGAAATTATAGTGGGACACCACATACTCATTCTGATGGACAATGTAGCCACCAAGGCCCATATCAACCATCAAGGGGGAACCCACTCCAAAACACTCATGCAGGAGGCAAGACGATTAGGGATCTGGGCAGAGAGACACCTTCTCTCCGTCAGAGCGGAACACATCTTAGGGACAGCAAATGTGCAGGTGGACTGGCTCAGCAGAACCACAGTCGACCACTCAGTGGCACCTACAACCAGACCTGTTCAGGGAATTGTTGAGAAGGTTTAAAAACCCAATTCTGGATCTCTTTGCTTCCCCAGCAAACACTCAGTTGCCAAGGTTCTATTCCAGGTTCCCAACACCAGGCATGGAAAGAGCCAATGCTCTCCGCAACTTATGGCCCCAGGGGCTGTTATATGCCTTTCCTCCACTTCCACTAATTCCGAGAGTAATCAAGAAAGTGATAGAGGAGAAGGCGGAGATACTATTCATAGCCCCCCACTGGCCCAGACGTCCGTGGTATGCAGACCTGGTCAGCCTGTCGATATCCAGGCCATGGAGGATCCCTCGAGACAGAATCTCCCTCAATCAGGGAGCCCTGCTTCACCCAGAACCACAATGGCTGCAGTTGACCGTTTGGCATTTGAGCGGACAGCTCTGAGTCACCTCAATTGTTCCAGCAAAGTCATACAGACAATCCAGGCCTCTAGAAGGCCCTCAACCAACAGAATTTATGACGCCACGTGGAGAACCTTCTGTGGTTGGTGCTCCAAAGGCCACATTGAACCTACCCAGGTATCGGTGACACAAATCCTGGAATTTCTCCAGGAGGGACTGGATAAAGGCCTGTCTCCCAATACCATACGTAGGCAAGTAGAGGCTCTGGCCTCAGTATTGGGCTGCAGGAACTTGGAGTCTCTTGCCCTACATCCGTTGGTGCGCAGCTTCATTAGAGATGCAACCAATCTAAAGCCTTCAGTGATACACAGGTACCACACCTGGGACCTGCCTAAAGTTCTGAGGGCGCTCATGTCAGAGCCTTTCAAGCCATTACGATCAACCAGCCTACGTTTCCTCACCTTCAAGGTAGCCTTCCTCATAGCTATCACTTCAGCCAGACGGATATCCTTCGGCAGACGAGTACTTGAAAAGGTGCATACAGAATTGGGGACTCAGGACCAGACTGCTACCACCCTTAGGACAGCCGGCTTTGGTATGTCCCATTCCTTGGATTCTCAACTCAGCACACCGGAGAAAGAGCCGTTGGTCTTACCTGACATGCTCCTTCTCGATGTGCTGAGAGAGACTCCAACCCCACCCTGGCAACCATCTGGTCCTAAGTCCAGGAGTGATCAGAATCAGCACCGAGAAAAACTTCAAGTCAATCACTACACCTTCATCAAAACTGGGCATGCTCAGGCAGAGAGGCGGGACCAAAGACCTGATCGACTCAGACTCCAAGCAGAGGAAGCAGAGTTAATCCATTCCTTTCCATTCCTTGGATTCTCTCTCAGCACACCGAGAAGGAGTGTGTCAGGTAAGACCAACACTCTTTTTCCTGTTTGTAGCCATTCATTCTCCATAGTAAATAGGTCATCTTGTTTGTAAGGGCAAGTGCAGTGTTGCTTACTGCTATATTATTCCTGTTCTTTTTTGTTCACAACATCTGCAGTATAAATGTAATCCAGTCTTACTGTTTAAAAGTCATGATTCTCCTGTGCGCTGCTTGGAGAGTCCAAGGATGGGTTAAACTTCTGTCGGTTGCCAAGGGACTGAGTTAAAAATAGATCTGAAACACGCTCCCTCTGCTCCACCGAGTTCAGTTTTTCAAACTCAGTCGAGCCTAGAGGGACGTTTTTATCTTTCTCTTAGCTCAATCCCTGAAAAACTGTCAGAAAACTGATTGCTTGGACTCTTCTACTTCTTGCTGTAAATTCTCAGTGCTACAGGAGAGTGGGCGTTTTCGAGGAGGCTTCCTCGTTGCCCTGTGGCCATTTATTGCTGCCAGCATGTGCGCTGGTTTCCCCGGCCTGCCGGCAAGAACCACCACCGCCAAACAGCTGAGGCAGCCAGAGTCCCTGCTCGATATCGGGTCATACTCCCTGGAAGCGGAGCGGCACAAGCCACCTGGAGATTGCTCTCCGTTCGGCTATCCAATCAATTGAGGCTGGGATGCTGATCCCTGGCAAGCGCCAAAGACATCGTAAAGGCGCTGGGTGAGTCTGCTCCCCTGAGACGCCATTTTGAACACCCAAGCATTCCCCTGTCTTCTTCCTTTGGCGGTGGCCATTTTGGAAGCTGTGGCGTTTTCCATTTTTACTGCGACCACCATTTTGTTACCATTTGAGCGCCGGTGACTTGAATCCCTTGCGTGCGCTATTAAACACAGCAATCTTGCTGACAACGACTAGTCTACAGCCCTCCGCTTGTTGCTATCCTCCCGTGTGGGTGAGTGTGCTGATTCCCGGGGATCCCGCTGGACAGCCACCACCATTTGCCTATCACCTGGTCTGTGCCACAGAAGTCCCTGCCTTAGGGCGATACTCCTCTTCATTACTCCTGAAGACTTGACCTCACTCAGCTCTAGAGCTGCATAGATCTGGGGCTATCCGGGAGCCCTCACTTAACCATTTACTGTCAGCATTGATGACTGGCAAATCAGACAGGTGTGGGGGATAAGAGGCCTCTACCTTGTCCGGCTCCAAGGTGTCTGGAAGCAGAGGCCATAAAGCGGCCAAAGGGGACCCCAAGCAGAGCAAAACCCCAAAGGCCTCATCAAAACAGGCATCTGCAGCGGCCATTAAGGATGCTGAGAGGCGCTTACGGGCCTTGGAGAAACAATTCTCCAAGGCTCAAAAGCAGGCCAAGGCCGCCCATCAGCCGCCATCTCCCTTACAACAGGAGATGATTATTCCTCCCCAAACGGTTTTTCCTCCCCAGTCTGCTATTTCTGGGACTACGACTGAGCAAGACTGGTCGCCTGATCACCTTCTCCAAACCCAAGACATAGGGCTGGAGGAGACACCTTTGCAAGCTAACCCTGCTCCATGGCCCAGCCTTGCTACGTTATCAGCACCCCCCTCTTCTACAAAGGCGGTTCCTTCTGCCACCTTTACCCCCACGACTGCGGGCCTCCGCCCTGAGGACGACCAAATGCAGGGCCTCCCGCAAGAACTGTGGGACATAATAGCCAATGCCTTTTCCCAAGGTATAGCTACTGGCCTCCAGCAGAGGAGTACTTACTCTGCAACTCAAGCGCAGATGCAAGGAGCTTGGCCCAATATAGTGGCTCCATATTCTCAGCACTCTTCAGTTCTGAGTGATGAATCCCTTGGGGAGGGGAGCATCATTGACGAAGACCTGTCAGACGATGAGGGCCTGCTCCCGGAACAGCCAGCCTTCACAGGCCTCTTCAAGCCAGCCCTGTTTAAGGATCTCTTATTCAAGGCCAAATCCACTGCGAATATGGGCGTGCCCAAAACGCCAGTAGACCCTTCCACGGGCACAGACCCAGCAGAGGGTTTGTTTTCTGAACCTGTCCAGGAAAAGGAATCCATTCCATCTTCCAAAATTTTCCTGGACACTATACAGAGGCAATGGAATCAGCCTGCCGTCGCATCTGGCCCGTCCTCCTCAGAATGCAAGTTTTATAGTTTAGGAGCTGACCTGGAGGAACTCTTACAGCTCCCTGCAGTGGACGCCCCTGTGGCTAATTTGGTTTCATCGGCTGTTCTTCCCGCCGAAATTGCAGAGGGGCTGAAGCCTGACGACCGTAAGGCGGATTCAACCTTGTGTAAGACCCACCAAGCGGCCGCTTGGTCTATAAGGGCAGCTACCACTGCATTGTTTTTTAATAGAACATCCATCATGTGGATCAAGGAGATGCAGGCCAGGGTAGGTCCGGAGGACACTCATCTGTGGCAGGACTTAAATAAGCTCTTAGCAGCAGCAGAGTTCTCTGCGGACACAACTCTTAACTCTGCCAAGTTCGTGTCCCACGCCATGGCATCTAACATAACCTCTCGCCGCCTCCTGTGGCTTCGCCATTGGCAGGCGGATATGCGCTCCAAATGGCTCCTGGCAGCCGCTCCCTTCAAGGGAGGGAATCTATTTGGCGACTCCCTGGACTCGATCCTGGTCGACAACAGGGACAAGAGAAAGGTGCTGCCCCACGTCCACTGGCGGGCAGATAGCCATCCGGCGCCCTATTTCCGCCGGCAGCCCTTTCAGCCCGATACGTCCTTTGGCGCCCCCCAATTCCAAAGGTCTTACTATCGGGCGGACAGGCCACAGGATAGATCCACCAACAGAGGCAGGCAGTTTAACCAATCAAGGCGCCCATTTCGAGGCTCCGGGTCTCGGGCCTTTCGTAGGTCCAAGTGACTCCAGGTCGGAAGCTCCCATCAGCGGCAGATTACAACACTTCGCTGCCCAATGGGAGATCACCACCACAGACGCCTGGGCCCTCCAGACAATCAAATTCAGACTAACGCTAGAATTCTCTCCAAGGCCCCCGAGGCGTTTTATCCAGTGTCCCACTCCGTCCAATACCAGCAAAAGGACCCTCATGGAAACCGAAATTCGTCACTTACTGGAGATTTCGGCCATAGGGTGCCCCCGGGACAGGAGAAACCAGGTTTCTATTCCATCTTATTCCTAGTCCCAAAAATCTCGGGGGTGGGTGGGTGGAGAGCTATCCTAGATTTGAAGCAGCTCAACATTCATGTAACGTACAAGCGCTTCAAGATGCAATCCCTGAAGTCCATCCTGGGATGCATCAGACAACATGATTGGCTTACGTCCATAGACCTCAAGGACGCCTATCTCCATGTGCCAGTACGTCCGTCACACAGAAGGTTCCTGAGGTTCTGCTTTGCAGGGACTCACTACCAATACCGAGCCCTGCCATTCGGCCTCTTATCGGCACCAAGAACCTTCACCAAGCTCCTCTCTGTAGTGGCGGTGTACCTCAGGGCGCGTCCAATAAGACTTCAGTGTTATTTGGACGATATTATCATCCAGTCGATATCGCCCCTGCGAGCACAAGAGGACCTCCTTATGACAATTCGGACTCTACAGGCACACGGATTTTCTGTAAATTTCCAGAAAAGTCACCTGACTCCAACAACCACGCTCCTTCATCTCGGAGCGGTCATCAATACCGAGACGTGCGAGGTCTTCCTGTCGCCGGAGCGTCGAGCCAGCATCACTTCCCTGGTGACCCTGATCCGTCAGCGAAGGTGTGTTCCACTAGCTCTTCTTTCCCAACTGTTGGGAAAGTTGATTTCCTGCATAGACGTTGTACCTTGGGCGAGACTGCACGCTCGCACACTCCAATGGTACCTACTTCCGCATCAACGAGCGAGGACCAGCCATTCCAAAATCAAGGAACGTGTGCCAGCGACAGTCCTTCAATCGCTGCGCTGGTGGACATCTCCGGCTGTTCAGAAGGGCTGCTTATTCAAAGAGCCCACCCGAGTAACGATCACCACAGACGCCAGTCTGTTCGGGTGGGGGGCTCACGTCCAGTCCCAGGTGACCCAGGGACGTTGGAGCCCTTCAGACTTGACCTCCTCCAACATAAATCTGTTGGAGCTTCGAGCCGTGCACCTGGCCCTCCAACATTTTGAGGGACTGGTGAGGGACTCCCATGTTCTCATATTGACGGACAGTGTGGCCACTCGGTCTCATATCAACCGTCAGGGGGGCACAAAATTCAGACGCCTCATGGCCAATGTTCCCTCTAATTTTTTTTCAGTGTATGTGGAAAAGTATAGTGTTTGAGCGGCACATTTTCATGCCTGAGCACCTGAATTTTTTTCACAGATGTCACCCAAGACAACAAGAATATAAGTGTTATTTGAAACTCAAAAGTTATTTTATTCAATGTACCCACTTAATTAAAAGTGTTATATATCAGTATCACTTATAATACTGCAAGTCTGCAATATTAAAATACTTGTATAGTGTTTACGGTAATGTACACTATTAGTCACTGAAAGTCTGTCTCATCTTACAGTTTCTCACGTCTGAAACCTCACTCGCAATCGGCGCTTGATGCTTGGAATGTTGCGCAAATATCCAGCAGATATCTGCGTTAGAGTTAGAGTTATAGGTGAAGGTGATTGAGTGTGAGATTTGCTCCTTGTTTACATATAATAGCTTGCCCTGCCAGTGTAGTTTGCTCCTTGGTAGTTAATTTGATTTGGAACTACTTAATATTGTCTGCTGCTTGGTTGTTTTTCTGGTGTTAATCCCTGTTTATCTGGGTGTTGGTTTCTGGAAAGGATGTTCTGGTTTCTTCTTCTTCTTAACTGTTTTATTGTCTCTTTTGAATGGTGTGCAAATATGGTTTATTTCTATATGCCTATTAATGACTGATTTGTCTGAATGCCAATTACTGGCAAGATGCTTCATAGCACAACCTTGCACATCTCCTCAGGCCAGTCCCAATCTTTTAC
>QLTV01000804.1:4933128-4960610 GCA_003457575.1 Thermophis baileyi
TCGGTTTCGGGGGGGGGGGGAACCCGGAGCCTCAGGCGACCGGCTGAAAAGCTCCTTTCCGCAGGAGGAGCGGCTGAGAGACAAAGGCAGGGAAGAGAGCCGGGGGCTGTTCCCCACGTGGTGTTGATGCTGAGCCACTGAACCGCCGAGCCGATCGGGGGCTATAAAGTGAACCGGGAGCCCAGAAGGGCTGAGCTTCAGCCAGAGAGCGAGCGCTGCCTTCCTGGAAGAGGAGACTTTGCATCCCGTTTCCAATCACTGCGCGGCAGTTGGAAACTGCTGCGCGGAGCTTTCTTTTCACGTGCGCGGCCGCGCAGCTTAGAGGGAACATTGCTCATGGCAGAGAAACTTGGACTATGGGCAGAGCTGCACATCTGATCAATTCGAGCGGAACACATCTCCGGCACCTCGAATGTGCAGATTGGTTAAGCCGATCCACCATAGACCATGCAGAGTGGCGCCTGTACCCAGACCTATTCGAGACTCTGTCCCAGAAATTTGGTCGACCAGCAGTGGATTTATTTGTGCATCCAACCAACATGCACCTACCGAGATTCTTTTCCAGATTCCCAGTATCGGGGGTGGAAGGGGTCAATGCCCTCCGCAGCCCTTGGCCTCCAGGACTCTTATACGCCTTCCCTCCCCTTCCCCTCATCCCGAGGGTGATAAGGAAGATGATCACAGAGAAGTCGGAGATCCTCATTGCTCCCCATTGGCCCAGGCGCCATTGGTATGTGGATCTGGTAGATCTCTCCGTGTCTTGTCCCTGGAGGATTCCCGATTACAGGATCTCTCTCATCCAGGGGGCTCTGCTCCATGCAGAGCCTCAATGGCTACAACTAGCTGTCTGGCACTTGAGAGGCACATCCTGAGGGAGGACAAATTCTCCAGGAGGGTGATTCTTGCCGTCCAGGCATCCAGACGAGCATCCACTAATCGTATTTACAATGCGACCTGGTCGGCATATTGCAAGTTCTGCTCCAACTCTCAATTCGATCCGCTGTCTGCCTCGATTCCGCAGATTCTAGAATTTTTACAGGAGGGGTTCGATAAGGGGTTAGCTACCAACACCCTCCGCAGGCAAGTCGCTGCCTTGTCCACAGTATTGAAAATTGACAATTTGCAATCATTGTATTATCATCCAAGTGTGCGCAGCTTCTTAAAAGTAGCTGCTAATTTGAGAGCCCAGGTTGTCCATCGCTACCCCTCCTGGGATCTCTCCCTGGTATTGTAAGCTCTCACGTCGTCACCATTCGAACCGTTGAGAACTGTCTAACTCCGGTTCCTGACCTTTAAGACGGCATTCCTGGTCGCTATAACCTCAGCCAGGAGACTCTCGGAATTGGCAGCCCTCTCTGTGCGCCAGGACTTATGCCTCTTCCACCCTGATAGGGTAGTCCTTCGCTTGGATCCCTCCTTCCTGCCAAAAGTCAACTCCTGGTTCCACTGGGCCCAGGAGGTTATACTGCCAGACTTTTGTCCCAAACCTAAACATCCTTTGCAACATAAATGGCATAAACTGGATGTCAGGAGGGCTCTCCCAATATATGTACGGAGGACTGCTTCATTCCGCAAGACTGAGGCATTATTTGTTTCATTTCAACCGGCCTCCATGGGTCGTAAGGTCACCCCTTCGACAGTGAGCCGCTGGCTGAAGGCATGCATCGCCAGGGTTTACGACTGTCAGTCCAGGCCATTACCTGGCCGAATCACAGCGCATTCCACCAGGAGCGCGGCCACCTCAGTGGCTTGGGCCACGCAGGCATCAATTGAAGAAATCTGCAGGGTGGCGACGTGGTCCTCACCTTCTCCATTCGTGAAGCATTACAAGCTGGACGTGTTTGCCTCTGCAGATGCAGCCTTCAGCAGACAGGTGCTACAGAGGGTCTGCTCCACCTCAGCTCCCCCGGACCAGCCTGTTCCCGCCCTTGTGACTTAAGCTTGGGTATATCCCATGCTTGGACTCTCCAAGCAGCGCACAGGAGAAGGAGCATTGGCTTACCTGAACGGTCTTCTCTGCACTGCGGGAGAGTCCAAACCCGCCCTGGCAACCGTCAAGGTACAGGGTCGCTGGAAGGTCTGAACTTACCAACATCCTCGATCTGATGGAGGTCTATGCCTTCGTTGAAAAATTGAACTTGGTGGAGCAGAGGGGGCGTGTTTCAGATCTATTTTTAACTCAGTCCCTTGGCAACCGACAGAAGTTTAACCCATGCTTGGACTCTCCCGCAGCGCACAGAGAAGACCGTTCAGGTAAGCCAACGCTCTTTTCCTAGCTTAAATAAACTGGGGACTTGTTTGGTAAAGAGGTCTGAATTACAAGAGTTTGGGAGAACTGAAGAAAACTGGTAAATGTGTTATTGTAAAACAGGTCTATATTAAAGAGGATAGAAGATACAATCAAGGAAAAATATGAGCACGCTCTTGAGCTAATTGCATTGTAGCTCTATAGTTTGGCTAAAGAGTTTTCCTGAAAACTGCATTTTCTTTGTTTACTTCTGATTTTTTTTTTATTTGCTGGACAGCTGCTATATTCAGAACAGACCTGTCTGGTTCTCACACTGGACCAAGATAGGCTAGTGAGTTGGCAGGATAAGAAGTGGAAAGCATATGTTTCAGGGAGAAGGGTTTCAACATAATCTATAGGCACACAGGAGTATAAAACAATAAAATATTTCAGTAACCTTTATCTGTAGGCTCCATTTTGTGAAGCTATTGCCACACAGATATGTGTTTTGGTGAGCTGTCTGGATTTTTGCTGTGTAAGTCAGTTTTAGATCTTGAATGATGCTTACAAGTTTCTGTTGTATCCAACCAACTGCATTCTTCTGTCTTCTGGGCTATTTTTATTATGCTTATCGTTGTTAATATTCTAGAAAGATTTCTAATTCCAGATGTTCAGCAATTGGATAATTTGATTATAAAATACAGTTGTTTTAAACTTCTGTTTTAAGGGAAATAATGAATGACATTATTATGAATAATGAATGACACTGTTAATTTTCTAACCTCCTCCGTATAGCCAAAGCTCTTTTTAAATTAATTTCTATTGATTGTATGAGATCACAATCAAAATTTAGGGAATACTTAACTTTTTGAATTTTGCAATAAAACTAATGAGCTTGTATGCTTCATATTTATGTTATTGCAATTCAGTGGAGGAAAGTAGCTGTATTCCTAAACTACCTAATACATACATTAATGACCCAGAAAAAGGAGTGAATAGGGAAAAAGAAGAATCTGCAGATGAAACAACATTACTTATGACGGTTAAAGCTTCAGTACACTGTGAAAAGAAATCCCAGTAGGATAGATTATCACTGAGAAAAACAAGCAATAGAATGGCAAATAAAGCTCAACTTTAAATATGAGCTGACACCTGTGGTGACTAAATTTCAAAGATTAATTCTTACTCAAGATTCAAGTTCATTATTATTAGCACTAGTACTCAACTAAGTAGTTTTAAATAATGTAGACATTCATATAAAATGCCTAGGTTTTTTCTTGTTTTTTAGTTAGAATTTGTTTTCAGAATCACAAATAATGTAGATATAATGAACTAATTATGTTTTTTGTAGAGGATTTTAGATTTATTTCAAAATGTTGGTCTTATGCTACATAACAAATGATTTTTGAAGTTAAATCGCAAAAACAAATTAGGACAGTTCAAAGGAAAGTCAAATTCAACTGAATATACCATCTCCATGGCATGACAGGTATTTGTCTAGTTTTGACAGAATAATGCATCATTAAATTTACTGTCATGATAAAGTGTAATAGACTTTGGCAATTCTAACAAACAACACTGGAGATTAATATATATTGAGACAATAAAAGCCAATGTTAGTGTATTGTCTTCTTTGGAGAATGGGAACTATTGAAATATAAATAATGGTGGTCAACCATATATGTGCTTTGCCAAAGCCAATTTAATCTTTTTACAGGAATCTGCTGTTATAACCTTATGTAAAAAAGAATTTTCAGATGAGGAAGAACAGTCAAATTATCTCATCTACTTATCTGCACAAGGTGGCTCAGCTCCTAGCAGAGACCTAAGCCAGACTCAGTCATCACTAGGCTTAACTCTTTTGCTCAGAACTCTGATTCATACATACTGGTATAGCTACCCACTCTATTAGAGCGGTAACACTGCTTGATTGATTGTCAGAAGATGGGAGACACCAACTCACACTATTACAAGAGAGAGCCCTTTGAAAAGAAAGTTATACTTAAGAGTAGCTTAATGCTCATTATTGGTCTTTACTTGAGATTAGGTTTTATGAACATCAACTGAATTGTGCAAACTATAGTCTTTAACTTATTGCCAGAAGCAATATCTGTTTCTTAAAAATCTGTATAACTAAGTAATTTTGTACCTTGAACTTTGACTGCTTGACAGAGTTTCCTGGAGCACCAACTATTTTTGTCTACAGCCAGCTAATCTGGCTGTCTATCTTTTAGCCAGAATTATGAAAAGTAGTTCATCCTATTTCATTTGTCTCTGACTGAGAATAACTGTGGGCATCTGCAGGAAGGGCATCTGCTGGAGAGCAAGGGGAGCAAAAGATAAAACAGCAAATTCTGCCCTATTTGTATTTGCATCATGATGTTGTGTGCAAGGACTTAAAGGGTGGGGCATATATTGTGATATTGTAACACAGATTTTGTCATTTTGATAAAATCTTAACCTGTTGCAGATATGTGTGAGAATAACTTGTTTTAGAATTAGATCCTGAATGGTATAATTGCTTCTGTCTCCTAATTTCTAACTCCAACCCAGGATATGACATTACCTATGTAAGATCAAGCTTCTCATTTGTCTGACCTGATTGGCAAGTCTCTTTAGCATCTTCTAAATCACTTGCAACTTTTTTAACTGGAGATGGAAGAAACATTTATTTCCTTAGGTCCGTGATGGCGAACCTATGGCACGCATGCCACAGGTGGCACGCGTAGCCATATCTGAGGGCACGCGAGGCGTTGCCCTATGTCAGCTCCAGTGCACATGTGTGCGCTGACCACCTGATTTTCGGCCTTTCGGAGGGCGGGGGAGGGCGTTTTCACCTTCCCCAGGCTTCAGGAAAGCCTCCAGAGCCTGTGGATGGCGAAAAACGGACCCAATGGCCCAACCGGAAGTTCAGAAACGAACTTCCGGTTGGACCGTTTTTCACCCTCCCCAGGCTTCAGGAGGCTTTCCTGAAGCCTGGGGAGGGTGAAAAACGGCCCAACGGCCCAACCAGAAGTTCATTTCCGAACTTCCGGTTGGGCTGTTGGGTCTGTTTTTTGCCATCCACAGGCTCCGGAGGCTTTCCTGAAGCCTGGGGAAGGCGAAAACGCCCTCCCCCCCCTGCCCTCCGGAAGGCTGAAAATCAGCTGGAATCCGTTTTTCGCCATCCACAGGCTCCGGAAGCTTCAGTGAGCCCTATGCGCATGCACGGGGGGGGAAGTGCGGGGGGTTGTGCGTGCATGTGCGGGGGGGAGGGTATTGCATTATGGGTGTGGGCGCGCATGCGCGCCCTTTTGGCACCCGAGCAAAAAAAGGTTTGCCATCACTGCCTTAGGTCAAATTCTGCAGGCCATGGTAAGCATCCAAGTTAAAGCATCTCTGCAAAATCTCCATCCACTTTCTTCTTGAACTTCTCAAGTTAAGGGGAATTCCCTTTTCCATTATCATTTTTCTCTTACTATTAGGGTTGTGAAAATTTTCTGTCGGTATCAGCCACCCTGTAGCATAAGTCCATTCTGTGTTCTGCCTCGGGGATTTGAGAATGAGCAGAAATTTAGAGATTAGCCACCACCTTTTGTAAGTCCAGTAATAGGTCATTTCTCAGGTCATTTTTCATCTTGACTTAATATTTATATTTCCACTCTAATTTTTATCTCTGTTTTATAAACCACAATTTGTTTTATTTTCCAGCATTTCTGCCTGCTGTAGCTTGTTTTATTTCTTCATTCTTTTGTCCTATAGATTCTTTCCAGTTTTTCTCTTGCACATCTTTCATATCATCTTTAGGATCTTTGAATAATGCATTCGTATAAGCCAGCGGTTCTCAACCTGTGAGTCGCGACCCCTTTGGGGGTCGAATGACCCTTTCACGGGGGTCGCCTAAGTGCGCGCTAGGCCGCCATCTTGGTGCCATGCCCCCTTTGTCAATTCATGGGGCGGGGGTCGCTGTGGCGGGGAGGGGGTCGCGGCATTAGGAAGGTTGAGAACCACTGGTATAAGCAGATATTGTTGCTGTCATTGTAGCTACAAGCTTTTGTGTCCATTTTTCTTTAAAAATCTTTTGAAATGTCTCAACTGTGGTACCTTTATCTGTCATTTCTGTAAGTTTCACTGTCATTCATCAAGTGCTAAAATAAAAGGCTTCTCTCTTCCTCTCTTTTTTTTCTTTTTCCTATTTCTCTCTAGTTTCATATTTTTATGACCCCATGATCTGTCTTAAATTTATTTCCTTGTTTTGATAAATCAACCACTTATTTCAAAAGTATTATAGCAAAAATCTTAATATTCCAAATGTCTGATCCCTTAGTCTGTTTAAAACTTTGTTAAATTAAATTCTTATCCAACTTTTTGCTGTTAACTGTATATTTTTTAAATTTTTTAAATTGTTAATTAGTTCTTTTTCTTTTCTTTAATGAAGGACCATTCATTGGATAGTTTTTCTGAACTGTTGCTCAGAAATCTCTTTTAGCATTAAAATACTTACATTGCTAAATGTGTAGAAAGGGAGGATTAATAAATCTACTGTCCATATAAGGGTTCACTGTGGTTGAGAGCTCGATGGCTTCCCTCATCTCCTGGCACTCAAACCCAGGAATTGACTACTATCCTGCAGTCTCCTCACAAGTAGCACCCATCCAGAAGACAAGTAGGCAATCTTTCATCTTCTCCAGATAATCCTCTATTGAACCAGTTTTAATGCTGTCCATCGGTCTTGACCACAGTATCATCTCTGCTTCTTCAGAGATACCCTAGTTCACCATTTCCTCACCCAGAAGTCCAGGCACCATTTGCTTTTGGAAAACATCATACACAACTTTTGGGCAGAGGTGGGCTTCACATAATTTAACAACCAGTTCGCCTAGTGCAGAACCGAAAATGTGAGCTTGCGCACGCGCCTTCCGCACTTGCGCGTGGCTTCAAACACATGGCAATTTCATGCGCACAGCTTCCAGCACACCTTCTCGGGCAGCCGTGGTGAGTAGAGATTTATAGGACGGGATAACACCGGGGCTGGGGGGGGGCAGGCCCAGACGGTGGTCAGAACTACCAGTTTGCCCGAACCAGCAGAAGCCCACCTCTGTTTTTGGGTTGTATGGCTAGCAGTGGATATAAGCAATGATATGATATTTATTTTATCTTCCTCTTATATTAACCAGCTACTCTGATTAATACCACCAAGCTTTTTCTTTTGGATTTCTGGGCAGTTCTGAATTGTATTAGTTTCTGTTGCTTCAGTTCCTTTTGAATAAGCTGCACAGGTAGCTTTTAATCACCATTCATTCAGCAACTGTTTGAAATTATGGCAGTGCTAAACAAAGGAACTTACTACCCATGCCCAAATTTATAACAGTGACTGTGGGATCGTATGATAGCAATCTGGGCACGTGACAATCCATTCACACTTAAAACAGGTTGCCAAATGCCATGCAATTCTGTGATTGCCATTTGCAATCTTCCCTGCCATTTTCCTCAGAAAGTCAATGGGGTAGCCAACAGGAAAGGTTGCAATCCACTGCCACCTGACTGGTTCCTGGAGACTGGCTGAAAAAAGTTCGTCCAAAATCCAAGCTTGGATTTGGGGTCAAACCTTTTTCAATCAGCCTCTTTGAAAGCAAAAGAGCTGCTTAACACTCTGCACTGTATACGGCCAAATCAATCTCTTTTGCTCTCAAAGAGGCTGGCTGAAAATGTCCCTCTGTGCACAGTGTGTGTGTGTGTGTGTGTGTGTGTGTGTGTGTGTGTGTGTGTGTGTGTGTGTGTGTGTGTGTGTGTGTGTGTGTGTGGGTGTGCTCGGGTGTGTGTGTGTGTGTGTGTGTGTGTGTGTAAGCTCCTCCACTCGATTAGCTTGGACCCAAAGATTCAAGTGCCATTGACCCACCCTGGGAAGGAGTTTTCTTCTGCACATGGAGTGAAAGAGCTGCCTACCTTCCTTGGGTAAGCAGTTCTTAACGTTTCCTCCACTTAATGACTGCAAGTGGGAGAGGCAGTATTGCAGTTGTTGAACAAAGCAGTCACGTGGGTATCTTGCGTATGACTTATGACTGAAATTCTGGGTTCAGTTGTAGTTGTTAGGCAAGGGCTACCTGTATTCTTCAATTCCCAATAGATGTCAGTTGTGTCTAAGATATCTTCCAACAGAACTTACATGTTAAAAACATAGCTATGGTCCTTATTCTTAGAAATGAACTTAAACTGAACCCCATAATGCATCCCTAATGCAATTTTGAGACTTGCACACCAAGTATGCATGCCCAGGTTTAGTCCGGATTCTAATCTTAGACTCACATTTGAACCTACATGCTTGATGCCTCTGCTATTGTCAGACAGCTATCAATCTCATTGGCATCGTACCTGTATAGGTACGTACTCTGCAGCCTTGGCATCTCTTCTGAATATTATTCTGAATTAACTCTAGAGAGGGCCAAATCAATAGTAAAACAGGGACATTGATTGCCAAAATTATATCACCAAACATTAAATAGCCTCAAGGCTTCTACTGCAGGCTATCTATATAATCCAACTCCAAGCAGTTATAGCTGGGCCTTTTCCAGAGCCCCCTGTGAGGCCCTTGCATCGGCACTGTTGGCAGGAAGATTTCATGAGATTCCATATTTACAAAAATTTTGCCCTTGTGCATCCACGGAGGTAGGAAATCTTGTTCATGTCCACATATGATCTTTTTATGATTCCCCAAGACATCTCTGATCTTTCCAATTATCTCTAAATTTGAGAGCCATACTGATAAAATTTATGTTTATTATTTTTTAAAAGATGCTAATCCGACACTCACATACCAGGTGGCCAAATACTTTCACCGAGTCACACAGTTGCACAACACTTTAAATTAGATACGTTGTTTTATTGTCTCATTGTCTTTTCCCCCGACAACAAATTGTTGTATGAAATTATCTTTCTCTCTTACTGGGCTGGTCAGAGACTGTAATAAAGATACTAGATTTGAATTTTAACTGAATAAAGGTAGTGAAATAAAATCGATTTTAAAAGTAATGGGATAATCTTTTGGATTTTCTTAGCTCAAATTGCAAATTAAATTGAATATCACCCAGAAGTAATGAAGATAAGATTTACTTGAGACTTTGAGGAAAGGAAAACATGAAAAGTGGAATATATTTTCTTTCTTTTGATCTGCAAAAATAGTTGCAATACCAAAAGTAATAATTCACACCTATCTAAAATAGCTGACAAGTAAAGCTTTTTAAAGATTCATACATCTCAGCAGTTCTTTATTATCTTTACTAGATCCCAGTTCCAGCCCCAATTCAAGATGCTGTTATTAATCTATAAAGCTTTTTTCAGTATCTAAAAGGAAATACTCTTTGTCTTCCTGAAGTCATCTTCAGAGAGCTTACTTACTCTGAGTGCTCTCCAATACTCAAGTATGGTGAATAACTAATCCAGGGCAGGGTTTTTACTGGTAGTCTTCTGACTTTGAATGTTGTCCCTTGAGCGACACCTGGGCTATATCTTTATTATCTTTTAGTTGCCTGATGATGACAGTGCTACTCTCCCAGGTCTTCGATGGTGTTTTAAAATTTATTTTGCCTCTGCTTTTATTATCTAATCCAGAGGTGGGTTGCTCCCGGTTCGGACCGGTTCTTTAGAACCGGTAGCGGGAATTTCCCTCCATTTGCCGAACCGGGAGCGATCGCCGGTTGGCCACGCCCACGAACTGGCTCTCTCGGCAGCGCCATAGGCGCCCCCATTTTGTTTTTGGCTTCTGCGCACGCGCAGAAGCTGGGTTTTCGGCACTGCGCGCGCGCACGTGGCGCAGGAGGAAGCAAACCGGTGGCGAGGTAAGTTAGAATCCACCCCTGATCTAATCCTTATTTTATTTAATATAGGTATATAACTTCTTATGTATGTTTTTTCAAGGATACTGGAGCTGGCCCTGCTACAGATCATACAAAAATGTTAATAGCTTATTATGACATGTTTGGTAGACATTTTGAGGCAAAATCAGTCAAATTACTTAAAATATCCAGTTTCAATAGTTCAGTCTGTTTGTAAGACCCTGTCTGCAGTTTTGATTTTAAAGTCTCGATAATGTAAACAAAATGTTGGTTTGAGTTCAGTCACATACATGTTTCTTCATCCATGTCTTTCATGCCTTATCCGGGGACAGGGGGGACGGGACAGTTTCACCTGAGTTCAGAAGGATATAAATTTTTGAGGAGTAATCCCTGCATCATTAAGAAGATTCTAGTAAGACCACTGTGTTCCTGATACCAGCAAAATATTTTTCTTCTCTCTAGCTTTTTATTAATTTAATTTAATAATAATATAAATAAATGATTAGTAAATAATAATTATTGCTGCTGTGATTTTTTTTTGTACTTTCTGTTACTGTTTTAATGTTTATCTTGCTGGTTTTATTTGATAGTTCTCTATTTTTTAATAAAGTATACCTTAAAGTATATCTTTCCATTCATTATTTTAACTTATTATTAATTGCAGTTTTAATTGTAACCGTAAACTACTTAAAGGTTTCTTTAAAGGGAGATTCATAGACATCTTTCAATTAATAAAAGTAACAATTTTTAGCCTATTATTTTGAGTTGTACTGTATATAGTTTTTAATATGAAGTGATATATAAATATTTTAAAGAGAGAGTAAAATTAGTATTATTGTATTATTTAATCCTATGGTCTAACTTCCAGTAATTTCATTATTGATATTTTAGGCCTTCCTTTGTTTAGTTAAACTGATTTAAATTTCAGTAGAGGAGAATATATGTAGCTCAAGATGGGCCAGGTAGCCCAAGAAGAAAAGGCATTAGTCATTCACAACATACAATTTAAGGACTATAACAGCCACTATTTAGGGCAGACAGTTAGAAGACTTGCAGAGCACATCCATGAACACCAGCTATTAGTCAGAAGACACAATGAAAACTAAATCTGGACAGACTCAACCATAGTTTCAATTGGAAAACTGAGCATCTTAAATCAAACTAAATCCCAAAATGCTAGGGAATTCCTGGAAGCTTGGCATTCAGACAAATTGACCATCAATCAGCCATCAAATTAGCTAAACATAGAGATAAACCCTATTTACATTCAAAAGAGACAATAAAAAAAGCTAGAAAGGAAACAAAAAGACCAGAACATATCTTTTACAGCAGCCAACACCCAGATAAGCAGGGATTAACTAACAAACAAACAAGCAGAAAACAATACTATGGAAACAAAAAAAGAAACCACACCTCCTCCAACACTAGCAGGGCAAGCTACTATATATGAACCGGGAGCAAAGCCCACCCTCACTACCACTACTGGTGTTGCCTAATCAGGTATTGAAACATCCGTAAGCAAACTATCAACCTCAGAGAGCTCCAAGGAGTACACAGTGAATTAAATTTATGTATACTTCACAGAGAAGATTCCTGTTTTGTTAATAAATCCATATTACAAAAAGAATTCCTATTCAAAGTGCCTTAAAAGCTACATGGTTTTTCATTCATAGGTGTTATAATTTAGAGTCCAGAATTTATATATTCTCATGTATCCTGTATATTCTTAAAATGTATGAGACTTACTATTTTAACCCGAGTAAACTTACTATTTTAACCCGAGTATATTAAATAGGTAGGTAACTAGTTAGCTAGACAGACAGACACCTTAAAGATAAATTAAGCTTCAAAATAATAACTGAACTGATTAATGTTATATAAACCAAGGCACGGTATATGTTCTTGTCAACTGAAGCTTTTTTTACTCAGAATTGTGTTCACTGTTTCCTCATCATCTGACTGTAGGATATTATTTCAAGTAGGTGCATTTCTGTAGCAGTATTTGGAATATCCACCTGGCTGATGAAACTTTCTTTGAGTTGTTGACCTGATTACAGAAGATCATAATCTTTTAGAGAGCATGTGAATTCTTTTAACTGTAGAAGGGATTTTTGCCCTTGGTTCTTATATTGTCTCTGTTTTTAATAGTTCTTTGCTTGCTTTGTTTTGCTGTTTTAATAATAATATTTAAATTTAATATTGGCAGAGAGATTATTTCTACATTGTGCAGAGGTTCGGAAGGAGCAGAAACATTTTTAATTGAAGGAGACTAACCTGAAAGACTGGGTTAATTATGTACTGCATTCACAAAAATTTGGGAGCAGGCTGTTTGCTGAATTTATCCCAAAGGAAAACATAGGTAACCAAACCAGAAAAGACATATTCAGTTCAGTGGCGTTGTAAATCTCTCAGAATTGATCTCATTCCTTTTGGGCTTTTCCTGAAAGAAAAAACTTAGATTTTCCCATTATTGGAAAGCTCAGTTTTAGGAGTTGGCTTGAAATCTTTATGGGGTGATATCAATAAATTTTGCTGTGGAACATTCCAAATTATCAATAAGACATAATATATTGACCACGTATAATAAATATTTGTGCTCAGTGCAAGCCACTTTATATCCTGGATGCTCTTTGATTGATTGTTAAAATATGCCAGTGCTTCCATTACCAAATTTAATACAAACCTTGGGAAATTGAATTATTTCTTTACGTATCAACTTTATCAACTTGTCAAGGATGTCATTTGTCAACTTTTATATTTAATTACACGTTGGAGCTGTTGGCCTGCTTTTTGCATTTTCTGTTGATTCTTTGCTGCAAACTCTTATTTATTCCAAACATTCCTTTTTGTCCAAAATGTTGACATCCATAAAGAAAAGGAATTAATACCAGGGAATAATTTGAGTTTTTTGTTACTGACTTCTTAGGTTGTTACATTATTTATGAAATGAGAGAAAAGGTAGAATTATCAGAGAGTAAAAATAAACACCTTTGTTGGGCTTGATTATATCAATATATCCATGTAGACTTTTAGCAATGTCCCAAAGGCACTTTTTTAAAGAGGCAACTGTGGACTTTCTGGTTTTTCTTTGAAGACATTTCGCTTCTCCATCCTGGGGTGGAGCCAGCATTCAGGAAGGGTTGTCCTCATCCAATCAGATGGAGGACCGAGTCTGTCTATTTTTTTCTCTTATTGCTAGGCTCCGCCTCTGAAGCCCAGATTTGACTCGGTCCTTTCACGAGAAGGACGCTGGCAACCGGACTCCCATCCTGTAGCCTGATTCAAATCACCAAATTTGGCTTCCTTTTTCAAAATTAACTTTTTTGCTCTGCAAAATTTCGAATCCACCACCAGGTGTCTCCATTTCTTCGCATTTCCACAGGAACGACTCAGTTCAGCCAGGAAAGCAAGAGGAACTTCGTTTTGCTCATTTGTGGAACGGTTTGACTTCCCCCCCCTTCCCCCCCTCCCGCTCCTCGGGCATTACCAAATACAGGGGTGGGCAGCACGACGGAGTCTTTTTCGCTCTATTAATATTGTCGGAGGAGAAGTCTAGGCACTAGAGCAACTGCTCGCGCAATCCTTAGCAGCCCCAGCTCTGCCACGTGTGCTTACCCGGCGCCGCCATTGTTATTTGGGCTTGCTCTGTTTTCCGATATCCCGACTCACAGCTGATCGAGCAGCAGCACTGGAGCAAATGCTCGCGCGGGGCCCCTAAGCCTCCCCAAGGGATCGGAAGCACAAATTGGGAGATTGCAGCCATATTATTAGGCCTTGTTCTCCTTCCTAGCCTCTGCTGAGCCCATTATCTCAGGCGCTGGAGCAAACGCTCGCGCGGCTCTCCTCTGCCCTGGACTAGCCGTTTTTCCCATTACATCGGCATTGGCTTTTCTCCTCATTGTTGGGCCCTCTTTTCCCTCAGAGCTTGCTCGGGAGGGGCCTCTTTTTATTGCTACATTCACTCCTAGTGCCAAATAACCCTTTGAGCTTGCTCGGGAAGGCACTTTTGCAGAGGCATCGAGGACCACAAGGCAGGGGCGGCCATTTTTATCGGCCCTTTTGATACCTCCCCTTTTGAACCAGGCCTTACCTTAAGATCATGGCAGATAAGGCCTCTTTGCAGGACAATCCTGGGGGCAAACGCCTAAGAAAGACTAATAGGGGTACCTCTGAGGATGAACTGTCTTCCTCTTCAGGTCATCCCTCTACCAGGTCTCGTAATTCCAGGGAGGCCTCTTCCAAAGCAACTGAACGTGCTGAAAAGAGGAGAGACGGGGCCTTGCAAAAGATTTGCGATAGATCTGCTAGACACCAACAAACCAGACAGCAGGATCAGGCCCTCTCCATTTCCACTGCCCCAGCTGAAGCAGGAGAGGATCCCTTAGCCCTGGATGCCACTAATTTACCCAAGCCCCAGGCTGACCTATGGGGTGGCTCTCTTCCTGTTCAAGAGGCCCCTCTACCTCAACCAGAGGGGGTTCCTGTTGCTATAGCGGGGGATTCTGAGGCGCAAGTTTCCCCTCAGGCTTCTGTTCCACAAGGGCCTTTTGACCAAGCTGCCTTCCAGGCCATAATCACAGCTGCCCTCCAGCAAGTCCTTTCATCTAGTCTGCAATCTTATGCAGCTCCAGGGCCTTCTACGGCATCTCAGGGGCAGGGCAGCTCCAGAGCTAATCCTCTCCCTGGCATCATGCCCTGCCAGGGCGCTCAGGACCATTCATCTGCGGAATCTGAGGGCAGCAGCGGGGCAGAGGAAGTACATGAGGGAGATGACAATATCTGGGACCTCTCAGAGGATGAGGGTCTCTCCTCTGACCAGCCCATTCCAACTGGATTATTTCCATCTGGTCTATTTAAGTCTCTTCTTTTCAAGGCACGTGCTGCTGCCGGTCTGGCTCCTGCTTCCTCAGCTTCAACTCCTGTAACCGAGGGGCAACCCGATCCCTTGTTCTCTGAAACCAAACGGGAATGGGATGTAGTGCCTGCCCCTCAACTTTTTTTGGACACGGTGGAACGGCAGTGGGCCTCTCCAGCCTCTGGTCCCTCTCCCTCCTCTCAAGATAAGAAATTCTTCAACGTGGCCTCTACTTTGGCCGATATTCTTTCGGTTCCCTCTGTGGATGAACCTATCAGGGCTCTGTTTTCCCCAACTTCCATGCCAGGAGAAGCTGAAGAACTCTTAAAGCCGGAGGACAGGAGAATGGAGCAGGCACTCACGAAGGCTCATCAGGCGGCGGCCTGGTCCATCAAGGCCTCTTCAACCTCTTCCTTCTTTGCACGGACCACCCTGATATGGCTTCACCAGATCCAGGACCACATCCCTACTTCCAACCTGAGAGCCCAACAGGATCTCAACAAAATCTTCACGGCTGTTCAGTTCCTGGCAGATTCCACCTGCAGGCATCCCGTTTTGCTTCTAAGGCGTTAGCCTCTTCTGTAGTGGCCAGGTGCATGCACTGGTTTCGCCAGTGGTCTGCGGACTCTCGCCATAAGTGGCGCCTGGCATCCGGTCCAATTAGCGGACGGTCTCTTTTTGGTCAGAATCTGGATTCGCTCCTGGTTGAATCCTCGGATCGGAGGAAAGTGCTGCCTTCTCTTTCTAGGAGGGGGTTTCCATGTGCAACTCCCTACTATCGTCGGCCCTTTCGGCCAGCTGACCAGGGTCTCTCCTTCCACCGGGTCCCAGGTCAGTATTTCTCCCGCCAGCGGCCCCAGGCAGGGGAAGGCAGTTCCGCAGGCAGGCCAGAGGGGGTCCCCCTCATAGATTTTTCAAGCTCCCTAGATGGTGAGGATTCTTCCATTCCGATAGGGGGTCGCTTGTCTAAATTTGTTGCGGCATGGGAAACCTCCACCCAGGACTCCTGGGTGAGGAATACAATTCAATTCGGCCTTGCTCTAGAATTCCTCTCCATTCCCCTGAGGTTCTTCGTCTCCTGCTTGGTCTCTAGTGTTCCCTCCAAGAGACGCTTGATGGACGAGGCGGTTCAACACCTCCTTTCCATCAGAGCCATTCAGAGGGTCCCTCAGGAACACCAAGGTGAGGGTTTCTACTCTATCCTCTTCGTGGTTCCGAAGTCCTCGGGCGGATGGAGGGCAATTTTGGATTTGAAGCGGCTAAATTCTTTTATTAAATATAGGAAATTTAAAATGAACTCTCTGTCTTCCATTCTGGCTTCTATTCATCAGGGGGATTTTATGGCTTCCTTAGATCTGACGGAAGCCTATCTCCACATCCCCATTCTCAAGCAGCACAGGAAGTATCTCCGCTTTTGCTACGCCTCAGAGCACTTCCAATATAGGGCTCTTCCCTTTGGCCTGTCATCAGCCCCCAGGGTCTTCACTAAGATTCTTGCAGCCCTGGCCACTCATCTTAGGACCATCCCTATCCACATCCAGTGTTATTGGGATGACATTCTGATCTACGCCTCCTCTAGGGAGGTGGCCATTCAGCATCTCCACATTACTATGCTCACTCTGCGACAACATGGTTTTTCAATCAACTTGGCGAAGAGTCAGCTGTCCCCTTCACCTTCCATCCTCCATTTGGAAGCTGTGATTGATTCTGAACTGTGCCAAGTTTTTCTCTCCCCGGAGCGACAGACTAGCATTAGGGAGCTGGTCCTTCGGGTCAAGGGTGAGGGTAGGGTACCTATTTCCCTCTTAGCTACCCTACTTGGCAAAATGATATCCTGTATAGCTATTGTTCCCTGGGCTCGTCTCCATTCCCGGGACCTACAATGGTTCCTTTTGCCTCTCCAGAAAGCGGGCCTCAGCACGTCTTCTTGCAGGGTCCTGGTCCCAGCAGCGGTCCTGCGCTCTCTCGCCTATTTGAATTCCTCGGCTCTCTCCCGGGGCTCTCACTTCCGCGTGGTCAACAGAGTGGTGGTGACAACAGATGCCAGCCTGTCGGGCTGGGGGGCTCACGGACAGGGCATGATGACGCAGGGTCAATGGTCTCAGGTGGAGACTCTTCATTCCATCAACTGGCTGGAACTCCGAGCGGTCTTCCTGGCTCTGCGCCAGTTCCGTCATCAGATCTCGGGCGATCACGTCCTGATTCTGACGGACAACATCGCGACCAAGGCACACATCAACAGGCAAGGGGGGACGCGTTCCAAATCTCTCCTAGCAGAGGCGATGCGGCTGGGTCTCTGGGTGGAGAAGCACCTGCTCTCGCTCACAGCGGACCACATAGCGGGCGTCTCCAATACTCAGACGGACTGGCTATCCCAGGCCACAGTGGATCAGGCGGAATGGCGCCTCCATCCCTCTCTCTTCCTTCAAATCTTTCAGCGATTCAGACCCCCTCTGGTCGACCTCTTCGCGACTCCTCAAAATTCGCATCTGCCAAGGTTCTTTTCTCGATTCCAGTCCAGAGGAGCAGAGGGAGTGAATGCTCTCAGGAGCACCTGGCCTCCAGGTCTTCTATATGCCTTTCCCCCGCTCCCGATCATTCCGGACCTGATCCAGAAACTTTTACAAGAACGGGCGGAGGTGATCCTCCTGGCTCCTTACTGGCCCCGTCGGGCCTGGTTTGCCGACCTCCAGGCTCTGTCGATCGAGCCCCCGTGGCTGGCATGCTCAGCCAGGGTGCCCTGCAGCATCCGAACCCAGACTGGCTTCAACTAACCGCTTGGAGATTGAGCGGCGCACCTTGACCAGTCAGAACTATGATCAGGATGTCATAGTCACCATACAGGTATCCCGTCGGCCGCCAACCGACCGTATCTATTTGGCCACCTGGAGGAAGTTTTGTTCCTGGTGCAGGTCTGAAGGACTCTCTCCCCTCCGCATTCCCGTTCCCAAGATTCCACAAAGGTCTCACTCCAAACACACTCCGTCGTCAAGTGGCAGCCCTTTCGTCGATTTTATCTTGTGACCAAGTGGACTCACTCGCCCAGTTTCCCACCATTCGGCGACTTTTGAAGGGTGCTTCTAACCTGCGGCCTCCTGTGATACACAGATATCCTACCTGGGATCTTCCCCGCGTGCTGTCATCCCTTACTGGACATCCATACGAACCTCTCAGGGAGGCTTCCTTGAGACATCTCTCTTTTAAAGTAGCCTTCTTGGTCGCCATTACGTCAGCAAGGCGAATTTCAGAACTGTCCGCACTCTCGGTGCAAGGGGACTTGTGTATCTTCCATGCGGACAAGGTGGTCCTGTGCCTAGACCCCACCTTTCTCCCTAAGATGAACTCTGTGTTTCACAGGTCTCAGGAGCTCGTGCTTCCGTCTTTCTGCGTTCGACCAGTCCACCGATGGGAACATAGTTGGCATGCTCTGGATGTCAGGAGAGCTCTTAAGATTTACATTGACAGAACTCAGTCTTTCCGTAAGTCGGAAGCTCTCTTTGTGGCCTTTCAACCTCGTTCCTTAGGCACCCGGGTGTCTTTCTCCCACCATTGGGCGATGGATCAGGAGTACGATCGCCACAGCGTATGACCTGGCGTCGTTGCCCAAGCCATCGGGTATCACTGCTCATTCTACCCACAGTGCCGCCACTTCGGCCGCTTGGGCTACGCAAGCGTCACTGGATGAGGTGTGCAGGGCGGCCACCTGGGCCTCCCCTACTCAATTCATCAGACATTACAAAATTGATTTGTACGCATCAGCAGATGCTGCCTTTGGTTGTCGAGTGCTTCAACGAATAGTAGAGACTGACCATTCATAGTTTGCCCGTGACAGTTACCCACCCTTTGGGGACTCCAGGCTTTGGTATGTCCCATCCTGAATGCTGGCTCCACCCCAGGATGGAGAATAGGCGTTGGACCTACCTGATACGCCTCTTCTCATCCGGGGGGAGCCAGCATTCAGTCCCGCCCTTGTTCTGTCCATTTTTTCCCCTTACACCTACCGTGAGGGCATGGGAGTCCGCCAGGTGCTTACCTGGGTATTTTTGTTGCCACGTCGAGTCTAGTCTTCAGGATTCGTCAAATCTGGGCTTCAGAGGCGGAACCTAGCAATAAGAGAAAAAAATAGACAGACTCGGTCCTCCATCTGATTGGACGA
Source organism: Thermophis baileyi (assembly GCA_003457575.1). Lineage (NCBI taxonomy): Eukaryota > Metazoa > Chordata > Lepidosauria > Squamata > Dipsadidae > Thermophis > Thermophis baileyi. The sequence goes on from QLTV01000804.1 coordinate 4,952,178, forward strand.
GGACAACCCATCCTGAATGCTGGCTCCCCCCCGATGAGAAGAGGCGTATCAGGTTGGTCCAACGCCTATTCTCATTCAAAGAAGCTTCTTCAGCTCTGAAGAAGCAGTGGTTTGTTTTAGCAGTGGTTTATTCTTGCCTTGTTCCATGTTTTTTCAACATTCCAGTCCAACCTTCAGCCCTGAAATTCCCTGGTAGCCTTAATCCAAATTCCTGCTTAGCTTTCAATCCCTGATAATTTGATCAAATGCTGGCATCTACTTAGATCTCGTTGAGACTTCCCTCTTTATTTAGTAAGATGGAGAACATTATTAGTTTATGAGACTCTAGGGAAACTGCCACCTTCTTGTAGTGTCATCTATCCCTTTCATAAAATAATCCCTTTGGAAATTAATCATAGATGTTCTCCTAAAAAGATGTGCTGAGCAGCAAACGATAACTTCCCTTATTCATTCTCACTCAACAATATATAGGCTGATATTTTTGCCTCCATGGCAGTATTTAGTTACAGAGTATTTCAGTGCATAATTCAATTGTGAATCTAGAGTATAACCTCTCCTCCATTATATTGCTTTGTTACACCCCAATGTCTGTATCACTAGCATGTTCTCGGGGGTATAAATTTGCTTGCCTTTGAATTCTATTTCTACCTATTTGCCAGACACTGGTTAATAGCCAGCTTTTAGAATGAATAGTATAGATTTATACTTTGCTCACCATATAAGAAATATAGTTGATTTAAATTAAGTTATTGAAAAATGAAAAAATTTATGTGGATTATAATTAATTGAACAACTAGTTTATATAATTTTAATCTAGGGCCAGCCTATAATTATGAATTTTAAATGGTACTACAGTAGGAACAAAGGAATAACATTTGATTTTTTGAAAACCCTTCTGTTGCCAATTCTTATTTTTTTTCTGTTTCCATAATTATTAAAAAAAATAGGTTTAGGCAAATGTTATAAACAAACATTTTGGCATATCAGATTTGAAATGTTATTCTGATACCTTTCAACAAAATTAATTGTTGTTAAGACTAGGATTTCAAATAATGGTAAATCTAATGAACTAGCGTTAGAATTCCTGCTGGTCAGATAGATACTATTCCTTCCTAACATTAAACAATTATTTCAGGAATTTGGAAAAAGTAGAAATAGTATTTGTTTCCTGACACCCCCCCCTTCTCTCTCCCTCTCCCCCTCCCTCCCTCCGTCCTCTTTTTTTAAGTAGAGGGATAAATTTGTTCAATACAAGGAATGGGTAAAAAGTTTATATGGAATTCAACTTCATTGTTGATGAAATCTTTGGTGGTGCCCAATTAAGTGTAACTTAAAAAAAAAACAAATGTGAGCTTGTGAGCTGCATGGGTTTTTGTTTTACAAATATTCTTCTTTTTTCACTTTTGTTTTTCTCCCAGGTTTTTCTTTTTAACCCTAATTTTCTGTTTATATTGCTGTTGACTCAATAAAAAGGCAAATCAGAAGCTAAAAAACTAAATGTAGTTTTAAAGGAATGTCTGAAAAATAGGGCCAAGCATCAATTCCATCCTTTTCAGTTTTTTACATAAATGATCCTTGTCTGTGACCTTCTGTTACTATTTACGTTTCAAGTTTTGTTTTGGAGCTGCCTGCAGATGACTTTTTAAAAAAGCTTTGCTATGTTGTTATGTATGTCTTGATTACTAAAGAGATAAGGGACAAGCAATCCATGCATCAGTTGCTGCAATAAATGATACTATAATTGTCTTTAGAAAAGCAATTTAGCAACTTCACAGCAGCATTCTTAGTTTCATAGAAGATTTATAACAAATTTTAATCCATTGTCTAAGTACAGTACAAAACATTTGATCTAACTAGCATGCTAATTTTATATCACATCCCTAGTGGCATTTTGGATGATGTGATAAGCTGAAATCTATTTGCAGTTGTATTTAGTAGTGTGCTATAAATGGTCTTGATGTTAATGAATCCCTGTTAATTGATGGACATTTTACTAGCAGATAGTGAGGCTCTGACCAGCCCTGGAGCCCCTGAGAACAACACAAAAAGCTACAAAGGTCTCAGGGGCTCAATTCACCTTTCCCACCAAGCCTGCTTCCTACCACCTTGAACTGTCACAGCCCTAAGTCTGCTCTCCTGCGGAAGAGATAGCAAGAGAGCCAGGTGATCTTATCTGGCCTATGGACATGCAGATAACCACATGAGCCAGTAGAGTGACAGTAAAAAAAAATCACCTGCAGTTTTGTGTCCCACATTTCATAATCCTGGCAGAAGCCAGAGGGTAAGTTTGTAAACTTTGGGCTGCTCTGTGTCATTCTCCATGGAGGTTGGAGCTAGCATTCAGAGTGGGTTGTCTCATCCAATCAGGATGAGGACTGAGTCTGTCAATCAAAGTAACTGCTCTGTCCGCCATCTTGGCCCATTTCAGACTCAGTCCTCAGTGAGGAGAGACGTGTGTTTTTTTGCCTTCTCTGACCATCTAAGTGCTAGTTACAATCTTAAAGCTTGTCTGATTTCTTCAGTTTTCTGTGAGTTTCTCCTTCCCTGTCAGTTGTCATCGAGAGGACAGGGAAGGAATCGGCTCGTGGGCTCCTGCCCTGGCCGCGCTAACGGCGGTCAGGTCCGTAGCCTTATTGTCATCAGCGCTTGCGCTTTAGGCTATGAGGGCCTCTTTTGTCAGCCTCTTAATTACTTGGGGCTTGGGGCTTTGATCGTTAACTACCTGTGAAGTGTGGAGCTGGGGAGCGGCTTGTGCTGCCCTATTCAGATCGGCTTTTTTGTTTGTTTGTTGTTGTTTTTTTGCTCCCTTCGTCAATAGCCCCGTGCGTGGGATTGTCAGCTCCACTTCTTTGGAAAGCTCCGAAGAGCCCGTTTGCCTCTGGGGGCAGGGCTATCGGGGGGGATGTGTTATTTTCCCCACCCGATCCTCCATCTGCTGCGCTGAGAGGGGTGTGGAATTGGCTGTTGGGCTTGCTCGCTGCCTGATCGCCCATCACCTCGTTAGATCCTTTTTGGGAGCCAGCCAGCAGTGAGTGCCTGGACCGTTTTCAGGGCTTGCCCTTGGTTGGCACTGCAGAGCTGTTTTAGCGCCAAAAATTGTGTGGCAGCCATTTTGACCCTAATTAGCTGCTCCTCGAATAGTGGCTGCCATTTTAAGGGCCCTTGGACTCATTTATTGCCCAGCCGGCTATTGTGATTGCACACCCTTTTTACATAATGGCGGATTCCAGTTCTTCCTCGGCTGGGAAGGCATCTGGGAAGCGGCAACATAAGTCCCCTAGGGAGGGGCAAGGCCAGGATCTTTCCCCGCCTCGTTCCAAGAGGCACCGGGACCAATCCCAGTCTTCTAGAGCTACTGAAAGGGACGAGGCAAGAAGGGACCGTGCCCTTAATAAACTCTGTGCCCGGGGGGGAAAACAATCTTCCCTTCCTTTGAGGCCGGTTGTATCTCAGGGTGCCGGCCAGGGAGACCAATTGGCTCTGGATCGCCCAGGCCTTAATCTGATCCGTGATAATGTTTGGGGCTCTGCTGGGTTTTCTAATCCTGGCATCATATCCCCACTACCTACGGAGGTGTCGGTGGCCTCCACTGCCAGTGCCTCTGTTTATGGGCAGGCTCTACCTTCCACCATTACTGCTTCTATAGCTACTGCCACTACAACTTCAGCTGCCACAGCTTCTGCAGTGCCAGTGACTTCTGCGTCGGCTTCTCTTCCACCTGCCGCTCCAGAGGTCCAGGGGGGCATTGTTCCTGCAATCCAAATGGCTGCGGTGCCTGCTGCCATGATTGATCCAGCCAATTTACATCTCATCATAGCGGCTGCGGTTCAACAGGGCCTGGCAGGCCTTCAACATCTGACCAGACCGCCACCATGCCGATCTTCCAAGCCACCTTTGGACACTGCAAGGGCTTCCCGCCGTTCGCGCAGTCCGGACCAGTATTCCTCCGCTTCCAGTGAGGACAGTCAAGTCCCTCTTCTTGAGGAGGGCGAATATGAGGATTTTGCTCTTTCGGAGGATGAAGGTCTCCTGCCGGAACAGCCGGTGTCTTCAGGCCTTTTTCCTCCTGCCTTATTTAAGTCTCTTCTTTTTAAGGCCCGCAACACCACTGGGCTGCCTAACCCAGTTCCTGTACCAATGGAGGGGCCTTCCTCTTCGTTACAAGATCCTCTCTTTGTGGAACGTTTGCCGGAGCTTGATGTCATCCCTGCTCCGCAGCTGTTCATTGTTCAGCGTCAGTGGTCAGCGCCAGCTTCAGGGCCTATGCCATCCTCGTTGGATAGAAAGTACTTTCATGTTGCTCCCGAACTGGCTTCCTTGTTGAATGCTCCATCTGTTGATGGCCCAGTGACTGCTTTGTACGCCTCCAATGCCATGCCCGGAGAGGCAGAGGAGCTCCTGAAGCCAGAGGATCGCTGTTTGGAGCAGGCTCTGCTGAAGGCTCACCAGGTGGCGGCCTGGGCGGTTCGGGCCGCTTCTTCTGCTTCCTTCTTTGAACGCACGTCGCTGATCTGGCTGCGACAGATCCAAGAACAGGTGTCCCCTTCGGACTTGCGTACCCAGTAGGACCTCAACAAGGTCATCGCAGCGACGCAGTTCTCGGCGGATGCTACTCTGAGGGCCTCACGTTTCGCCTCTAAGGCGATCGCCGCCTTGGTAGTAGCCCGCAGGATGCATTGGCTGCGTCAGTGGCCTACAGATACCAAGCACAAGTGGCGACTGGCATCTACCCCCCTCAGGGGTCAACACCTGTTTGGGGAATCTCTGGACCCGATTCTTGTTGAGTCCAGGGATCGTAGGAAGGTCCTCCCCTCATTTTCCAGAAAGGGTGCATTCCGCCAGTTCCCTTATGCTCGGTGGCCCTTTCGTTCAGCTGACCAGGGCTCCAGCTTTTCCCGGCCCCAGGGTCAGTACGGGTCCAGACAGTTCCATCAGGACAGATCCGTTAGGGGGAGGCCATTCAAACGTCCATTCCAGGGCGGTGGTTCCCGTCCCTTCCGTAGGTCCCGTTGAAGTTTTTTCTGATTCCCCCATTGGAGGTAGACTGTCCCTTTACGCAGATAAATGGAATGAGTCAACCGGGGATTTATGGGTTAGGGAGACTGTTCGCTTTGGCCTGGTGCTAGAGTTTTCCTCTCCTTCCCCCAGGTCTTTCCAGGCGTGCCCCCTTTCCAGGGTTCCTGCTAAGAGGGCCCTGATGGAGGAGGCGGTCCAGCATTTGCTGGACATCAGGGCCATTCAGCCTGTTCCTCGGAATGAGCGGGGGGCAGGATTTTATTCTATTTTGTTCTTGGTTCCTAAGTCCTCGGGGGTTGGCGCCCTATCCTGGACCTTAAGCGTCTGAACCTGTATTTAACTTATCGCAGGTTTAAGATGCACTCCTTGAGGTCCATTCTGGGGTGTATTCGGCGGGGTGACTTTTTAGCCTCCTCAGACCTGACGGAAGCCTACCTGCATATTCCTATTCATCGGAATTTTAGACAGTTCCTCCGTTTCTGTTATGCAGGTAGGCATTTCCAGTACAGGGCCCTTCCCTTTGGTCTTTCCTCTGCCCCTAGGGTATTCACCAAAGTGCTGGCCGCTTTGGAAGCTTTCCTCAGGTCCTTGCCCGTGCAGGTCCAGTGTTACCTGGATGATATATTAGTGCAAGCAGCATCTCAGCACCTCGCGGTGCAACATCTCCAGGTAACAGTGGACACCCTGCGACAGCATGGTTTTGCAGTTAATTTGGCGAAAAGTCACCTTTCCCCCTCCACTTCCATTCCCCATTTGGAAGCTGTCATTGACTCCCTGGAGTGCAGGGTCTATCTTTCTCAGGAGCGGCAGGACGGTATTAAAGACATTGTAGGCCAAATCCAGCGGGAGCCAAGGGTCTCCTTGGCTCTCTTTTCTATGCTTCTGGGAAAGATGATCTCGTGCATTGACATTACTCCTTGGGCACGGTTCAGAGTTGGATCAGACGGAGTGGCGCCTACATCCGGGCGTTTTCCGGGAACTGACAGTTCATTTTGGCCAGCCCCTCATCAATTTGTTTGCCAAGCCGGAGAACACACAACTTCCCAGATTTTACTCCCGTTTTCCATCCAGGGGAGCGGAATGCGTCAATGCACTTCGGAACCCCTGGCCCCCAGGCCTTTTGTATGCATTCCCGCCCCTGCCTCTGTTGCCCAGAGTGGTCCAGAAGGTTTTGGAGGACCGGGCGGAGGTCGTTTTGGTGGCCCCACATTGGTCTCGGAGGGCTTGGTTTGCGGACCTCAAGGCCCTGTCGGTGGCGCCTCCCAAGGGGTCCCTTTTCCATCAACCAGCCAGGACTATAGTTACGATGGATGCCAGCCTCTCTGGCTGGGGGGCCCATGCCGAAGGTCTCATAGCACAAGGTCGCTGGTCCCCGGCGGAAGCCAACTGCCCGATCAATTTCTTGGAACTTCGGGCAATCTTCCTTGCTCTCAGGCACTTTCATCGTCTAATTTCGGACTCTCATGTGCTTGTCCTAACGGACAATGTAGCGGCCTAGGCCCATGTGAACAGGCAGGGGGGGACCCGGTCCCGGGCCTTGATGAGGGAGGCTATGAGGCTCGGCCTGTGGGCGGAGCGGCACCTGCTGTCCCTGTCGGCGGAGCATATTTCCAGGGAAGCCAACAGACAGGCAGACTGGCTCAGCCGTTCAGAGTTGGATCAGACGGAGTGGCGCCTACATCCGGGCGTTTTCCGGGAACTGACAGTTCATTTTGGCCAGCCCCTCATCAATTTGTTTGCCAAGCCGGAGAACACACAACTTCCCAGATTTTACTCCCGTTTTCCATCCAGGGGAGCGGAATGCGTCAATGCACTTCGGAACCCCTGGCCCCCAGGCCTTTTGTATGCATTCCCGCCCCTGCCTCTGTTGCCCAGAGTGGTCCAGAAGGTTTTGGAGGACCGGGCGGAGGTCGTTTTGGTGGCCCCACATTGGTCTCGGAGGGCTTGGTTTGCGGACCTCAAGGCCCTGTCGGTGGCGCCTCCGTGGGCGCTCCCGCTAATTCCGGATCTTCTCAGCCAGGGGAACGTCTTCCACCCAGACAGTCGATGGCTGCAGCTGACCGCTTGGCGGTTGAGCGGGGCTTGCTCCCCTCCCTAGACTATGATGCGGATGTTATTATACCATCCAAGCCTCTCGGCGACCGTCCACGAACCGAATTTACTCGGCGACATGGAGGGAGTTGTGCGGTTGGTGTCTTTCCGAGGGTCTTTCCCCTCTCCAGGTCCTGATTCCCAAAATCCTTCATTTCCTTCAGAGGGGACTGGCACGGGGCCTGTCCCCGAATACTCTCTGGCGACAAGTGGCTGTGTTGTCTTCCGTTTTGTCCTGCGACAATCTTAAGTCTTTGGCTCATTTTCCAATAATCTGCTGGTTCCTGAAGGTCGCCGCCTATCTCCGCCCCCTGTGGTGCAGAGATTTCCGACCTGGGACCTCCCGTTGGTCCTTCAGTCTCTCATGGGGCCTCCGTATGAACCCTTGCGATCTGCGGTTCTCAGTTTTCTGTCTTTTAAGGTGGCCTTCCTGCTGGCCATTACGTCGGCTCGCCGCATTTCGGAGCTCTCCGCTCTTTCCGTACGCCAGGACCTGTGCATCTTTCACCAAGATAGGGTCGTTCTCCGGCTGGACCCTTCCTTTGTGCCGAAGGTTAATACATCGTTTCATAGTTCGCAGGAACTGGTTCTTCCTTCCTTTTGTCCTCATCCGCGGCACCCTCGCGAACGGCAGTGGCACACTCTGGATGTCCGTAGGGCTCTCCGGATTTATATTGACAGAACTTCGGCCTTCCGGAGATCCGAGGCTCTTCTGGTCGGTTTCCTGCCTCGCTCCCTTGGTTTGAAGGTGTCGTCTACTACTGTCGGTAGATGGCTTTGGGCAGCGATCACAAAGGCGTATGATCTTTCTGGACGCCCCTGTCCGGATCGCATCACGGCGCACTCAACAAGGAGTGCAGCTACATCTGCGGCTTGGGCGACACAGGCCTCGGAGGAGGTGTGTCGGGCTGCTACCTGGGCGTCGCCGATGCAATTTATCCGACATTATAAAATTGATTCTTTTGCGTCAGCAGAGGTGGCCTTTGGCCGTCGAGTATTGCAGCAAGTTCTCGACGTTTCCTCTTGAGGGGCATGGACTTGCCGGAATCTGTTCGTTGCCCACCCGGGGGACTTGTTTGGGCTTTGGTATGTCCCACTCTGAATGCTAGGTCCAACCTCCATGGAGAAGGGGCATTGGTCTTACCTGATACGCCCTTTCTCGTGGGTTGGAGCTAGCATTCAGCCCCGCCCTAGTTCTGCTGTTTGTTGAGTTCCTGTGACTGTTTTTTTCTGCAGACTTTAGCGGCACTCAGAGGGTTTTTCAGGACTGTTACCTTTTTTTTTTTTTTGTCTTTGTTGCTTTCTTTTGTCTTTTTTCCTCTTTGG